>JAHRHZ010000263.1:30595482-30639803 GCA_024137785.1 Ginglymostoma cirratum | reverse complement strand
AGAGGGGACAGAGAGAAGCAGTGGGGAGGGGGTGATCCCTCAGTGGACAGAGGGGACAAAGAGAAGCAGTGGGGTGGGGCTAAGACCCTCAGTGGAGAGAGGGGACAGAGGGAAGCGGTAGAGCGAGTTCCCCCTAGTCTTACCGCCGGTGGTGTCAGTACACGTGCGCAGTGCCGGAGCTGGAGGGCGGGAAGAGAGGGAGCTCGCTGTCAGCCGGGCCAGGCACCCAGAGAGGAGAGACAATTGCTGATTCACCTTACAACCAAATAACACCCACAGCTTCCCCAAGCCGAATGAACAGTGAAGGCAGCTCGAGGCTTCGAGGAGGGCTTTTTTAAACGCCTGCGTTTGTGTTTTTACCTTTTTCTTCTTCAACAACCTCATTCTATGTGTCTGCCCTGCTCCTCTGGCGAAAGTACAAATGAAGAAATTCTTACTTTGTGCGTCGCTTCGTTGGGTTTGGAATTACAAAACGCGACGATATTGTTGAAATAATTGAACTACCCGACACATTGGTGAAAATATGTTCACGTCGTTTCGCGGGGAGCGGGTTAGCACCTGAAGCGAGACCTCCCCATTTACAATAAAGGAGTTACTAGGGGGGGAAAAATGTTTCAAGGCAGGGAAAAAAGAGCCGGCCACTAAAGTGTGTTTTACGCCTCTTCCTGAACAGATATTCGATTATCAGGATGTGAAACATTGAATACTGTTTTTTAAAAAAAACTGTGGACATAAACATAACACGATGCGGCTTTAGAATACCAAGTAAGTGGTTATCCTCAGGTTGTTGTTTCTGCATTGTGCAAAGTGGCAAAAGGGCTGCGTGGAAATTGTTAGATTTTGTCACCCTGTTCGCACACTTCAGTGATTTTTTTTCCCCTCCTAATGCATGTGCCCCGCAGAGATCAGAGTTGTGTGAAATTGGGGGTTGGAGGCTTTGGAAGGGGCGAGAGAGAGAATTTCCATTGCATGTGATGCTTATGTTGAATTCCGTATTTCATCTTCTCTCCCCCCCCCAAATAGTCCATCCTTACATATCGGCCTTTAGTTGATTACATATCCCAGTTATTCCGTCAAAGGATTAGTTTATCGGAATGATAAATGCCCATTGACTTTGTGTCGACATTTCACATACGATTAAACTATTATATCGGTGCGTCAGTGTCTGCTACAGCTATATTGTCGGTGAAGGGCGCCGCCGGTGGACATTGTCGTATCCCGTTCTCAATATTTACCTTTTTGCTTGCACTGTGATCATGCTAAATTTGGGGATTCCGCTCGGTATGTTCAATGACTAAATCAAATAAAAACGAATGCATGCATTATTTATTACTCAGTCCATTAAAATAGAATGACTGTGTCAAATCATGTCCGTTTATGAATCAGTTCAGAAAGTTATGAATCAACAGAGGAAACAGAACAGGGAGCATTGTGTTTTGAATTGTTTTGTTTTATAATATGACAGGATAGACATGGTTTTTAAAATCAAGGAATAACTTTTAAATGGGTGCTGCCTGTGTCAGATCAGATAGAGGGTGAGTGAGGAAAGCAAAGCTGTGTTGAAGTTAACTTTGTTAGCAGCCAGGTTCTTCTTAATTCGTTGTTGTATATCTGTTCCCTAAACAATACCTACATGGGTCTTCCAGGAAACATTTTGCAGAGCCTCAGCCCAATAACTGACTTGCACAGAGCAAATTCATTATCTTGTTCAGAAAAGACCCGGTTTACTCAGGAACGGGACAGGGCCATCGTCTACAGCAAAGAAAATATTCCAAATTGTTTATTCTTTTCAAAAAACACACAATGTAATGAACTGCATTACATGTACAAGGAGGCGGGGCGGAGGAAAGTGATGGTGGGAACGAAATGCACCAATCCTTTGGATATTTCCCTTTGGCAAACACTGAATCGTGAAGACAGTACGGTACCACTTAGCGGTATCATTCCTGAACCTGGTTAGGTAGGATTTCAGAAACGACAAAAAAGAAATTGCTGTAAAAACTCAGCGGGTCTGGCAGCGTCTGTGGAGAGAAATCAGAGTTCTTCAGTTCTGAAGAAGCGTCACTCGATCGGAAACGCAAACTCTGATTTCTCTCCACAGACGCTGCCAAACCAGCTGAATTCTTCGGCAATTTTTGTTTTCGTTTCTGATTTCCAGCATCAGCAGTCCTTTCAGCTTTTTTTTAGGCGGGATTCAACTGGCCATTGGACATGAAATAATAACAGACGTGTGCTGTATTTTAACGCTTGTTTTTCTCGAAAATTGAAGAATTTTGATATTTAGCCTGTTGCCGATTCAGGCGAAAATCCCTTGGAGCCTCCAGTCTCAATTCCCTGATATAGGCCAATGCAAATCAGTTTAAGTGGCGATGGATGCTATAGAGTGAACATTATTTACTGCAAAATGATAATAGGTGAACATTTTTGACCGACCTGTTAACCGATTTTAACTTCCTTCTAACGTAATAGTGACGAAAAGTTCAATGTTCGAATGCGAGTGATAGCATTTGAATTCCCCGAAAACCTTAAGCATTTGTTTCCTGATGTCATTCTTTGTAATGTTTGGCTTGCTGTGTGCTGCAGCACTGGGACTTCTACAAATCACTTTCCACAATTTCAGTGGCTTCCCAATGATCGCACGGAATATTTGGAATTACCGCTGAATGTTACGGATGTCTGCACGTAGCATGAAGGTTGCCCCAATTCTGAGACCCATGAGAATTTTAGAATGTTAGAATTTCAGATGTGGATCCGCCAATAACTCCGGTTTCTGCCAGACCAAAATACAACTCTGTTTCCATTAAAGCATGTGCTTTCACGAAAGTAGGCACATCATCTTTCTAATATCCCTCACCTTTCATTGTAACTCTCAAAGAAAGCTCGTTAAGCGGGTATGAGGGGACCATTCGTAATTAGTTGTTACCGATTTTGCAGATACAATGATTGATGTGTATCTGAATATAATTACTCAGCACGCTTCACTGTATTTTAATATATCTTTTCTTAATTCATCGAGGGAATTAGTGCCATCCATTATGGATAAAATTTGGTACCGGAGGTATGCGTTCAATTGAAAACTGAATTTGAATACTTGCAGTACCAGTTCTAACCGTAGCTAGCGCTGCAATGGGGTGTTCTCAACGTTATAAGTGCTGCACGCCAGAAGTCGGACGCTCAGAGCTGTATGTGAAACTATATGCTCCTAGGATACCCGGAATAATATCGTCTGACCACTCCTTCAAAATGATGTCAGATTTTTTGCCGAGTTTTTTTATTTCTGGTAACTGAGATTAACATTTTACAAATGTATAAAAATAGAGAAATCACGATGGCATTTGCTCTACTCACTGAGTCGTTGTTGTGCCACCTCACGTTCTCACAAGTGCTTTTAAAATCTTCAGTCTCTCCTAAAAGTCGTTATGTAGGCTTTGGTAATTGTGTCTAGTGGTGACTCTGGGTTAAGTTTGGATTGTGGTATTTGAGCATGTGGTTGTGACTATTTGGCTAAATATAACAGCACCACTGTCCTCCTTTGTCTGTTTTATTTTCCATTTGGGGTCACCACAGTGATCGTTGATCAATCTCTCGTCATCTTCTGTCAGACAGCCATTCATCTTTCTTTCCTGCTTTGTCTACCATCCTATCTCTCATCTAGCCTTAAACTTTTTTCCCCTTCCTGGCAGTCCAATTTCCATTACTCATCTTGCCACATTTCTCCTCTTTCTTTCTCTCTCGCCGCAACAAACGCACGTACGATTACAGTGTTTTCCACAGATACTTGTTTTTTGTTTCAGCGAACCTTGGTTAACCAAGGAAGTTAGGGATAGTATCAAATGGAAAGCAAATCATACAATGTGTCAAAGAGCTGATGGGATCCAAGATATTTGGCTAATTGGATCCATAATTGGCACAGTGGCACGAAGTAGAAGGCAAAGTACAAGGCATGTTTTTGTGACCGGAAGCCTGTGTTGAGTGCAAAAGTCCGTTTTGTGGCCCTAGCTGTTTGTGGTACATATATGAATAGTTTAGACTTGAATGTAGGACAGTTTATCAGTAATTTTGTGGGTGATATAGAAATTTCATGGAGTGGTATATAGTAAGGAGGATATCCTTAGATTACAGGAGGGTATAGACAGGCTGATCAACAGCAAATGAAATTCAATCCAGATAAGTATGAGGTGATGGACTTGGGCAGCACAAAAGGGCAAGGGAGTACATGATAAACAGGAGGACCCTGGGAAGTACTGAGGATCAGAGGAACTTTTTTATGTGTATGTCAACCAGGCTATTTAATAACATAAGCAAAGTCAGCATGATTTCATGAAGTGGAAATCAAGCCTGAAAAGAATTTTTGCAATTCTTTGAGGAGGTAACAATATTTGGATTTCCGAAAAGCATTCATTAAGGTCCAGCACGCAAGGCTACTTGACAAAATAAGGACCCATGTGTTGCAGTAGTATATTAGCTTGGAATAGAGGGTTGGCTAACTAATAAAACACAAGAGTTGAGAATATGGGGATATTTTCAGGATGGCAAACATGTAACTAGTGGAGTGTCACAGAGATTCATGCTCTGGCCTCAATTATTTATTATAAAGATAAATGACTTAGATGAAGGAAGTATGTGTACTGTTGCTGATGACATAAAAGTAAGTCGGAAGGCCAGTGGCGAGGATTTACAGAGACTACAAAGGAATATACAAGTGGATAAAAATCTTGCCAGATGGAATGTAAGTTGGGTGATCAGAGGTTACATACTTTGGCAGGAAGAATATGGGAGCTGAATATTATTTAAACAAGAGAGAGACTGCAGAAACGTACAGCACAGAAGGATCTGGAGGTCCTCCCTTTCTGCATGAATCACAAAATGCTAGCATTTACGTTCAGCAAGGAATGGGGAAGGCAAATGGAATGTTAATCTTTATTTCAAAGTGAATGGATAATAAACATATGGAAGTTTGGTAAAATCACACAAGACACTGGTCACACCTCACCAGGAATTTGACGGCACGGTGGCACAGTAGCTCAGTAGTTAGTACTGTGGCCTCACAGCATCAAGGACCTGGGTTCAATTCTGGCATTGGGCAACTGTCAGGAGTTTGCACATTCTCCCCGTGTCTGCTTGGGTTTTGTCTGGGTGCTCCAGTTTCCTCCCGCAGTCCAAAGATGCGCAGGTTAGGTGAATTGGCCATGCTAAATAGTGTCCAAGGATGTGGAGGTTAAGTGCATTAACCATGCTAAATGCAGGGATATACGGATAGGGAGACTGGACCGGGTGGGATGGCCTTCGAAGGGTTGGTGCAGACTCAATGGCCTGAATGGCCCCTTCCTACAGCATTGGGATTCTATGATTCTAGAATACAGAGGTAGTTTTGATCCTGTTTGTCTAAGGAATGATACGCTAGCATTGGAGGCAGTCAGGAGAAGTTTCACTAAGTTGTACCTGGGTATACAGGGATTTTCTAATGAGAATCAGAGAGTTACACAGCACAGAAACAGAACCTTTGGTCCAACTTGTCCTTGCTAACTAGACATCCTAAACTGATCTAGTCTCATTTGCCAGCTTTGGGGACCATATCCCTCTTAAACCCTTCCTAATCATGTATCCATCCAGATGCCTTTTAAATATCACAATTGTACCCACTTCCACCACTTCCTCTGGCAGCTTGTTCCCTACGTGCACCACCCTCTGTGTGAAAAAGTTACCTACTTAGGTGCCTTTTAAATCTTTCCCTGTTACTTAAAACTATGCCCTCTAGTTTTGGACTTCACTACCCTGGGAAAAAGACCTTGACTATTCACCTTACCCATGCACCTCATGGAATTGTTAAACTTTATAAGGTCCTCCCTAAGCCTCCGTTGCTCCAGGAGAAAAAAGCCCCAGCCTATTCAGCCTCTCCCTATAGCTCAAGCCGTCCAATCCCAGCAATATCCTTGTAAATCCTTTCATATTTAACAACATCTTTCCTGTAGCAGGAAGATCGGAACTGAATGCAGTGTTTGAAAAGAGCTTTAGTAGATTGGACCTGTCTTGATTGGAGTTAGAAGAGTGTGAAGCCACTTTATTTATTTAAACACGTAAGATTCTGCGGGGGCTTGACAGGATAGATGCTGAGAGATTGTTGTACCTTTGGGAGCAACTGTACGAGGTGCTGATGGCACCAGAACTGGAGTACTGAGAGCAGTTCTGGATGTCATGTTTAAGAAAATGTATTGTTTCATTGGAAGCAGTTCAGGGAAAGTTCACCAGGATGATCCCCAGTATGCAGGAATTGTCTTAAAACCAAAGGTTAAACTGGTTAGGACACTATTCATTGCAATTTAGAAGAATGAGAGGTGATCTCACTGAAGATAGGATCATTAAGAGGCCTGGCAGGGAAATGCTGAGAGGATGATTTCCACTTTGGGAGAACTTACAACCGTAGAGAAAGCCTCAAAGGAGTGCCAAATTTGAGACTGAGATGAAGAAGAATTTCTTCTCTCTGAGTGTTGAATGTGTTTGGAACTCATTAGCACAGAAAGCTGTGAGGGCAGAGTTCTTATGTCTGTTTAAGGCTAAGGTAGGTTCTTGATCAGTAGGGGATTTGAGGGTCATGGGGAAAAAGGCAGAAAAGTGGATATGAGATATTTTGGTTCAGCAATGGTCCTGTTGAATTGTGGGTGCAGTTTAAGGGGCCGAACACCCTACTGCTGTTCAAAAAACAAAGAACTGTCAATGCTGGAAATCTGAAAGAAAACAGAAATTGCTGGGAAAACTCAGCAGGTCTTTAGAGAACATGTGTGGAGAAAAAACAGAGTTAACTTTTCGGGTCCAGTAATCCCTCTTCACCCCAACTCCAGTTCCTGCTTCTTACGGTCTTATAGGAGAGTCTGTGGAGGGCATAATCTCAGGGTAGGGGGTTGCCTATTTAATGAAAGAATTTTTTCTGTCAGAGGGTAATGTATCTATGGAATTCTTTACTGTGCATGCTACATTAAGAATATCCAAGGCTGAGATAAGCAGATTTTCAATCAATCAGGGAATCAAGGGCTATGGGGGGAAGGCAGGAAAGTGGCGCTGAAGATCATCAGGTCATCTGTGATCTCGTTGAATGGAAGAGCAGACTTGATGGGATTGATAACTTACTTTGGTTCCCATGTTTTGTGGACAAATGGATCACCTGAAATGTCGGTCCATGATTTTATCCTTTTGTGTTACTCCACAATTAAAATGATTTGAAAGAACCAGTATATCATGTGTTAATAATATATCCCAATTACTACAGAAATACACTGTTTAACAAAATGCAACTTACCTTTTAATTTCAATAATACTCATACAGCATGGAAACAGGCCTCTTGTCCAATTTGCCTGCACCAACCAGCAATCCTAAACTGATTTAGTCCTATTTGCCAGCATTCCGCCCATATCCCTCTAAATCCTTCCTATTCATAAACCCATCCGGATGCCTTTTAAATGTTGTAATTGTACCTGCCTCCACCACTTCCTGTGGCAGATCATTCCATACACACACTAACAACATCCTTCGTATAGTGGGGTGACTAGAATTGTACAGTTTTCTAAAAGTGGCCTAACCAATGTTCTGTACGGCCTCAACATGACATCTACGTAATATTTTTGCAGTTTGTGTGGCAATCAGCAGTGGGTGCCAGCAGATCCAAAAAAGAATACACATTTCACAAACCGTATGATCTCACATTTTTTTTCAAAAAGAGTACTTTGTATTTATTTGTGAAAGGGAAAACAAATGCTGTAGGAAGGATCTGAGATAACAAGTTGTAGAGCTGGATGAACACAACAGAAGAAGGGTCGAGGCCCGAAACATCATCCTTCCTGCTGTGTTCATCCAGCTCTACACCTTGTTACCTCAGATTCTCCAGCATCTGCAGTTCCTGCTGTAGCTATAGGAAGTATGTTGTTAAACTTGAAAGGGTGCAAAAAAGATTTACAAGGATGTTGCTGAGATTGGAGGGTTTGAGCTCGAGGGAGAGGCTGAATAGGCTGGGGCTTTTTTCCCTGGAACGTAGGAGGCTGAGGGATGACATAATAGAGGTTTACAAAATCATGAGGGGCATAGATAAGGTGAATAGCTAACATATTTTCCCAGGTTAGAGGAGTCCAGAACTAGAGGGCATAGTTTTAAGGTGGGAGGGAAAAGATTTAAAAGGGACCTGAGGGGCAACTTTTTCACGGAAAGCGTAGTGCCTGTATGGAAGAATCTGCCAGAGGAAGTGATGGAGGCAGGCATAACTGTTGTGGCATTTGCATTGTATAAACTTCAGAGAGTGCATTAAGCTGAAAGAGATAGAGTGGGATCAAAGAGAATGGAAGAGAGGGAGAGAAAAAGTAACAGAAAAGGCAAAAAAATTACCCTACACTTGAGACTATTTAATTTCTATCCATGTTAATTGGCTGAAAAGGTATTTGCTAATTACTGTCTTGTATATGTGTGGCATGATGTTAATTGATTAACTGACAGAGGGAGAAATAGCAAAAATGCTAATTGTCATGCATTTGTTTAAAATGAGTAAGGGTATAAGCACAGTTTTGAAGGTTCTTGTGGCACAGTGGTAGTGTCTCTATCTCTGAGGCAGCAGACCTATGTTCAAATCCCAGCTGGTGCAGTTGTTTGTTGTAATGTTTCTGAACAGGTCGATTTACAAAATCTAAGGGCACTCCCAGCGAATAGCAATGGTTAGTTTAATGTTGGGAGGTGGTGCTGTAGCGGTAATGTCACTGGACTAGTAATCCCAAACCCTATGCTAATGTGCTGAGCTCTTGGCTTCAAATCCCACTGTGGCAGATGGTAAAATTTGAATTCAGTACAAAGCTGGTAGGGAGAGGTAATATTGACTTTATAGCACAGTCCTTAAAAAGTGTGCAGGGATAGAAGGACCTTGGGGGTGTATGTGTGTAGATCTTCAAAGACGGTGGGATATATTGAGAGAAGCAGTGAGAAATCTTGAAGTCCAAAAATAGAGGAATTGATTACAAAAGCAAGAAAGGTGTGCTAAACCTCTATAAAGCTTTGACTGCAGTGTTATTGTCATGTTCTGGTCATGGCACTTAACGAGATGTGAAAGTCCATGAGAGGATGGAGAGGAGACTTAGCATATTACTTCCAGGGATGGGGGAATTTTAGCTACAAGCTGATTATTAAGGGGATCAGAGGTTATAGGGAGAAGGAAGGAGAATGGAATTGAGAAGCATATCAGCCACAATCAAATTGTGGAACACACTTGATGGGCTGAATGACCTAATTCTGCTCCTACATCTTAAGGTCTTGGAGCAAGGGAGATTGATGTGAGGCTGATAAAGATAGACAAGATTTTGACAGATTTTGATAAAATAGACAAAGAAAAGTTGTTCCCATTTCAGATGCCAAAAGCAGTGATTGGGAGACACACTTGATGTTTTGAGCAAAAGATACATGGAACAGTAAGGGAAAGAACCTTTTTATGCTGTGGATTATAATGACCTGGAAGCGTCAATGACTTGGAACTCTCTGTCCTTGTCAATGTGGAACCAAAAATGATTGCCTACCCAATTTTATTCTGAAATCAATCAAGATTTGACTGCAGTATTATGTCAAGATCAAAGGAAATAAATTTGCAGGACTGTAGGGACAGAGTGGGGAAATGGGCCTAACGTTATTGTACTGCAGAGAAATGACATGGAATCCATGGGACAAAAAGTGACCATCTGTATCATAATGACTCTCTTGAAGGAACTTGAGCTTTTGCCCCCATCCCTGTTGGAAAATTTGATAGTGGGGAAGAATTTTTTTTTTAAAATTAGGTGGGTGGATGACTTGTGGGGACCTCATTGCCCTCCGATCACCACTGATTAAGCTCATGGACAACATTCCCGCCACACAGTTGATTGGAGCCCTTCAGTAGTTAATGATTGCCCACCTCAGGTCCTCAACCACTGCTGGTATTAACTCAACTTGATTTAGGGACACAATATCAGGAACGGCAAGGTTTACTCTGAGGCACCCTCCTGGGATATTTTGCCAATCTCCTTCCTCATGCCCATGCCTAACAATCCCTGTGCCACAACATACTTCTTCCATCATTTGTCTGTGACCAACCTCCATCGGGGATGCATGTTGTACCAGCATTAGCCACTGCCTCATTGGTGGGGTTGCATTTCACATTGTTCTGCGTTTAGTCTCAGTTTTGATTATATGTAAAGACTGGAGCTGCAGGCTGACAAATCTTTGGGACCAGGTGGATTTCATCCCAGGATCTTTAAAGAAGTGTCTAATGAGCTACAAGATGTGTTGATGTTAGCTTTCCAAAATTGTGTACATTCAGGAAAGGTTTAGTCAGATTTCAGTAGCAAATATAACCTCTACTCGAGTGGCAGTGGCAGAAAGCAAGAAACTTTCAGTCACTTAAGTTAAGTTCAGCCACTGTAGTGGCTGATGTGTTAGAATTGATCATTAAGGAGTTTATAGCTGGGCAATTAATTAAAAATAACCCAAGGTAAGAGCCAGCATGGTTTCATAAAAAAAATTATGTTTAATCAATTTATTAGACCACTTTGAAGAAGTAACAAGCACTGTTAATAAAGGAGGCCCAGTAGATGTACTGTATTTGGATGTTCAGAGGCAATTGATAAGGTGCCACATCAACAGCTATTGCACAAAATAAAAGCAAATGGTGCAGGGTAAACATATTCACCTGCATCGAAGATTAGCTGACTTACAGAAAACAGGCAGTGTGCATAAATGAGTCCGTGTCTAATTGGCAGGATGTGATGAATGGAGTCTCATAGATGTCCGTGTTGAGGCCTTAACTTTTTAAAATTTGCATCAATGACTTAGAAGAGGGGAGAAAAGACATAGTAACTAATTTCATAGATGATACAAAGGTGCGTAGGAAAGCATGCTGTGAAAAAGACATAGAGTTTGCCTATAGATATTGATAGTTTGAGTGGGCCAGCGAAAATATGGCAGAGTGTAATGTGGGAAAATATGAGGTTGTTCACTTTGCGAGGAAGAATGGAAAAAGCAGAGTATTACTTAAATACAGAATGATTGTAGATTTCCAAGGTGCAGAATGGTTTAGCAGTTATGGTGCATGAGTCACAAAACGTTGGTTATACAAGGTGAAAACACGCCCCAAATACTGTATGCAGTTTTTGTCTCCTTATCTAAGGAAGGATGTGATGCTTTGAAGGTGGTTCAGTGGAAGTTTACTTGATTGATTGATGCCTTATATGAGTGTGTTGTCTTGAGGATAGGTTAGACAGACTGGGCTTTGGATGATTAAAGAGTAATTTGATTGAAGTTTGTAGGATCCTGAAAGGTCTTGCCAAGATGATTGTGGATAGAATGTTTTCTCCAAGGATAAGTCCAGAACTAGGGAAAATTGTTCTAAATTTGGTGGTTTTGGTATAGAGACAAGGGGATTCTTTTTCTGTTAGAGAGCTGTGTGACTTTGGAACTCTGCCTTAGAAGGCAATGGAAGCTGGGTCATTTATTATTTTTAAAGAAGAGGTCAATTGATTCCCTTGCCTGACAAAAATCTAAGATTATCTTGGTAGCTGAGAATGTAGAAGTTGAAACACAAACAATTTAGCCATGATCTTGTTGAGTGGCGGAGTAGGCTCAAGGGGCTGAATGGCCTACTTCTGCTCCTAAGTCATGTGTACGTTCATAAATAGGTTGGAGGTGAATGGGTGAAGGACACAATGCTTGAGCATTGGTATTCACGTAACCCTGTAAGCTATGGCCTCAATTTTAGATTTTACAAGGCTGATAAGGGCATGTTAAGTCTGCCAAGATTCAGTTTTACTGCAAATCCACTTCAGAGAATTCTTCTTGCTGTTTTCAGTTTCTATAACAGCTTGAAATTTTTGTTTAATTTTTGTAAAATCCCATTGATCTTTAAGATGCTAAGTACACAGTACAGTAGAGGTAATGTCGAGGGTAAACCTTCCAGTTTCCAATTTGCAGTGAAAGAGTTTAATGGAGCAGTTGTATTGTTTCGGCTCTTACGGCGGAAGCTGGTATTGCTTCTATGTTTCTCCAGAAGCAGCAACAACAACTTCAGGAGACACTTCCAATTAAGGTAACCCTGCTGCTGCTTCACTGAACACTTGTAGTCTGGGGGAGGCTGGGACAGAGGCTGCAGAAACATTGCATTGTGATGGGAAATCATTGTAAATGTGTCGTATGTTTTGATTTCATTTTCTGTTTTAACACTTACTGTCAAACTCCAGACTTTATTTTGGCTGGGAGAGGAATTGCAGAGACCAAATCTGCTATTTTTTTTCCAAGTTCAGCTAATTCTGTGGTCTAGAGAAGAGATGCATGGACAATCTCTCCTTTTTTAAAAAATTATTTTCGGATAATGCTTGCTTTATCTCTTTTAAATTAATTTACAGGATATGGGCATTCCTGGCCAGGACAATATTTGTTGCCCATTCCTAACTGCCCTCGAGAAGGTAGAAGAAATTCATCTTCTTGAATTGCTGTGGTCTGTGTAGTTCAGTTAGGAAGGATTTCGACCTGGTGATAGCGAAGGATCAACCAGTATTGTTAAAAGTCAAGATAGTATGTGGCATGAAGGGCCATTTATAGTGCTAGTATTCCTGTGCATTTGTTGCCCTTGATCTTGAAGGCTACAAGTTTGCAACGTGCTGTCGAAAAAGCCTGGGTGAATACTGCAGTGTGTCATATATTTGGGGCCCCTGCTACCACTGTGTCATTGGTTGAGGATTTGAAAGCTGAATGTGTTTGATGGGGTGCCAGTCAAGCATGTTGCTCTGTCCTAGATGGCGTCAAGCCTCTTGAATGTTCAAGGGGCACTCAACCAGAAAAGTAGGGATTATTCCAACACATTCTTGACTTGTGCCCTGCCAAGTTGGACACACCTTACTGAGACAGGAGGTGAGTTTGTCACTGCAGAACTCATAGTCTGTGACCTACTCTTGTAGCCATACTATTTAAATAACCAGTCCAGTTCAGATTCTGGTCAATGGTATCATTCAGCTAATGATACCAAATGTCAAGGGAAGATGTTTGAATTTCCTTTTGACGGAAATGTTGTTGCCAGGCCTTGGATGATGGGAATGTAGCATGCAAATAATCAGCTGAATCCAGGGTGTACTTTTAACTTTGATCTTGCTGCTTCCTATCTGAGGAGCTGTGAATTGAGTTGAGCATTACAAAATCATGAACAAACACCTCCACTTCTGATTTTATGTAGTTGGGGGAAGGGGTGTGGAATTCATTAATTAACTAACATAAGAAAATTGGGATCAGCTTACTACCCTGCAATATGTCCCGTGACTGAGATGTTTGATTCCCAAAAGCTACATTTTTCTTCCTTTTGAGACAGGTCTGACTCCGATTCTGAAGAGTTCTCCCTGATTCTCATTGGGCTTCTTTTCTCACTATGGTTCCTTAAAACTGAAATAACTCAACAGAGGCTGGTATCCCGTCACCAATCACCCTTTACTTATATGTGGAGAAAGTGATTGACAGTGATCCAACTCTTCCAGAGCCAGTTCGCAGAGAAAGCAGAACCTCTGACACTCCTCTTTATATCTGTCAGCCAGGGCTCCCTGACTGGGGATGTTAATCTGAGTTTCAATCAGGGAACTCATATTCTATGAAGTCCACCTGGCTGACCTTGTTACAATCACTACACCCCTGCCTCTCTGAGTCTGAGGACGTAGGCCGGTTCTTATTTTTTTGTAGCTCCTCCTGGGACATTTTAGTACCAGGTCGGTTTTCTCCAACTCTCCCTCTGACACGGACAGCATATAACACACAGTAGCTTGCCTCATGTGCCCGGAGTGTCTTGGAAGAAATTCATTCTCTTCTTGAAGTAAGAAAGGTGTCAGGGCAGTGACATCTGCCGTATCCATCTCAGATTCTGAAGTACCTTCAACTCTTGATGAAGGGAAGAGCCCACGAGTTCCGGAACAGTCAGATTGGCAGTTGAGGAGCCGGGCATGATTTTTTCTGCTGTACCGTTTGCAAGTTTGCAGCTTTCGTATGGTCCACGTGCTTATTCAGGACCATTGCACCTACCCAAACTTTATACGTCACTGGACCTGACCTCGCGTTGACCATTCTTCTTACCCATGCAGGGCCATTCCCATGGTTTTTTACACCAAATGTCATGCTCTGAAGTAAATTATCTCTCTCGCATACCAGAGTGATCTGTCTGGCATTGGTCTTCCTGATGCCATTTGACACCACCCCCAACAGTTGATATGAAGGTGCCAGGAGGCCGGGTTACGTATGAACTTTCCGTAATAGTTCACCAGTTCGAGGAAAGATCGAAGTTCCAGTACTGACGTGGGACCCAGGGCACCTTTTATTGCCCTCTCTTTATCTTCCAATAGGTGTAACCCAGTCTTGTCGACTCTACAGCTCTATTAGGTCACTTGGGGTGCCTGGAACACAGATTTTTCCTTTCTAAGGTGTATGTCTACCTGGGAAAAATGTCGAAGGACTATGTCCAAGTTCTCTAAGTGCTCCTTATTGTTGTTTCCTGTTGGTAGCACGTCATCTAGATAAACGGTGACCTCAGGTCGAGCTTGTAAAATGTTCTTTATCGTCCACTGAAAATTCACACAGGCTGATGATACCTGAAATGGTGGCCTCATATATTGGTACAAACTTTTATGGGTACTAATTGTGGCATTTCTGGGAATCCTTATCTAACTGCAATTAAAAGCACACATGTCCAGCTTCATGAAGGACAGCACCCACCGCCCGCCCCCTGCCAGTTTAGTGTATAAATCCCCTATGCAAGGGACTGGGTATTTATCCAGCTGTGAGAGGCGGTTTACTGTTTGTTTAAAATCTCCACAAAGGCGAACCGATCCACCAGGCTTCACAATTTGTATGACCGGTGCTGCCCATTCCGCAAACTGTACTGGTTTGATGATTTCTGCCTATACTTTGGCATGTAAGGCAAATGGCACTGGGCAGCTCTCGCACATGGAATTGCTTCCTGGTCAATGTGCAAGGTGGCTTTAGCTCCTTTGATAATCCCTAGGTATTCCTGAAAATCTTCCAGGAATTTAATTAGGACTTCACTAAGGCAGCCGTTTGCTAATCGAAAAATGTTGAGCCAATCAAGGTGAACCTTTCTCAACCAATTTCGCCCCATCAAGCTTGGACCCGAACTCTTTACTACAATCATTGGTAACGTGATCGAACTCCCTCTCATGACAGACTGGAACCAAAGTTGTACCCTTAATTTGTAAAGATTGCCTGGTATAGGTTCTCAGTCTAACCAAAGTCTCATGCAAATGTAAGGGTTGGAGTCCAGAGCGAATTTTATTGAAGACTGGTTCTGCAATCACTGAAATGGCCTCACTGGCATCGACATCCATTAGCACTGGGTGACGAATTAACCAGATGTCTATTTTGATTGGTTCTGATTTGGGTGTTGCTAAGCAACTTAACTGTTCCAAGCCAGATGTAGATGGACTTTTCAAGGTATGTAGTCTCCTGGAAACCGGCCTATGAGTTCTCTTACTCCATTTAGTGCGACACTTTTGTTGTCTTGAGTTGCCGTATCGGTGGCAACTTTAATGGCTTGCTGGCTTGGGTCCAGAAAAACATTTTAACTGTTTAGCTGAGATTTGGCTTTTTTATTTGGGGGGTGGGGTGTGGTTTTGCTGTGTGCTGACCTAGAGTCCCTCTTTCAGGATATGTACTGAATGAAGCTATGCAATTGCCTTAACTCAAGTGGTGGTCCACAGCTCAGTCCGACTGGCAAGGCTCTCCACTTCCATTGGAAAACCCTGTAACTTGCACACTCCACTTGCTGCATTTTCCAATGAGGAAGCCTGTTGTAGTGTCTGTTTGAAGTCCAGTTGGGCTTCAGCTAGTAGGTGCATTTGCACGGTTACATCATTAATCCGGCGTACCAAATGGTGTCTCAGCATCTCATTAAGGGTTAAACCGAAGTCACATGCTCTGCCATTCAGCTTAATTTAGTCAAAAATCCCGATACAGATTCTCCTTCTTCTGAAGTTATTGAGTAAAACCGATGGCGTATCAGAATTAGAGGAGGCTTGGTATTGTAATATTCCTTAACTAAACCATCAACTCTTGAAAGGTTTTAGTAACTGGTGCCTCAGGAAAAATTAGACTCCTAATAACTAGAACTGCAGTGGGTCCGGAAGCTGTCAGAAGACTTACTCATTTTTCATCTGCCCTAATGTCATTTGCCCAGACAGAAACAACACATTATTTCCACATATTGGGCCCAGTATTTTACAGCAGGATCAAACGAGTCAAGCTTCCCAAATAATGGCATGATGCCAGAAATGCTTGCCCCAACTTGAAGATGATGATTGTGAGCAAATTTCTTCAGGAGCATGCTTTTCTTTTGCCACCACTGAAATAACTCCACACAGGCTGGTGTCCTATCACCAGTCACCCTTTATTTACACGTGGAGAGAGCCCTTGACACTGATCCAGCTTCCTCAGAGCCAGCTTTCAGAGAAAACAGAACCTCTGACACTCCTGTTTATATTTGTCAGCTAAGGCTCCTTGATTGGACCAGATTAGCAGCTCCAATCAGGGAACTCCTATCCTATGAGGTCCACCTAGCTGACCTTGTTACACTACTGAAATGTCTGGCTCTTGATTTTAGTTTAATCTTTGTCCTAGGCTCCCCAGCTGACAACTGAATACCTTAAAAATTTAAAGCAGAAACCTTTTAACTTCCTAAATTTCAGTTTATACAATCCTAGTTGAAGCATGATGTCAACCGACTTATTATAGTTGTTTCGATATATAGTGTATTATTCCAATAGCTTTTTTCATTATTTTCTGTACTTGGTCATGACACTTTAATGATAAGACCATAAGACATAGGAGCAGAAGTTAGGTCATTCAGCCCATCGAGTCTGCCATTCAATCATGGCTGATAAGTTTCTCAACCCCATTCTCCCACTTTCTCCCCATAACCCTTGATCCCCCTGGCAATCAGGAACCTATCTATCTCCATGTTAAATGGACCTGGCCTCCACAGCCTTCTGTGGCAGTGAATTACATAGATTCACCACTCTCTGGCTGAAGAAGTTTCTCCTTATCTCTGTTCTAAAAGGTCTTCCTTTTTACTCTAAGGCTGTGCTCTCGGGCCCTAGTCTTTCCTACCAATGGAAACATCTTCCCAAGACCCACTCTGGCCAGGCCATGCAGTATTCTGTAAGTTTCAATTAGATCCCCCCTCATCCTTCTAAACTCCATCGAGTATAGACCCAGAGTCCTCAAATTTTCCTTATATGTTAAGCTTTTCATTCCTGGGACCATTCTTGTGAACCTCCTCTGAACCTGCTCCAGGGCCAGTACATCTTTCCTGAGATATGGGGCACAAAGCTGCATGCAATACTCCAAATGTGGCCTGACCAGAGCCTTATGGAGCCTCAGAAGTACATCCCTGCTTTTACATTCAAATCCTGTCAAAATAAATGCCAAAGTTGTGTTTGCCTCCCTAACTACTGACTTAACCTGCAAGTTTACCTTGAGCGAATCCTAGACTAGAACTCCCAGGTCTCTTTGCACATCCGACTTCTGAATTTTCTCCCCATTTAGAAAATAGTCCATATTCTTCTCACCAAAGTGCATGATTCATTAATAAATATGATTGATAGTTTTGGCGCAACACAAATCCTTACAGGAAGCCACCAGTCACATTGGTACCTGCCCTTTATAGCTCTTCTCTCTCTCGTGCTGCTTGGTTAATTCTCTCACCTGGTCAATTATTTATCATTAGCTAACAATGAAGCTTAAGGAGCTAACATATTGATGAGTGAACTTTCTCAAATGCCTTCTGTAAGTCTATATTACTAACATCATCTCTTAAACAAAAATATGCTTTGCACTTTACTAATCTATGGTGGCTCTTTATGATTTGCTGAAACATCTGAGTGTCCAGTCATTTAATCTTTAGTTATGGACTCCAGTAATTTTCTGACAATTGATGTTAGGTCACCTGATCTGTAATGCCCCAGTTTCCCATTCACATTTTTCTTACATAATGAAGTGACACATTTCCCACTGTTGCAACCTAAAGGAACCATTTCCAAATCAAGAGAACTCTAGAAGATTATACTTACGTCATTTACATTGTTACCAACTACTTCTTTTAAAAGTACTGGAATAAAATGATCTCATCCTGGGAGTTTTGCATTTTTTGTGTCCATGTTTTCTTTATTAAAGATATTTTGTGTGCTTTAATTTTGGTGGATCTTTGTTCTCCGAGTCACTTTTTGTCCTCAGAATTTCCAGCATTTTCACTTTTACATATTGTGTGAATATCAGCCCAAAATAATTATTCAGCATAACTGTTATTTCCTTACTTACAGAAGACCACATTGCAATTAATGACAGTCTTATTCCTAATATAGTTGTACAGTTTTTTGTGTTGAGTTTTCATACTCCATTTTTGGAGCTCTCCTTATATGTTTGTCACTTCTTTCCTTTCTTGTATCTTTTCTGGTTGCCAGGACTTCTGACGTTTTGCTTTGCATTTTTATTTACTTATTATTTTAGTTTTATGCTATATCTTACCTCTAGTTGTTCGTAGCTTTTTTCTTTGCAACTGGAAATCTTCATTGTTATGAATAGTAGCACATTATACTTTTGAAAACTTCACTCCAGTTTTTTATTTTTACCCATTAAGAGATTCCCCATTTTACTATGGTTAGTCTCTATCTCATCACATAGGAGTCAGCCTTAACTAAATTTAGAAATTTAGATGTTGTTTCTAAATGGAAAATGGCTTCAGAAATCAGAAGCACAAAGGGAATTGGGAATTATAGTTCAGAATTCTCCTTAAGTTAGCATACAGGATCAATTGGCAATTAAGAAGGCAAATGCAATGTTAGCATTCATTTCATGAGGGCTAGAATATAAGAGTAGGGATGTCCTGCTGTGGTTGTATAATGCTCTGGTGAGACCACATTTGGAATATTATGAGCAGTATTGGGCCCTGTTTCGAACAGGGATGTGGTGGCCTTAGAGGGTGGCCCAGAGGCGGTTTGCAAGAATGATCTTGGGGATGAAGAACTTGTCATATGAGGGGTGGTTGAGGACTCTGGGTCTGTACTCAATGGAGTTTAGAAGAATGAGGGGGAATCTCATCAGAGCTATGAGAATACTAAGATGCCTGGATAGGGTGGATATGGAGAAGATGTTTCCATTAGTAGGAGAGAGTAGGACCCGAGGGCACAGCCTCGGAGTGAAGGGGTGACCCTTTAGAACAGAGATGAGGAGAAATTTCTTCAGTCGAGGGTGGTGAATCTGTGGAACTGTTTGCTGTAGAAGGCCATGGTGGCCAAGCCAGTGAGTGTCTGTAAGACAGAGATAGATATGTTTTCAATTATTGAAGAACTCAAGGCTTATGGGAAGAAGGCAGGAGAATAGGGTTGAGAAGCATATCAGCCATGTTCCAAATTGCCGAGCAGATTCATGGATCGAATGGCCTAATTTTGCTCCAATGCCTTATTGTCTGTTTCAAGTTTCTCCTTTTTTAAACACTGTACCAAACTCCATCATGGTATGATCTCTATTGGGTAAATTCTCACAAATCTTTCGACTATTAAATACATTTGACTTGTTTCCCATTACGAAATCTAATTTGACCTACTCCCTTGTTGGTTCTCGGACATGCTCATGAAATGCCGTTCTGAAATTCTGACCTGTGAGTGGGGTAAGACAGAAACAAAAAGAAAAGGAAAGGCAGAGATAGAAACAACCACACAAAGTGAGCATAGGCAGACAAGAAAGACAGTATTTTTCCTGACTTGCCATGCATAATTCTAAGGTAGGTTTGCTAGTACCAGCTATTTATCAATTCCAACGTTAAATTACATTTGTGAATCATCAACCCAGTTAATTGTAAAACGTAAGCTCTTCTGATTCTAATTACACTGTTCCTCAATGTTGTCTGCCTCCTATTTTTGAATCACCTACATATGTATGTCCTTTTTTTCACATATGTTTTTGTATTTGTAATTGTTATATTTTGGCATGTTTACTTAGGTTGGAGATGTTTGAGCAGGTGTAAATACAGATTGAATGCAGAAAAATTAGGCATGAGTTATTAGCAAGCTTATTGTTATTTGTTATCCATTATTCACTTGACAAAAGCTAATCATAACAGAGTCCCACAAAATCATACCTTGTTAAAAAGAGACGGTGGTGTGGCTGACATACATACATAATGATTGAATGTGTGGCCGGTGATAACTGGAAGCAGAGTTACACCAGCTGTGTTGTAGCATCTTCAGTGAAATCAAATGATAAAAATAATAAAGAAAACAGAGCCTTTAAATGAAATTTTACCTACTGTTACATCCTTTAATCCAAAGTGTAGCTAGTAACTATTTATTGAAATAATTTTTGAAAGAATTACTTTGCTTTGACTGAGTTCCATATTTCCAAAACTGATCAGGAGCTTGTGGGATTGAAAGAACCTTATTTCGTTGTTGCTTGCTCATTTCAGAAGTTGCTTCCTTCATTCCTGCTCTCAAAGCATAGAATGCATCTGTTCTTGCGCCATTTTAAAGATTAGAATCACTTCCCCTCTAAATCTTCACTTCTCCAGTGAAAACAAATTCAGCACTGGATGTCTGTTCTTATAATTTTTGAGTTAACCTGACATAAAATGTTCAAAGAAAACTAGTATCTATCCGCTGTAGGAAATGCAAGCTGCTTGAAATTAAATAACACATTCCAGACAGGGTCTCATTGGTGGTGTGACAAAGCTGGAATAACTTCACACCTTATTAAAAATATGCTTAATATATTATGAATTCAGACATCACAGCTCAGAGCAGGCTCTTCACTGATCAGGTCTTTGTATTTCCCACTTAATCCATCTCCTGTAATTTTGCTGTCCTGTCTACATATATTTTAATATTCCCCTTTTCCACAACACTTCGGTTATTTAAGTTATTTATTGATATTGTTGAATATTCGTGGGAAAGAATTGCCTACTCTAATCATCCTAGAGTACAAAAATATTTTACGTTAATTAATTAGTTTTCTTGATAAGAGCTTCATGGCTACTTGAAATTATACGGTAAAATATCAACCTTTTTTGATGGAATTGAGGGACACCCATATGTCATAGATATTTGTTTGGTTATCCCTTGTTCCTGTATCAATTATTAAACAGATGCATTAAAATCATCTTTTAACTCAGTATGGATGCTAGACTAACTTAATTTGCAGGATTACTTTGTTTCTAAACACTAGGAGAAACACTAGCATCCTTTAATCACTAGACACATTGCAATTATTTCTATGATTATAAACTATATTTCATATCACCCTTGTAGACAATTTTTGAGCAGATTTTTATGCCATGCAGTAATGTTGACACTGATTCACAGGTTAATTTCGTTGTAAACCCGCAGTTGTTGATTCCCATTTTCCATCATACAATTAAAAATGAACTTTTGTTTGGGGTAGTGGTTTCCCAACTTGTGGAAAACAACAATTTTAATGCCCCCTTTGATAGCACATTTGTTGGTGGGGGTTATTTAACCAGGTGGGAGGATAGTGGGTGGGTACTCTACTATCTTCTTGTCTCCAGCCAAATTATGTCTATCGTTGGAAAGCTGTGTATGGCTCTCCTACCCTGCCACCAATGGAGGCATCGTTTATCTTTCCAGCAGGGAATATGACAACCAAACACTTGTGTAGTTGCTTGCGGGTTCTCAGTGAATGGGTTGGGGTCGTTGGCCAAAGGCACTTACTCTCTGTTTGGGGCACTTGGAATCAAAAAGAGGTGGAGCTGTTGAGATCAAGCTCTGTGTCCTGGATGCCAGCCCCCTTCCCTTAACCCAGTTGCATGACTCCTGCCATAACTCATGTGATCTAGAATCCAGAAGTGGGTGGGTGGGTGGAACATTGACAATAACTGTCATGTCCACAGTGGTGTAGTCGTTCAATAGAGCTGCCAGCATATAATTGGCAGCTCTCAATGGATGGAACCTCTGTCCTAGGTCATTGATCCTGGACAAGACCCAGCAGTTAATTGCCTGAATGATACCCAATGCAGCCGATCGTTGCTAAAAGAGCCAACAGGGCTCATGCTCTCCACTTGGCAGGCAGTACCACCATTGCCCCCACCCCTCCCACCCAACACATCCTCTGACTCCCAGCCTTGTACTCAACACAGACCCAGCGTGGTGGTCTCTCGGCCCAGCATGACCTCAACATGGACTCCCGGTCTCGGTGATTTCTCAAAGTACAGTCCCACGGTGACTGAACACTTAAGACCGTAATGTTTGAAGTTTCAGCTTTATTTCTTTATTTTCTACTTAAAATTAAGAAGGTCTGCAATTTATAACTTTTAACCTTATTTCATTATGTTTTATGCTACACTATAATTACCGTAATGTTTAACTTTTATCTTTTGTTCTTTCTTTCTACCTTGATCTTCAGATTCTGTGCCAAGGTACTTGTGCCTAAGATGGTGCCTTGTGGGGCGACATTATACACTTTTCTCTACTCCTGTACTTCAGTATGCATGAAAATGAAATTTAAAATAAATAAATGAAATCCTATTCTGAAGAAGGGTCTAGGCCCGAAACGTCAGCCTTCCTGCTCTTCTGATGCTGCTTGGCCTGCTGTGTTCATCCAGCTCTACACCTTGTTGTCTGGATTATAGTATTTTCCCTACTACTGACATCGTGCTAAAAACCCTGTAGTTCTCTTTTTCTCTCCATCTTAAACACTGGGATTACATTTGCAGCCCTCCAATTTGCAAGTACCTTTGTAGAATTCTGAATTTTGAAAGATGATTTACCAATGCATCCGCTATCTTTGTAGATGTCTCGTTTAGCAATCTCAGGTGAAAGTCATTGTGTCCTGGGTATTTGTCAGCTTTCATCCCCATTAATTCCTCTAAAACATTTTGCTTTTACTGATACTAATTTTCTTTTACTTCCACACTCTCAGTAGAATGTTGGGTCTTGATTATTTCAAAGTTACTGCTAGTATTTTCCTCTGTGTAGACAGGCACAAAGTACTTTGTAGCCTCTCTTATTTTTTCAAGTACCAATCTGTCTGTGATTGACATACATTTGTATTTGTTAATCTTTTCATTTTTATACACCTGTAGAAGTTTCAAGAATTATTTTTTATGTTCCTTTCTGTTATAAACTTCTGTTGCCCCTTCCTTTGTAAATTTTTTGGTCCTCCTATTGTGAATTCTAAACTTCTCCCAATTCTCAGGCTTACAGCTTTGTATGCCTCTTCCTTTCATCTAATACTGTCTGTAACTTCCCTTGCTAACCATGGCTGTCATGCTTTTCCTGTTGGGTATGTTTGCCTTAAAAAAATGCATGCTTTGTGAAAACCTACCATTAATTCTTCAAGTACTAGTCACTTTCCAAGCCCATCAAACCCTTTTAATATAGCTTTCTAGTTCACCATGGTCAACCTCTCTCAAATCTTCAGAATTACCCATGTTTAGATTTAAGACCTTAGTTTTAGATTGAGCTGCGTATTGTTCAAATTAAATGGAAAGTTCTATCATACAATGGTCAGCGTTCTTTAAAGGTTCTTTCACAGCAAGATTATTAGTTATCCCTTTGTTGTTGTATAATTCCAAATCTAAAATAGCATATAACCCAGCTGGTTCCTCACCATATTGCTCCAGAAAACTATCTTAGCCATGTTTCAAGAAATCTTCCTCCACATCATGGTGCTCATAAGATTATCCAGTTCATATTTAGATTGAAGTAAGCCAGGACTACTGCATACCCTTTTCAGTTTTGTATGATACGATTATGTTTTTTTTATATTAGACCTAATATCATATTTGGATTAAAAATATTTCAATAAGTTAAAACAGTTAACACATTTAATTACTGGTACATAAAAAAACACATAAATAGTAAAACATTTATCAAGTATAAAAGATAAATTTATTCTTACTGTTCTGTTTTAACACTGCTGTGAACAGAATAAATGTTGCATCTGATTGCTTCATAATAGCAAAATCATAAAAAGTTTCTTATAAACACATTTTTCTTCTAGAACAAGTAAGCATATGAAACCTTTGCACTATTTTTATGATATTTCTAGTAAGAAATCGATCAAGGTGAATCAATTTGTATTAGGCTACCAACCGGATTCATCCGTCCCATTGACTAACCAGATCGTACCTACTACCCGTGTCCACCTATCACCACCATTCCACTACACCCCTCACCCCTTCTCTTTATCTGCAGATCCCCCTACCCCCTCATCCAGTCCTGAAGAAGGGTAATACCCAAAACGTTAGCTTCTCCTTTCCTCCAGATGCTGCCTGGCTTGCTGTGTTCTTCCAGCCTCCAGTTCTCCACCTTGGATTACAGCATCTGCAGTTTTTTTTTAATCTCTAACCAAGTTTAAAAAAGACTACTTTGTCCTTTTCAATGACCTATCCTGTAATATTGAAAATATTTCTCCATAATTTAAGAATCGTCCCGGACAGAAGAAGGTTAGTTAACCGATCATGTCTGGACCATCTTATTTAGATAACCGGTTTAGAACTTTTTAAGGTTACATCCACAAACATTATAATCAATGCTTTTATATATTTGAATAAGTCTACATGAGTGGAGCCTGAAAGACTTTATATGACCTATCATCATATTTTACAAAACCATTTGCAGTTTCTTGTTTTGCGAATGTACCTGATGAAGCACGAAGCCTTGACTGTTCCATATTAATTAATTGTGAAAATTAATTACTTTTTGAATTTCAAGTCAATGGAAGTCACTGCCTAACTTTTTAATCAAAAGTGATGGATGCATCTACAGTTTTGTGATAAGTGGGTAGATTCAATTAATTGAAGCCACGCTGGAATGTTGGATAAGTTAGTCTCAGAAGTACTATAGTCTTCTTTGGTAATTTGTTCATTTGTCATGCATATGAAGTCAAATTCCTAATAAAGTAAATTAAATAACCCAGGAAATTGGAGTTTAGATTTGGTTCAGCTGATTCAAACATGTTGTCTAGTAATTTGAATTAAGCAACATGGAGTTACCAGTTTTCAGCTATACATGGATGATCAATTAGCAAATCCAACAAGGAATAGCCACCTGTTCTAGATGTGACTGCCTTTAAGTGAAATAGTACCAGATTGTCTCAGATGGTCTTAAAAGGGCAGTGTTGTATAGAAGATCAAGGATCTCTAAGGCATCAGCCACAAAAAATTGTAAAAATTACAATAGGTAACTTAAGGGTGTCCTTTCTGATTCAATCTGTTTTTCCTATAGCTGCAAAGTGTGACAGCTATGTCTTAAAATATTTTATAGCTAAGTCATTCAAATCATCTAGGTAAAATTTCTCCAGTTTTACTGGAAACACAATTACTTGCATCCTGGAGATATGCACCCTTGCAAAGCTACCAACATGTATTTCTGTAGAGGTTCAGCAAAGCATTTGGAGCCAACACAATTTCATGTTGTCAATAAGTTCTGAAGTGTCCTCTGTATGATGATTGTACCCACATGGAGATAATTATGTGCTCTGCAGTAGTTATTCTAGCAGATATCATGTACAATTTTGTTTTATAAACATTGCAGCTAAACTCATGGGGTCATGTTACAGTGACAACAACTGTGTATATATGTGCAAGTGCATCTATAGGCATGTCCATAGATAGTGTAGACATTGCAACAACTTGGATTATTTTCCTGCCTTCATCATGTAGTACATAATGAAGTGAAATGAATGCCAATGTTTGCTTACAAACTGCAGTGTCAGCTATGTCCTGTGAAGTCCAAATCTCTGGGCTGATCAACTGAAGGAACCCTAAAGTTCATTCTCCGCTTTGTAGGTTGCACTTCCATTTTCTCACTCTCTGTGCTTCAAGTGCTCTCTCCTGCAACTCACTGCCTGATCTGAGAGTACATATCCGCCTGGGTAATTGTTAGTGTAGGACTGGTGCAGAGTGGTATGAATGTCTCCCATTTGGCAGCAGAGAAGGCAGAAGAGAATAGTTTGAGGTACGGTAAGAGAGGACTTGAAATAGAGCCTTGCATGGGGAGATATTGCCATGTATATAAACGTAAGTTGTTGAAGGATTGATTGAGTAACCAAATAAAACAATAAGAATGGAAAACTAAAGATGAAAGTAGTTAACAACCAGGAGAAATTAGTAGCCTTTCTGACCCCCCTTGTATCTGAAATCAATTGGAACAGTGTGCTAATGTGCCTATTGGCTTGCTGTCGTCATATGACCACTACCGTGAGACATCATTCTGTATCATCTCAGGAAATGCTGCATGGCCAGTAATCACCTTGACCCTCCATCAGTGAAAGTCAGCATCGGCAAAGGACCCAAATCACCACCTCAGCATGGCACTTCTCGGTCTAACTTAGAATAATCTCCCAGGGCTACCATTCTGAAAATCAAGCCTCCTATTCCCAGCGACATGATAAAAGCTAAAGGTTTTGTGAAAGTTTTCAAAATTGCCATTTTACCTGACTTTTTAGACCCAAGTTGACAAAAAATATGGATCAGGTTTCTTTAATTAACAAGACTGACTGACTATTACAATGAAGTACATTCTAGGTAGAGGTAAACTAGTATGAACTGTCAATATATAACTCGACTATTTAAAACACTTAAGCCCCTTTTTAAACTCCCTTTATGCATGTACGGACAGATACCAAAAAAAAGACTGGTATTATGGGTGGAAGGGAAATCTGGGAAAACAGTTCAATAGTCCCCTGTCCACAGGATTCGCTGAGATGATTCTTCTTACTTGCCAGTACTTGCTGATTTTCTCCAGGTATGTTTTGTCTCTGCAGGAGCACAGATTGACTGGATCATAAATTGTAAAGCCTTAGTTCATGGTTAAAATCCACAGCCTAGAGCAACTATGGAGGGAAAATAAACCCATTTTCTTCAACCTTTAGATTTTTTTAAGGCAAGGAGAGAGAGAGACACCACCTCTCCTTTCAGAAGTCTGAAGGCTTCTGGCCATGTCTTTCAAATACGTAAGTTCTTCACCTCCATAGACCAATCAGCTACTTGTTACTGGCGAATCTGACACTGTCCTTACAAATTACTGCAAACAGGTTGGCACCTGTCCTCCATTGCTTGAACAAACAACAATGTAGCAGCACTTAAGATAAGTGGATGAGGAAATGAAAATGGCTACCCTGACGCCCATCTAGGTATTTCATCCCTATTGTAAGTCATTTTCTTCTAAACTGAGAAGCAACTAAACTTGTGATCTCCGTTGGCTGCCCTGAGGGAAGAGTACTCTTCACCTAAAACTCCAGGTTCCTGACCATGAATTGGGATTCCAATTTCTCTTTGTGAGCCAACTGATTTGGATTGGTGGTGGAGAAACACACTGTTCTTGCCTTGCTGCATTTGAAGTGGTCTGCAGCTGGTGTTTAAATATGACATCCATGCCATTAAAGCTAGAAAGTTCCAGGACCAGCAAGCACGTCTGCCTCTGCTGACTGAAAGATTTCATGAGAACAGTGCTGTTGATAGGCAATAGATGTTACTCAGCCAGCGACACCCATGTCCCAAGAGTGAATGAAAAATCTACTCTAATTTTCCCATTTGTCCCATAGGTTTGTAGGCCTTGGTATTGCAACTGCACATCTTAATATTTCTTATGTTGTTAGGGTTTCTACCTTTACCCCATCCTTACAGGCAGTGAGTTCCAGATTCCAACCAGCCTCTTGAGTGGAATTTTTTTTTTCCTCTCATCCCCTCCAAACTTTTTGTTCCTTTACTTAAATCAATTCCCCTTGGTCATTGATACTTCCACAAAGGAAGAAAGTTTCTTCCTGTCTAGCCTCCCTATGCACCTCATAGTTTTATATGACCACCTTAGTCTCTTCTGCTTGAATTAAAATAACCCCAGTCTGTTCAATCCTCCTTCATAACTAAAACTCCCCAGCCCAGGCGACATCCGAGTAAAACACCAGTGCATCCTCTCCAGTGCAACCACATGCCTCCTTTAATGTAGATTCCAGAACTGCAGATAGTACTTTAGCTGTGGCCTAGCCAATGTCTTATACAGTCCCAGTATAACCTTCCTGATCTTAAAAGTTATGCCTCAGCTCATAAAGGAAAGTATCCCATTTGCCTTCTTAACCACTTTATCTGCCTGACTTGCTAACTTAACGCTGGGCGTGCACACCAAGATCCCACTGATCCTTGGTGCTTAGCAGGTCCTATCGTTCAAGGTATTCCCTTGCCTTGTGTGTCCTGCCCAAGTCCATCACCTTGTACTTATCCAATTGAATTCTTTTTGCTACTGATCAACCCAACTGACCAGCCTTTCTATATCCACCTGTAATGTGAAGTTATTTTCCTCTCCACCCCACTAATTTTCATATCATCCCTCATGCATTGATCAACTCAACCCATCTACATTCAAGTCTGATATATACCATTAACAGCAAAGACCCCAACACCGACCCCTATGGGACCCCACTGAACACAGACTTCCAGTGACAAAAACACCCTTCAACCATCACCCTCTGCATCCTGCCACTCAGCCAATTCCAGATCCATTTAGCCAACTTTTTTTGGATCCCATGGGCGCTTACTTTCAATTTCAGTCTCCCATGCTGAAGTCCAAGTAGACTCTGTTGAATGCATAGTCCTCATCTACAGATCTGTTTACCTCTTTGAAAAATTCAGTCAAGTTGGTCAGACATGACCTCTCGTTACCAAAACCATACTGACTGTTCTTGATTAATTCCTTCTCTCCAATTGCAGATTAATTTTGTCCCTCAGAATTGCTTCCAGTCATTTCCCAGCAGGGCATTCAGGCTGATTGACCTGTAGCTTCCTGGTTCATGCTTTCTCCTTTAACAGGACCACATTGCTATCCTCCAATCCTCTGGCACCTCTCCTGTGGTCAGGAAGGAACTGAGAGTTATTGCCAGCACCCCTGATTTTTATCCATTTCCTCATTCAAAAGCCTGGAATACATTTCATCCAGCCCTGGAGATTTATCTGCTTTAAACTCTGCTTGACCATTTGAAACCTCGTCGCTGTCTGTAGTAGTTTATTTAAGTATATTGCAATCCTTCTTCCTGATTTCTACACACACAGTGACCCTTTCACTAGTGAAAACACTGACACAAAGTATTCATTTAGAACCTTATCTATGCCTGCTGGCTCACGGCACAACTAACCACAGTGGCTCTAAATGGGTCTTAATCTTTCCCTAGTTATCCTTTTATCCTTTTATCCTTAATGTAGTTGTAAAATAACTTAGGATTTTCCTTTATTTCACATGCCATTATTTTTAATGTCCCTTTTTCCTCCTAATTTCCTTTTTTAAGTGTCTTCTTGCATCTAGTGTACTCCTGCAGCACTTCTGTTTTGAGCCCTTGGTATCTGCCACAAGCCTCCCTTTCCTTTTTATCCAATCCTGTATATCCCTTGATATCCACGGTTTGCTAGATTGTTGGTTCCACCCTTTATCTTCATTTGCGCTGTATTCTCCCTACTTCCTTCTTGAGTGTAAGATTCAATGGCTGCAATATTTCATGTTCCAGATATGAAGTAGAACTGGCACTTTCTAATATGTAATGGAAAAATCACAATATTGTGATAAATCAACTTAACAGGTCAGAGTGACTAAGCATAGCTACAATCTTATCACTGGGAGGGAGAAACTGTTTCAATGTGTGTTCCATGGTAAACCTCTGAAGTGGAAAAAGGCAGATGACAGAAATTTTGAAAACCTTCAATGCACACTTTGAACCCGAAGTGAATGTAATTTATGAAAGATACTGTTAAAACAACCAGAGATGTACAAAGGAAATCAAGTAATCGCTTATGAATTGAGACGAGAAGATGCAAGTCCCCAAGGAATTTAGTCAAGTCTAAGGAAGGTAAAAGATGTGCTGTAGAGGACAAACATTTGCAGTGAAACGAAGGGCCATGTCGGTCAGTGCAATGCTTGTAATGAGTAGTAAGCCACTGATGATACGTGGAATCTCAGACAGATCATGGATAAAGATCATGGATCACTCTCACAGAAGCCGATCATCTTGTTACCATAAACTACTAGCTGACTTCAGTGCCTATTGGTGAAATTGTAGAATGCCTGAAAGCACACTTTAGCCATTATGACATTCCACTAAGCACCAGTGCTGTTCAGGTCACAAGTGAATAATTCAGCCTCTTCATAAATGATTGGGAAATTCAACACCATGCATTATCTCTCCACTAACTTTTTTCAAATGAAAAGAATGACATGGAAGAAAGTAAACAAATCCAACACAGATGCATAAAAGGCAAGTGGAGAAAAACACCTGCTGAAAGCATGGAATGAAGTTCAACACAAGACTGATGTCACATTGCACACTGACTACTTTTCTAACAGCAACAAAGCAACTGATGCCAGCAGTAGGACCAGTCAGTTGTGACAAAATCAAGGTGAAATGGCAAAAAGCCTAATTTCATTTTGACAGCATTACCAGAGTTGAGCTTTGGAGAACCAGTCAGAGAACAAGCCTTCAGTGCTCAAACAAAGCCAGCCCAAGTGGTAACCTGAGATCTGCATAAAGCAGTTTTTCACTTTGATCGAATGGGATGGACGTGAATGACCTAATTTACTGTTATAACCACAGGCTCATGTATTCAACTAGAGAAGCTGCAGGAAGAGGCTAACTCACCATTTGCACAGCCCGCTAATCACCCATCATCATTAGAGGTCCACAGTACCCAACAATGGATGTGCAACAACAATACGTATTGCAGGAACAATAATACGTATTGCAGGAACAACATTCCCCAGGAAAGGAACATCACCCAGACAATGACAACATGTACATATACCAAGAGAAGACTAGCATGATATAATGGCTATATGCAATGCACGTGCTGAGAGTGATGAGAATAGTGTACTGCTAATACTTGATAACAGTTGTATGATCAGTGGATAACTTGGGTAAATAAAATTGGAAGTGTCAAGATGGGTTGTTTTTGGATGAAGAAGGATGTTTGTGATAAAATGCAACACCTTGCTGTCTGACTTCTTATAGTCATATGACCTCTATCATTAGGCTCTAACTGGGCCTAACCATCTTGAAGACAGTTTTAATAAAGTCATGGTACAGACCAGACCAACATCTTGTGAGCTTTTAATGTGGTATCAATAGAGGAGCTGAGATTGAGTGTTGAAGGGCTGTAAAAAGAAAAACTCAACTACTGATGGAGAGACAGGTGAATGATCAGAGCTGTGAATCATGCTGAAATGATTAAAACAGAACAAAGGAAGCAAGGTACAGGTGAAACTCATGGTAAGAGGCAATGGCTGCAACATTTCCTTTCCCCATGCCAGTTGAAGTGTTGAAGCAAAATGGGGCACTGCCTAGGGTCATCCATTTTGCAGCCAGTTTCAATACAATCACAGTACAGGCCAGATTATTGTATTCAGAGCTTGTTTCTCAACTATTTCCATTTTCAGAATCGGTGGTCCTCCCCTGACAGGATTATGATCCTAGACAATGCCCTTCTGTCTGTAGAGGTCAATGCTGGTTACATGTGACTCTCTAGACTAAGTACATACAACAGGGATGTATGTTGTTTTGAGGAATGTCGGGAAACGATGTGATAAACCGGAGTGCGCAGGTCAGCATGCACTTTGTGACTGCATGCGTGAACACGTATTATGCTGGTATGCGGTTTGCTGTATGCAGAACTGAGGAAGGGTCACTGGACCCAAAATGTTAGCTCTGATTTTTTTTTTCTTCACAGATGTTGCCAGACCTGCTGAGCTTTTCCAGCAACTTCTGTTTTTGTTGTGTATGTGGTTTGTCTGCTTTGATTATAGTCATACTTGTTGAGACCCAGTTCTTACTTTTCTATAACACATTTAATGACCTCCTGAGATTCCAAAGAGCTTTACAGTCAATGAAGTACCAGAAGCATAGTTAGCTTGTTGTGAAGTAGGTCAAAATCCTTGTCCTGTTGGTAAGGCAGAATGTCATAGAAAAGAAGATCACTTGAAAAATGTTTGATCACTTGACACACTGTTCCATATTTTTAATTTGTGCAACAAGAACAAGCTGATGCAAGTGCTATTAAGATGCATTAATTGTAAGGGAACATTTTAAGAAAGCAAGAAAATTGGCACTTTATATAAGCATGTTCTTTCATAACTTCAGGAATGTCCCAAAATAATTCAGAGTCGATGAAGTACTTTTTGAAGTGTAGATGCTATCATTATTGTAGATCATCATGGCACAGCAAGGTGCAAAAACAGCAGTGAAGTAAATGACCAGGTAATTTGTATTTTCAAGTCATGTTTGAGGGATGAATGTTGATCAGGATACTAGGGAAACTCCTCTACTCTTTTTCAAAGTGTGCTGCAGAAGCTCTACATCAGCCTGAGAAATGGATTGGGCTTGTTATCTTGTCTGACTTGCTTCTGTACTTTTATCAAAATATCAATCCAGATTGTATGTTGAGGACTCTGGACTAGCACTGTATTTAACCATTTACATCTAGGCTACTGGTCCAAAATTACCAAAAACATCCCATGTTTACAGGACTGCCCACATCATTTTCAAAATAATTATCAGCACATAATCTGTTTTATTTTTATTGACAGAATTTCATGTAGAGCATTAAAAAATAAGCTTTTGTTGAAATGTCGGTGTTAAATTATTTATGCTGAGGTCTGTGTCTGTTGCTACTTTCTGTAATAGGGAAATTCAACGTGAACTTCATTGTTTATCCATAACAAGTCAAATAGTTTCCCCCGTCTTCATCTTAAGTGTAGCAGATATGTAACATTGCATTCACTTTCTTTCCTTTCTCATATGCCAAATAGTCTTGCTGCTGTGGATTCTGTTCTTTTCACCACTATGCGGGATGTTGTACTCCATCCCATCTTGAAGTAATTGCCCCACTGAAAATTACATGTTCCTTAAAGGATTCTTGAAAACAAACAGAGATGGGCAAGAACCAGTGATGCCCAGTTGCCAAGAATGATTTATTTTTAATTGCCAGTAGTAACTAGGAGCTAGTCCTCATTTAAGCCATTATTTGGAATTCAGACCACGAGTGACTTCTGGCCTACTAACCCTTTTGAGAATTAAACGATTAGTTTATTGATCTGTAACTAATTAATAGGCATAGTGCTTTTGACATTTATATCTTGCGTGGTGAATTAATTTTTATTCGCTTTTATCCCACTTCAATGCTTATGAATGTTCAGTCATTCATTTTAACTAACATTAATAAAACATTAATTGCTGAAATTTGCTGAAAATTTAGATTCCAGTGCCAGTGCAGATGCAGGTTGTAGGAAAGCACCAAAGGAGGAATATGGTAAGGAAGGCATTGCCTTGGTGGCTGGTAGCTTGGAAATGGTGGATGTTACAACTAGAATGGTAAAATTATGACCAGTTTCAGCACTGGTAATAAAGTGGAGGAATCAACACGTGAATGAGCTGTGCACTTCATGTACTGGGCATCCAATCTGTATATATAATGTCCCAACTAGGGGTCGTTTAGAGTGCTTGTGTGGCAAGGCTATGACCCTACGATTAGGCAATCAGTAGTAAAAGCCGACCCACCATCCTTTATAGGATAGCAAACTGCAAGGTAGTCAATTGTGAGGCTACCTCTAGTAAAATAACTCACCTGGTCTCTCTCTTGGTAAGGATGGGCTTGAGACACTTGTTCCTAAACTTTGGGGATAATCCTACCCACTGATTCTGAACAACGGAAGCCAAGACAGGGCATTGCAGCTGAGTGTTGGCAAGAAGCCACTCTTGCATAATGAAAAGGATGGATTCCACTTTCTGCATGACGGCCTATGCCACAGTCGAATTAGCATGCCCCCTGCTCCTTGACAGTAGCTGGAGGTTGGCAGGTCTGAATAAACAACAAGCATCTTGGTTTGCACTTTCTTCAGAATTGTCCCCATTCTATGCCATCCTATTGCAGTCTTCATGTGAGTTCTGTACAACAGAGGTTATTTGCAAACCTACCCTTTGGCACAAAAATTGTCCTTTTCCATGGTCGTGCGGCAGCCCATTAATTTCTAGAGACCTGCCATATGATAGTCTCAACTTTACTGTCCTCTGAAGTTATGGTAATGCCAGTATCTCAGCTGGCAGCAGTGTTGGATCAAATGATGAGGCTTCTTCATTATTGGTGTGATGTTGCTCTCTTGACCTCTTGAGGCTGTTGAGGTTGGCAAGGAAAATTATTTTGAACTCTCTCAAATTAGAAAATCTACGGTCGCAGGTCTTCAGTTTTCACTTCATGCCAAGTATCTGGTTAAAAATAAAGTTGAGAAGGGATAATAACAATCTGTGATTCTCAGTGAGTCCAGATTCTGTTGCAGCCACTTGCATATTGTAGAATACTATCTCCTCCAAAGGCTCAAGATCTAAGGTCTGTTTGTTCCTGTCACTTCTGCTGTACTCCATTTTATTTCACGCCACCTTGTTCTGCCATTCTCATTTATTGGGATTGTTGCATTATATTTGATGATATGCCTGCCATGACTGAATATATGGGCAGGGTGTATAGCAAGAATGTATAGAAAGAGCAGGTAGCATCATTGGAATGTATTTTTGGTGAGGTGAAGTATCTGAATGTAATTCCTGAACCCTGACTGCTTGGGACTACTAATAGAATTAGGGTGCATTGATTGGTGGTGCTGTTGGAATGAGATGGTCTTTGAAGGTGCATCTGCTGACCATGGCTACCTGAATAATATCATTGAACTGCTTCTGGTACTGCTACCAGGTCAAGGCCAGTCTCCATGCATTGACTTAGTTGGTCATTTGAGTCCATCAGAGACAGTAATAGCATTCTGAATTTAATTAGGGCATGAGGCCCGAAAACCACCATCAAAGCTATCAGCACCCCAGCCAACCCGATTGCCAGGGATCTCGGAATATGTCCTCAGTTAGCACTAGGAAGTTTGCTGTTGGGACTTGCAGCTACAAAGGGGACATTTAATTCCAGCGCTTCCCCAGAAGGGAAGACATCCCACCCCTGAGAGCTGTCAGCCAAAAAATCTGTTGCCACTGACACAGTTGGGTTTTCGACATTGAGATGATCAGCATAGACCTTGATCCAAGCGAGATTCTGCTATATTTCATTTGTGTACAAATCTATCATCAATCGAGCATTGTAGAGAATTCCTATTTATATATATTCATTTTTCTATTTAACAGTCACTGCAAAGCTCTTTGAGGTATTTAGCTATACAATTGCAAATAATTTTCTGTGAGGTTTTTTATGTTCTAAACAATTATCTGAAACTCAAAATTAGTGCAAAAATGAAATAGGAATCCTTGAGCAAAGCAGTATTTCTTGTAAAGGTGCTGTAGCTTTGGCAGGATTATATTGTTGCTGGATGTTGCATACTGTGTGAAGAAGCGGCAGTGTGAACATCAAATGGCTGATGGGTGTTAAGAGAAGCTGCTATTGATGGAATGAAAGGTTGTAAAAGAGGTTAATGCTGCTGTCAGATATTACACAGGCATGTCAAGGAGTTCAGCATGGGATGTCACAGTGCAAGGAGGTTTAAGGCATGATATATGAGCAGTGGCAAACAAAGTGGATTAAAGAAATTTCAGAGGTGTCATTATAAGACCAATTTTTGTAGCTATTAAGAGTCTGAATTTAATTGCAGTTCTTGTTTTTATTCCTCTTGTTAAGTAAATTTTCTAAGATTTACTGTTCATCAACATGGAAAAAGCGTAACAGATTTTCACCCTTTTCCATGTCTGGATGCACATTCCTTTATATATGATATGTTGAACACAATAGCTAGAATTTTCGAGGCCCCTTGGTGACAGGCAGTCATGTGAGAATGCATGTAAAACAGTATAGAAAGGTGCGGGTACCATCTGAAATGTTCCCATCACCATGCTATTATGCTAGAAGTTTGCAAAATTGGCCGCAAGTTAGGAGGCTCATTGACCTAATTAAGTTGCTTAAATGTAGTCTCTGCCACTTTCAACTCCATAAGCAGGACCCTATCTTTCCAGTATTTCAGCGAATAAAATTAAAGCTACCCATTCCTCCAAAGGAAGAATATGGTAAGGAAGGCACAGCCTTGGTGGCTGGTAGCATGGAAATGGTGGATGTTTCAACTAGAATGGTAAAATTATGACCAGTTTCAGCACTGGTAATAAAGTGGAGGAATCAACATGTGAATGAGCTGTGTACTTCATGTACTGGGCATGCTTACTAGATATCCTATATAAATCTAGTCCCAATTGCCAGCATTTGGCCCATATCTCTCCAAACTCTTTCTATGTATACACCCATCCAGATGCCTTTTAAATGTTGTAATCACACCGGCCTCCACCACTTCATCTGGCAGCTCATTCCATACACGCACCACCCTCTGCATGAAAAGGTTGCCCCTTAGGTCTTTTTATATTTTTCCCCTCTCACCTTAAACGTTTGCTGTCTAGTTTTGGACGCCCCCCCCACCCTGGGGAGAAGATCTTGTCTATATACCTTATCCATGTCCCTCATGATTTCATGAACCTCTATAAGGTCACCCCTCAGCCTCCAATGCTCCAGGGAAAATAGCCCCAGCCTATTCAGCCTTTCCCTATAGCTCAAACCCTCCAAACCTGGCAATATCCTTGTAAATCTTTTCTGAACGCTTTCTAGTTTCACAACATCCTTCCTATACCAGGGAGACCAGAATTGCACGCAGTATTCTAAAAGTGGCCAAACCAATGTCCTGTACAGCTGTGACATGACCTTCCAACTCCTATACTCAGTGCACTGACCAATAAAGGCAAGCATACCAAACACCATCTTCACCATCCTTTCTACCTGCGACTCCACTTTCAAGGAACTATGAACCTGCACTCAAGGTCTCTTCATTCAGCAACACTCCCCAGGACCTTACCATTAAGTGTATATGTCCTGCCCTGATTTGCCTTTCCAAAATGCAGCACCTTACATTTATCTAAATTAAACTCCATCTGCCACTCCTCGGCCCATTGACCCATCTGATCAGGATCCCGTTGTACTCTGAGGTAATCTTCTTCGCAGTCCACCACACCCCCAATTTTAGTGCCATCTGCAAACTTTCTAACCGTATCACTTATGTTCATATCCAAATTATTTATATAAATGACAAAAAGCAATGAACCCAACATTGATCCTTGTGGCACACCACTGGTCACAGGCTTCCAGTCTGAAAAGCAACCCTCCACCACCACCCTCTGTTTTCTACCTTTGAACCAGTTCTGTATCCAAATAGATAGTTCTCCCGTTATTCAGTGTGCTCTAACCTTGCTAACCAGTCTACCATGAGGAACCTTGTTGAACGCCTTACTGAAGTCCATATAGATCACATCCACCACTCTGCCCTCATCAATCCTCGTCGTTACTTCTTCACAAAACTCGATTTAATGAGACACGATTTCCCATGCACAAAGCCATGTTGATTATAAGTCCTTACCTTTCCAAATACATGTAAATCCTGTCCCTCAGGATTCCCTCCAACAACTTGCCCACCACTGATGTCAGGCTCACCAGTCTATAGTTACCTGGCTTTTCCTTTACCACCTTTCTTAAATAGTGGCACAATGTTAGCCAAACTCCAGTCTTCCAGCATCTCACCTGTAGCTATTGATGACTTCAGAAAACTAAGCTACAGCTCCTTGAAGATTCTTGAAAATGAAAATTAAACTGCCCCAGTTTAACCAATATCTATATTTTATAAATATATGACTGTAGCTACAACAAATTTGTGATAATTTATAAACACTGCGACATTGCAAATTCTGTAAATAATATACTGAGTTCATACTGCTAAATCAGTGTGGAATTTTAAAATTAATATTGAAACTTGGGAATACTTTTTACCAGCACAATGAGCTGTACCATTTGTCAGTATTTACAGCTGCAGATATTTAGAATTGATAAATGATATTGGTATAAAGCTGCAGCTTTCTAATTTTTGTTCCATTTCAGTTTTCATTGGCCTTTAATACTGAAGTAATTTTCTTTCAGTAAGAATGACTGGTTAAAAAAAAACGCACACAAAGTTATATGGAGCTTTATAGTATAATTATAGCTAGTTCTTGGTATTGTAGTTTAATACTTAATGAATTGCAAGCCAGTAAATGGAACATGCAATAAGATCACTCAGGCTAAATTTATCACTGAGACAAAAGGAAGATACTAGAAATGCTGGAAATACTCAGCAAGTCTTTCCGGTTGATGTGCAGTATCTTGGCAGCGTTTCCTATACCATGAGCACAGGAACATGAATGAATCAGAAACCAGAGGATGACCACTGGACAATGAATGCTATCTTGTGACTCTTAGTTCTGGCCTTTGCTCATACTCATTTGTGCAGCAGGCTCCAACTCATCCTGCCTCACACAGTGTCAATGATCAGCCTTTTAGGGTGATTAAGCAATTTTTATTTCACGATTCATCATGGCTTACTGTATCTTTCACATCCTGAGAGCAAAGCTTTGTGAGCTTCAGAGGAAGGAAGGAGTTAACCAGCAGATTCTCCCACCCATCTCTGGGTTGACTGTGATCAGCACACCAGGCTGCAGTGCCAGTGAAAGACATTGCAATTTCCCATTCAAAATCAGATCAACACTGACAGTTTGACTCTCGCTGGCCATCACAGCACCCTCTTGGTTCTGATGCTGAAATAGAAGCTACCACAAAACAAACAATCTAAGCTACCATATATACTTCTATGAAAGCCATGTTTTTGAGATCAGATTTTTTGGCAAACAGTAATGGGTTTACTGATGCATACTTAATATTGTCAACAGTTTGAAGTCCATAGCAGGGTGAGGGTGAGTCTTGCAACCTTAAGTGCTGTTGCTATTGTGTGTTTGTTATATGCAAGCAAGTGAAGGATAAACCAGTTTTACATCAATATAACATTTAATCACAGTGTGAAATATTGGAGGCATCCGCCACTTAACGCGACAGTACCTCAGTTTCAGTACTGTTTCTTTACATCTGCTCAAGTCAAACCCCCATGAAAACCCTCCACCTGCTGATAATTAATCACAATTGATATATAACTGACATTGTAAAGGGCTGTTATGGTGCAGTTGTAGTATCTCTATCTTTGAACCGTGAGGCCTGGGTTCAAGTCCCACCTGATCCAGAGGTGTGTAATAACAGGTTGATGACTAAATAGCTACAATTGACATTACTACCTTCATGCATAGATCAGTGGAATATATTAAACGTTCTGATTTTGTTGCCATTCAAATTCAACACAGCAAATAGTATATTCGGAGCGATGTGGTAGCTCAGTGGTTAGCACTGCTGCCTCACAGCATCAGGGACCTGGATTCAATTTCACCCTTGAGTGACTGTCTTTGTGGAGTTTGCATGTTCTTCCCATGTCTGTGTGGGTTTCCTCTCCCAATCCAAAGATGTGCAAGGTAGGTGGATTGGCCATGTTAAATTGCCCATAGTGTCCAGGGATGTGTAGGCTGAATGAATTAGCCATGGGAAATGTAGGGTTACAGGGATAGCATAAGGGGGAGAGTCTGGCTGGGATGCTCTTCGAGAGTCAATGTGGACTTGGGGGCCAAATGGCCAGTTTCCACACTGGAGGGATTCCATGATTCTGTAGCTTTGGATGGGGGATCATTAATTTTTCCAATTGGCATTTCTTCTTGTCAAATACAAAGAAGAATGATTAAGATGTAGAAGCAAGTAGTGGACTATAAGGTAGAGGTATGAGACTGGGAAGCTAGCAGAGCAACTCCCTTTCATAGATTTGAACACTTGGGAGGGTTCCAAAGGGTAGCCTAAGAAGCATATCAACTATGTGCTGAATGGAAGCCAGTAAGCAATGTACATTCTCCAGGCCCCTTTAGGTGGGAAGGCTTGTAAGCGGCAAAGTGGCTTTTGTATTGTAGAGGATGCCAGCTCTCCAAGGATGTGGCCCTTTGGCAGTCTGGGAACTATCAAAACTTAATACTGCATTCGATGAGGAAGATCCGTGTTAGTAAAGAGCTGCACCTTTAACACTGCTTATTCCCCCAACTGGGGATACCAGAAGCTGAGATGCCATCCTTAATAACTAGTGAGTGTGAAGGCATGTAATTAGGAGGCTACTTCTGGGATAATAACTCCTGCAGTCTGCCTCCCAGTCCCCAGTGCCATGGTCCAAAAAGCCGCCTCCATTGTAGTAGACATTTTTTTCCTACAAGCAAACACGGGTGCTATTGTCAGTTTGAACACCATCAAAGGCCTTTCTTACTCTAATTTTACTGAATGAAAATGTTTTAAAAGGCTGTGCTTCTCTCTAGAGGCTTTTGGAGGGTGTATCCATTGCAGAATAGCTGCAGTCCACTTCTGTTAGATAGGTAGTATTGTCAGGAAGAGTCAAAATCACCACTTCCTTAAGTTTCCTTGCAGTTCTATCCCTCCATGGTAGTATAGTGTGATCTTTGCCACACTAGTGACCCAGAAGGTAACCATTGCATCAGGAAATTGACTGATTCAACAGGCTACACTGTTCCTGGCTTTCCCAGGAGATCCAGCAAAATAAAGTATGAACTATCATGTTGAAATGCTACAAGGAGCACTGCTAGGATAATTTGTCACTCAAAGATTCAAGTGATAGCCTGTTCTATTTTTTCTCCACTCATCACTCATTTTTGTTTCAGATTTCCTGCATTTGCAGTTTTTTTTTGTTTAATCTGGCTTGTGTTAATTAGAATCACAACAAAGAAGGGTTTGCTGCCTTAGGAAGCTGAGTAGATTGATGTTGAAGACTAGGGTGTGGAAGGAAAGCATCTTGGCCTCTGAGTAAGAGGATATTGGACATGAAGGGGAGGATGTGGGAGGGGCAACTGGCAGCCAGAGAAACATGATAATATTCGTCATTACTAAGTAAAGTCATTTGAGCCCTGTCTGTTCAGCTGTCCTCCTTGCTTTCAAAGATTAAGTATAGGTTTACCTCAACAACATGCAAGTATATAGTGCTTGCAACATAAGCATTCCAAAGTTCTTCATGAAATGTAAGAAATAGAATGTGGAGCATCATAATGTGACATAGCAAGGGGTGTCAAGATCTTTGGTCAGAAATGAGTTTTGAGAAAGTTGTTCAAGGAGGAGAGGGAGATTTAGAGGCAGAAACTTTCACAAAGGTGATTCCAGAATAAGAGCCTAAATAAGGTGAGACATTAAAACTGAGGTTATGTTTGTTCTCTCAGGTAGCTGTGAAGGATTCCAGGCCACTATATGGAAGACAGGGAAATTCTCTCTACCGTCAATAATTGTCCTTTGACCAATACCATTATCCCATTTTATTCTTTAGGACCTTGTCTTGTGCAAATTGGCTTTTGGGTCTTCTACATTACAATATTAATTTCACTTCAAAAGTATATTGTTAGTTGCAAAGTGTTGGCAATATGCTGAAGTTGTGAAGGGTGCTATATAAATGCAAATTCTGTTTTTCAACTTCTCCTTGTCCACTCTCCCAATATTGTAAGTGAATATCTAGATAAGCAGAAAATATACCTGCAGTGGTCCTTAACTTTGGCAACCTTCAACACATTCTTTTCTATGTCTTAATTCCTTACCTCATAACATCAAAGTAAATAAATTATCCAAGACAAATCCCTAATTTGGGAGTAAACAGTACCTTGAGTAAAATTAAGTAAAAGTGGTAATTAAAGAAATGACTTAATTCCCACTGAATTAAAAATATGAAAGAAATTCCACCCCCCCTCCCTCCTTCAGATGCAGCGCACAAAAGTATCATTCTGAGGTGGTCTCTGCCTCAGGAATATACTGGAGCGGCCAAAGATTATTTGGGATGCATTTAAAGGGGAGATGGAGGGTGATGGAGTGGAGGGAATGTAACAAAATCTTAAAAGGAATTGGCTGTTCATTGGATTACCAATGCAGTTGCAAGCTATCTGTTGCAGTTTTAAGGCTGTAGTCATTCTTTTTAAAAAAATCCTGTTTTGTTTCATCAAAACACAGTAGTTCAGAGAATAATTCAAAACATGTTAAGTTCCTGTTAAGCGCATGCATTCTTGATGGTAGGTTTCTCCTGGTACAGTTTTCCTTTAAATTATGTTCCTCTAAACACAAACAGAGGTTTCTATGATGAAGTGTCATTGAGCGTTCAGTTGACATTTATTTAGAAATTGCATTTGTGTTTGGACATTGCCTTTGTATAAGTGAGTTTCTCTGGCATACAGTTGTTTTATTCTCAAAAGTACAAATGTTTCAGAGGTGATTGCAGGCTTTATTAGTGATAATGGATGCAAATTGCCCACAGTGATTTGATTTACCATGGCCATCATTGTGAAGCCATTAGGCATCTTATGGTATTGTCTGGTAGTTGTTCAGGTGATCAAAGTTGAATTAAAAGCTTCTGCTGCTGCAATCCCCTTTTATACCGACGTTCCTGTCCTGAGTTTTGAATAGTCCTGACCTAATCCAGCAATATAAGAGTCATAGAATTATACACAATGGAAACAAACTCGTCGGTGCAACTTGTTAGCGCCAACCAGATATCTTAATCTGATCCAGTCCCATTTGCCCCATGTCCCCCGAAACCCTTTCCATTCATGTACCCATCCAGATGCCTTTTAAATGTTATAATTGTACCCACCTCCTGGCAGCTCATTCCAAACTTGCACCACCCTCTGCATGAAAATCTTGCCGCTTAGTTCCTTTTTATATCTTTTCCCTCTCACATTCAACCTATGCCTAGTTTTGGATTCCCCTACCCTGAGAAAAAGACCTTGGCTATTCACCCTATCTATGCCCGTCATGATTTTATAAACCTCTATAAGGTCATCTCTCAGCTTCTGATGTTGCAGGGAAAATAGCCCCAGCCTATCAGCCTCTTCCTATAGCTCAACACCACCCCCGCCCCCGCAATCCCAGCAACGTCTTTGTAAATCTTTTCAAGTTTAACAACATCTTTCCCATAGCAGAGAAACTGGAATCGAATGCAATATTCTAAAAGTAGCCCAACCAACGTCCTCTACAGCTGCAACATGACATCCCAACTCCTATATTCAATGGACTGACCAATAAAGGCAAGTGTACCAAACACCTTCTTCACTATCCTTTCTACCTATGACTCCGCTTTCAAAGAATTATGAACCTGCCCTCAATGTCTCTTTGTTTGGCAACACTCCCCAGGGCCTAAAGTGTATAAGTCCTACCCCGATTTGCATTACCCAAATGCAATATCTCACATTTATCTAGATTTAAACTCCATCTGCCACTCCTTAGCCTATCTGATCAAGGCCCTGTTATACTCTGAGATACATCACCAATTTTAGTGTCATCTGCAAACTTACTAACTATACCTCTTATGTTCACATCCAAATGATTTATACAAATGACAAAAAACAGTGGACCTAGCACCAATCCTTGTGGTACACTGCTGGTCGCAGGCCTCCAGTCTCAAAAATAACCTTCCATCACCACCCTCTGTCTCCTACCTTCAAGCCAATTTTGTATCTAAATGGTCAGCTCCCCCTGGATTCCATGTGATCTAACCTTGCTAACCAGCCTACTGTGTGGAACCTTGTTTAACACCTTGCTAAAGTCCATATAGACAACATCCACTGCTCTGCCTTCATGAGCCTTTGTCATTTATTCAACTAATTCAATCAAGCTTGTGAAATGCGATTTTCCACTCTCAAAGCCATGTTGACAATCCCTCATCAGTCCCTGCTTTTCCAAATATATGTAGATCCTGTCCCTCAGAATCCCCACCAACAACTTGCACAAAACAGATGTCAGGCTCACTGGTCTGTAGTTCCCTGGCTTTTCCTTACCACTTTTCTTAAATAATAGCACCACATTAGCCACCCTCTTCCGGCACCTCACCCGTGGCTATCAATGATAGAAATATTTCAGCAAGAGCCCGGCAGTCACTTCCCTAGCTTCCAAAAAAGTTCTGCGATATGCCTGATCAGGTCCCAGAATTTATCCACCTTAACACATTTTAAGACGTACAGCACCTCCTCCTCTGTAATATGAACACTTTTCAAGATGTCACTGTTTACTTCTCCAAATTCTCTAGCTTCCATATCCTTCTCCACAGTAAATACAGACTCAAAGTACTTGTTTAATATCAGAGATAAAAGGTACTGCAGATGCTGGAGAATCCGAGATAACAAGCATGGGGCTGGATGAACACAGCAGGTCAAGCAGCATCATAGGAGCAGGAAAACTTGACGTTTCGGGCCTAAACCCTTCATCAGAAATGGGGGAGGGGAAGAGGGTTCTGAAATAAATAGGGAGAGAGGGGGAGGCAGATAGAGGATGGATAGAGGAGAGGATAGGTGGAGAGGAGGCAGACAA
>JAHRHZ010000263.1:30559738-30585482 GCA_024137785.1 Ginglymostoma cirratum | reverse complement strand
TGACGTTTCGGGCCTAAACCCTTCATCATCATTTCTGAAGAAGGGTTTAGGCCCGAAACGTCAAGTTTTCCTGCTCCTATGATGCTGCTTGACCTGCTGTGTTCATCCAGCCCCATGCTCGTTATATAGGTCTCTACATTTGTAATGCATGTAATTCTTCATTGTCCAATTATGGTAATGGCTGTAAACGTCTACCTTACAAAGGAAATAGGCAGAAGTCTCAACATTGAGAAACTTCGGATAAGTTTGAGGAAAGACACATGTAGATTGACTTTATTTGATGTTTCAAGTTTTGATTGCTTTTCTCTGATTACTCACCATCCTATTCCGCCCCTTCCTGTGCACACACTTCGTCCTCCCTCTCATCCAACGACTTTGTAAGCAGTAAGACTTTGTTTATTGAAATACAGCAAAATGGAATAATTGTAGACACCTTTCCTGAGCTATATATAAGAGTAATATGCAGTGGTGAACTATACCAGACTGATGTCATAAAAGTGCCTGGAAGGAAGCTGTAACTAACAGAATCAATGAAGCATTTGTAATTACTTCTTTTACAGGTGTGTTCTTCTGGTTGAATTAAGTTATAATCATAGAATCATACAGTTCAGAAGAGGCCTTTCAGCCCCTTGAGTCTGTACCACCAAATATACACTACTGCCTACACTCGTACAACTTAGCCGCATAAAGCCCATGGTCTTGAATGTTATGACACTTCAAATGTTCATCCAAACAACATTTGTGAGGATACCTGCCATGACTACCCTCCCAAACAGCGCATTCCAGATTCCCACCAGAGGACACAACTACTTTCTATCCACTCCATCCATGCCTGTCATAATCTTTATAAACTTCAATCAGATACCCCACCTCCACTTTCTCTCCTCTAAAGAAAACAAGCTGAACCTATCCAACCTTTCTTCCTAGCTGAAATGCTCCACCCCGGCAATGTTCTGGTGAATGCAAATACTACCCGAAAGAACTGCTGATGCTGGAAATCAGAAACAAAAACAGAAATTGCTGGAAAATCTCAGCAGGTCTGGCAGCATCTTTGAAGAGAAATCCGATGTCCTCTGCACCCCCTCTAGTGCAAATCACATTCTCCCTCTCATGAGGTGACCAAAATTGCACATAGTACTTCAGCTGTGGTAGCTCAGTGGTTAGCACTGCTGCCTCACGGCACCAGGGACCTGGGTTCAATTCCACCCTCAGGCAACTGTCTGTGTGAAGTTTGCACATTCTCCCTGTGTCTGCGTGGGCTTCCTCCAGGTGCTCCGGTTTCCTCTCACAGGCCAAAGATGTGCAGGCTAGGTGGATTGGCCATGCTAAATTGCCTGTAGTGTTCAGGGATGTGTAGATTAGGTGGGTTATAGGGGTATGGGTCTGGGTGGGATGCTCTGAGAGTTGGTGTGGACTTGTTGGGCCGAAGGGCCTGTTTCTACACTGTAGGGATTCTATGAAAAAAAATTCTATAAAATAACCAAAGTTTTGTGCAGCTCAACATACCCTCCCTGTTCTTGTAATTTATGCCTCAACTGATAAAGGCAAGCTAACCTGTTAACCTGCCCAAACACCTTCAGGGATCTGTGGACAAGCACCCCAAGATCCCTCTGTTCCTCTGAGCTATCCAGGGTCCTGCCTTGCAGGTTCGCACATATCCCGAGAAACCCACAGAAAGAAGTGCACCCTTAAGAATTTTGAACTTGTTGTTTAATAAGATTACAGCTGATTTTGTACTTCAGCTCTGCAACTGTGCACAATGCCTACATCCCTTGCTTCTATTAATGTCCAAAACTCCAATGTCTGCCTTGAATGGTCTCAGTGACTAAGGATCTCCATCCCTCTGGAATAGAGTATATTCACAACCTTTGAAGGAAGTTCTCATTATCTTAGTCTTTAATGAATTACCCATTATTTTGAAGCTTCAACACTAGCTCAAGACAGGGGAAACTTCGTCCCAAAATCTACTCTTTCAAGCTTCTAGGGAATTTTATAAGTTTCAACGAGATAATGTCTCATTTTCCTAAATGCCTTGAAATCAAATCACAATATCTCAATCTCTGCTCATATGATGGAATGTCCAGTGCAAGTAAATCCTTCCTTTGATAAGGAGACCAATAACCCCTGAAGCCATGACACCTAGATAGAAGCATCGAAATTAGGAGCACGAGTAGGCCTTCGAACCTGCTCCATCGTTCATCAAGATCATAGCTGATTGTCTAATTCAGTACCCTGTTGCAGTTTTCTCCCTATTCCCTTGATCCCATTAACCCTAATACCTATACCTAACACCTTCTTGAAAACATTCAATGTTTTGGCCTGCATTCTGTGGCTGAAAATTCCACAGCCTCACCACTCTCTGCAAGACCTTTGTACCATAGTACCGATGATTGGCTATGTGTTTGATTCTATTATAGAGTATAGGTTATTCAGCTCCTATCAGTGTTCCCCTTAGAATGGATGTGTTTTAAGACATCTAGCTTCTTCCCACCACCCTCCCCCAAATAAAGGTCTTGTTCACAAATTCAAATGCTAAGAGATTGCATTATTCTCTGGAGGTAGTCATGCAAAATGATATAGGAGGAAGATGGCAGGAATGCTGGCCTAGACCCATACATTCACAACAGATGAAAAAATAGGATGAGTAACAGCATCCTCAAAAATGATAGCACTGAAAGACTTGTACCAGTGGCAGCTTCTTTGAAATAAAGAGAGATGGATGCTCACTGAAAGGGTGACTCTTCCCTTTGACTAGATACAAATAAATTTTGTATGAGAAGATCTTAACCCTCAAGACTATTCAATGATGAAGTTGCATCCACAAAGAAGAGCAGACTTGTAGCATCATTGAATTGTAATAGTAGGATGTTAGCATCTTGAGCGTCTTGTACCATGTGCGCAATGAATGAAAGGGTGGATAAATTGTTAGAAGAATGGCAGAGTATGGACACACTTTTTTGAATGCTTCACAGAAGGTCTTCCATGATTCAATGAAAATCCCTGCAGACTGCTGTTTTCATTTGAAGATTTACAGTCATACCTCCTAGGCTGCAACTGGAGAAAATACAAAATCTTCTCAGTAGAAGGACAAGATAAGGTTTAAAAGGTCAGCGTTATTTATTATCACAACAGACAAGATCACTGGAGCTCAAGACATTGAATTTTGTAGTCTGTCAAACGGAAGTAGAACATTGTTGTGAGGTTTCAGGAATAGTGGTGAATTTTCCTGAATATTTAAATGTTCCTGTTCTATGCCCTCTTGGACAGACTGATCAGGTGCCACCTGCATGTTAATGAATGAGATATCGTGTCATCTGACTGTGAAGCAGAATCCATAATTTCTCTACTATGTAAAGAATTCTGGTCTCTCTGATCTGAGAGAGTATCACAGTAATCTAGTGTATATAAGAACCAAAGATCTTTTGGTACTGCAAGATCTACTTCTCAGAATGAGGAAACTAGGCCACATAATGACATGTATTCAGGTTTAAGCCCTTGGCGTGTCTCATGGTTAGCAATCTGTGGAGAATAAAAGAGGCTTATCTTCATCTATTACAATTGGAGTGAGTTCATCTTCCTTAATTCAAATTGTTGGAAAAGTTGAGAGTTTTGATTCACAATATGTGATTTAATCTTATTGATATAGAGCTTCAATAGCAGGAAAAGGCTGTGGGACGCCTTCACAAACTGATGTCTGATGTCATTTAGATGAAAACTCCTGTTCCTGGGTAAATTGTTGATGGTGGAATTTGAATTCAATAAAAATATCTAGAATTAAGAATCTAATAATGACCATGAATCCATTGTCAATTGTCAAACCCATCTGGTTCACTAATGCTCTTTAGGGAAGGAAACTGCCATCCTTACCTGGTCTGGCCTACATGTGACTCTAGACCCACAGCAATGTGGTTGACTCTAAAACTGCCTTCTGGACAATTAGGGATGGGCAATAAATGATGCATGGTCAGTGACGCCCCCATCCCGTGAATGCATAAAAAAAATTACAGGGACTGTTTGGTGGCTAAATAAACAACTATCAGTGTTTGCTATCATCTGCTGTTTCTTGGCTGCAGCTGGATTCCACATTTTGTTTTTCCAACATGACACTCTCCCTTTCTAATGTACTTATCCCACCTGTTAGGAGTGCAACACCACCATCTTTTTTCTTCTTGCCCGTTCTTTTGAATGTTGAATATCCTTGAATATTTAATTTCAATTTGTCATGGTTCTGTAATGACTTTTGGATCATTCCTACGTACCTCTGTCTTTAAATCATCTACCTTTTTGTGAATGCTGCAGGTATTCAGGAAGAATGCTCTTAACTTTGTGTTTTTGACTGTTTGTCTTTGTTTCGCTCAAGTGGAATATCATTTGATACAGATTTCTGATGAAGGGTTTAGGCCCGAAACGTCAAGTTTTCCTGCTCCTATGATGCTGCTTGACCTGCTGTGTTCATCCAGCCCCATGCTTGTTATCTCGGATTCTCCAGCATCTGCAGTACCTTTTATCTCTGATATCATTTGATACTTCTGCTTCTTGTTATCAGCTTTACCTCCCTCCAATTTGAGCTAATCCTCAGGCTCCCACCCCCGACAAGCTAATTTAAACCCTACCCTTCGGCACGAGCAAATCTCCTTGTGAGGATATTAGTCCTGGTCCTACTAAGATGTAACTCTCACAGCTTGTACAAGTCCCACCTTCCACAAAACCTCAGAAATCCTACCACAGACCTCCCTCCTACCACAGCCACATTCTCCAGCCATGCGATTAATCCACCCTACTAATCCTATGCTCACCAGCTCTTGGCACTGAGATTACTGTTCTTGAGGTCCTTTTTTTATAATTTCCTTTGGAACTATATCCTCCTTCAATCCTGTAACATGAGTTTCAATGTGGACCATGATCCTGGGCTGTTCACAGTCTTCAAGGCAAGTCTTGCAGTCACTTTGTCACAGCCTTAAACCTAACACAAAGAACACTGCACACCATCCTGGAATCCCATTTACTGCTGCAGAAATACCTGCCTCACCCCCATCTATGGAATCCCCTTTCACCATTGCTGTCACACACATTTTCTGCCCTTCCTATACGTTGTCTGTTTGTAGAAATCGATATCTTTTGTGCTGTTTCATTTCAAGCTTTCAATCTATTCTCATCTATTTCTTCATCGTTACATTTCTTACTGGAAAAATCGAGACCCCAGTGCAAAATCATACTTTCTCCAGAGCTGACCCAGTAGGGCCAGAAGAGTTAAACCAGCCTCACATGTCAAAATCAAGTTGGCTGCCTTCATTCAGTATCAGAGTGACTGGGTGGTTGGAGCAAAATCTGGATCAGGAACAGGAGATTGATTATATCTATTTGCTGCGGCGGGTTGGTCTACCAGTGAGTGCTAAATGGTCATGGTGCAATTTTTGAAGGCTTCTTTAGTTTGCATATTGGAAGTAATGTGCACAAGTGTTCTCTTTTACTTAATTTTGTACTCTCAAAACAGCAGAAAATAGATCAGAATATAACAGAAAATTTTTGTTCTGGGGTTTTTTGGGCCCATCATTTGGTTCCATAACTCATGTCTGATATACTAATTCAGTATTGATACGCCTGAAGATTCAAAATGCAAAGTGGCGCTTAAGGGAACAGAAGTCCATCTAACAATATAGAAAATAAATCTGTTGGCAGATCTTCCTCAAAATACCCATTTGCAGTTGGGTGCTTTGCGCCAAAAGCATTGCTTGGCATCCAGGCATCATAGGATGATTACTCCTGGTTAATAAACAAATTTGGGATTTGCAGTGAGGATCTGGCAAATGAAATTTGGGCAATCTTCTACCTGAACACCATTATCCCAACCTGACCCATAATTCTTAATTTCTTAAAGTCTAAAAAGCTCTTGAATAGACTAATATCCACAATTCTGCGGCAGTTAAGTCCAAACGTTCACACTCGGTTTCACAATTTAACTTCTGGGATTTGATGTCTGTTAAAACTAATTACCATTAGTTACCATTAAAACAACCTAGCTAAAACTGGCATTTGTTGTTTAAAACATCCAAACAGCCTTTAAGTTAGGTTTCCTACTGAGACAGAAATCCCTCTGGTCACTATATGCGACAGTATTCCCAATTTACATCTTGAGATTTACTCTACTAAAATTCTGAGAAAAGGACCAACTGGAAAATTTATTCATTTGGAATTACGTTGCTATTCATATTAAGTAGTGAAGTTCTTACTCCATCTTGTGAAAAGTTTGCTTCATTGTGCACTCTGTCCTAGTCATCTGCTAATTTGCTACCTGAAGATCAGCGCACTTGCAAGGTTGTTTCCAGACCCCATCACAAATTTCTTCAGAGGCTTTGAGCTACACGTAAACAATTTGAAATGCCTCCAGAAAAGCAGAAAATGTACAGGAATATACTGATTAATGAAGGAATATATCTATGTGCACATTTCCCACAACAACTGAGTTTGAGCATCCATATCTCACTGTCTTGTCCAGTTCCACATGTGGTCTGCCTTGTTAAACATTGAGTGGTCCTTCATTCAACATTGGAGAGGGCCTTAGTTGTATCAGCAATTACTACTAGCTACAAGAAATTGTGTTCCTATCCCTCATGGACAGCAAGGACTGAGTGCACATTGTCTAATGGACCATTGGGTATGCATACTTCCTAGTCTAATAAATGGTTTTAGTATATTCCCTACTGACTTGATCTTTTAGCAGACTTTAGTTCTATAAGATTACTAAAAGTAGCCATGTCCCTAAGTAAGGGAGAGGTGAAAACAGGTCATAGTCAATCACAATCCGATGTAGGACATATGTGTGGATGAGGTTCAGTAAACATAGGCCTAGATTTTGATATGATCACTTCCTTGAGTGAAGATTGCTACTGCTCACTGGCTGGAATCTCACATAAAGAATTTTGCCGACAGGCTGGTGCTAATGAAACTCTGCCTTAGCTATGAGTCACTACCTTCAAGATAGACGGTGGTGGGTGGAAGAAGGTGACAAAGCACTGCAGTTGAAATTGATTTATTATAAAATTGAGTTTTCGACATAAAGTACATACCTTATATTGCTAAACAGATGTTACAACTATAATAGTATGCTGATTCGCGCACTAACCACCTGAGCTGAAATCTTGTATATTTTTAAATTAATTTCAGTTGAATTTGTCCTTCTCTATTTATTTTTCTCCCGAATTACATTCTTCTGCATTTTAAAAAAAATGTCTAATTCTTGTTGTTTCTTCTAGTTTGTCGCCCAGCCGAACTGTCAGCAGCTCCTTGCTTCCCGCTGGTATGATGAATTTCCTGGCTGGCGACGGCGACATTGGATCGTTAAATTCCTGACCTGCATTGGCATCGGACTGCTATTTCCAATCTTTTCTGTGTGCTACTTGATAGCACCAAAAAGCACATTAGGCCTTTTTATTAGAAAACCATTTATTAAGTTTATCTGTCATACTGCATCGTACTTGACTTTTCTTTTCCTGCTGTTGTTGGCATCTCAACACATTGATCGCACAGATTTAAACATGCAAGGTCCTCCACCAACCATAGTTGAATGGATGATACTTCCCTGGGTGCTAGGTAATTTATTTGCATGTGACAATTACTATATGAGCCAGTGGGGACATCCCCCCTCCCCCAATACCCACATTAAATTCCAATCAATGTGTGAATCTCAGATGCATAGAGAATCTGGGGAGCTAAGATGTGCAGCTGTGTTGCATTCGGTTTTAAAACTTACTGGATTTGCACGAAAAGAATGGCCTTTTGTGTTAATTACAAGAAGGCATCACGTACTTGTGGATCCGTGACTTACCTTGACCTTCACTGCTTTGTAAATGTCATAGCTTCTGACCAAACCAAGCTTGCAATGGGACAAGTCGTTGGATGTCAAGACGGGAATTTACACATCACTAGACTGGCAGAACATTGGTTGGCTGTATGTTAAATCAAAGTTTAGCAGTTAGTAGAGGTAGGGTCCAGTTGGACTGACTCTGGCCCTGAATAAGTTTGAAATATGTTATTACGTCTCTTGCTGCCTTGTAAAGCAGGCTGACAAGGCATTCACACAACCTATGGCAACCAGTTCATGTCAAAATCCCTGAACTCTCCCCAACTGGAGTAGACATCTATCAATTATATGATTTGCTTCTGACCGCCCCCCCCCCCCCCACCCCCCCCCCCCCCTCCCTCAGAGCTGGCAGTTCCAGGTATTAAGGATGAGTGCATCCCACCATTTAGTCTGGGATGTTTGAATCATGGATTTTTGAGTCCATCACGACTTTCATGAATTAGCAGGTCACAGCCATGCAGCGATTAGTGGGGAAATGGTACAGTTAGTCATTTGTTAGTATCAAAATTGAACCTTGCTGGAAAAAAGACCCCTTTTGTCAAAGTTTTTAGTCTTGTACTCATCAGGACAATTTGCGAGAATTGCCAAAATAAAGAGAAAACAACATTTATATGTATGCTGATTGGTTGGCAAGTAAACTCTGGTACAGTCATTTCCATGGTGAAAATAACAGTTAATGAATACTGACAGTTAACTGCCAAGCAGTGGCTAAATTTAAAAGTAGGCAGTTTGACTCTGATTGATCAAGGCATTGCCATTAGAAATGAATGAGAAAATGGTTATCATTTATTTTGTTGAGTTGAATCAGTGCAGTTTCTGTATCTGTTCATTCTGTCTACAAAGAATAGGGTCCTGTGTACTAACGTTTGTGGCATGTAGTACACAAGAGCACAACACTGCTATCCTAACTGACAATCCAAAATTGTTTACCTGTGTAATTCCTTACACATGCAGGATTAATTAGCAAATGTGGTCTAATCATGGAATCACATCTAATGTTGGATACTGTCTGGTGAGTTTGTAAGTGTAGACTGGGTGGGAATGGTCACTACTTTCTTGTTGTGGGATATCCTGTTTCATGCGATCTGCTAGACATGGGATCTACTGGCTACATACCTAGCATCGCACCAGTACATGTGTCGCAATACGTCTTGGTGTGATAGTCAGAATTTGTTTCTTTTTATTGTGATGTTGATGTTGATCATCACGATGTTGATCATCACTATGTTGCTGCTGCATTGGACAGTGTGAAACACTAAGCTTCACGTCAACATTTGAGATACTTTATCCTTCTAGTGTAATCAGTTTCAAAGACTGGACAGAGTCAACCTGCCTCATTTAAAATCTAAACAATATTTGACAGTTAACAGCCAGTCATCATCAACCAGTGCATTCTCCGTGGAAATGTCTCTATCATTCAGAGTCTACTTGCTCATCAGCACTTTTTGTCAAACAACATAAATGTTGTTTTCTTATTGTATTGTATTTCTTGCCAATTATCCAGGTGACTGCAAGGGAAAAATCTTCAACAAAATGTCTTTTTTAAAAGGTGCAGTTAGCTTCAGTGCCATGGATTAACGAGAAGAAAAATTACTCAAGGCACTTACTACTGATCCAGTTACAGTGAATCCCCTTCAGCACTGGATTGCCTGTTAACACAAACAGGTACAGTCATTGATTAGGTCTATGTATGGAGAATATCCACTTTGGTAAATTAACAATTTCAAAAGAGGAAAGGAGAAAATTGAATGCTGAAAATCTGTACATTGACTTGGAAGGATATTTTTGTTCAGCTAGTGGAAGAAAGAAAAAGGATAGAAGCCTGGAAGAAAGGTGAAAATTTAGAATTGGTTTGTGGCATTTGTTAAAGTTAAACACCATTATAGCTTGCTTCAACTTTCTATGTAATTCAACAGTAAAAATGAATAGATTGAACAAAAGCTTTGAAAGTGTAAATTTTAGGTTCCTTAGACCTAAGTCACATGTCATACGTTCCAATTTTCCAGAATTTTTCACTACAGAGAATAGATCAGTTTAAGGCACAGAACAGAGCACCGCAGGTTGCAAATATTATGAGGGATAGATTTTAAAACAAAGGGTATAGGACTCATAATGTTGACCCATGTCTTGATTGTACTCGATGAAATTAGCATTAAATGCCACAACCGAATTGCGGAAAGTTAAATTATTGAAATGCTGGATGCAAACTGTGGTTGTATTGATAGATTTCATGCTAGGAAATTGAAATTTATCACCTGCCGTGCATTTAAAAATTGCCCTTTAAAAGGCAATAAGCTAAAGCTGTACCACAAGCAGCTTTATTTATAGCTTTATTTTCTCATTTCATTTCTATAATTTGTCATACACGATGTAATCTGTTCTGTGGTTTAAACCAGTGCCTGGAAATTTACAGATGCTCATTTTTAGGCATTGCAGCTGAATAGTGAGGCTCGAGATGTACCTGATAGTGGGTCTTTTCTCACTTTTCAATACATATCACATGGTAACAATAGCCAGTCAGGAAGAAGACCAAGATTAAGCAACTGCAGCAGTTCTTAAATAAGTGAAGGGAAGGCTCTGGCTAACTGAAGGCCTGAGACTGGTGGAAAGGTTAAAGCCCAGGGGATAGAATGAATCAGAGCTGGGGTGCGTGGAAGAGCGGAGGGGGAATAGAGTTGCAAGGATGGATTCAGCAGCTGAAGAAAGGGTATTGCAGTCAGGTCGGAAGGCAGGAAGAGAGGGAGCAGTCATGTGTGAGATCAGAAATGATGACAGTCTGGGGGATTGTCAGGAGCAGTTTCAAACTTTCGTTTAATCTGCTGTCAGGAAAATCACTGCTCCTTTCAGGTCTACAAGCAGGCCAGAAGTGAAAAACTTTCTGTATTATTAGCAGGTAGTTCTGAGGTCTAATTTAACCAGTATGTAGGCTGTTTCAGGGAGGTCAGATTTGAAGTATGAGCCTGAAGCAGGCATTAAACCTCTTATTTGCATATGTAAAAGGACAAAAAATGTATTTCAGGCATGAATGCTGAATTCTTGGTAATCCTTTCCCAATGAAGTTGCATCTAAGCACTCAAATAAGAACAAAATAATGCGGGTGATGGAATTCTGAAACAAAAAGCAAGTGCTGGAGAGACTCAGCTAGCCTGGCAATATCAGTAGAGAGAGAAACAGAGTTAAGGTTTGATAATGACTCTTCACTATGTACTTCAGTCTCAGAACTTTGTTTCTCTCTCTACAGATTCTGCCACAAGTGCTGAATTTCTCCAACACTTTCAATGTCTGCTTCCCGACTGCAGTATCAGGGACCTGGACTGATGACCAATTTCAGGAAAATTAAGTGCAGCAATATTTATAGGCATAGATGCTTTTTGACACTTTATCAGCAGAGGCTTCGAAATAATTCTGTGTAACATTTGTACACAAAGCTTACTATTTTCATATGAAAACCCTTTTTCTGATATTTTCTTGATATAACTCTTGTTAAGTCTTTATTTTAATTCTATTAGTACAGCTAGAAAAATAACATACCTAAATTTTACATGACTGCAATACATACTTATACACTGTTCCCACTGAGTAATTTCTAAGATTGTAATACAAGTCGTGTTCAGTCACTAATGTTTTGTAACAAGGTAAGCAATGCTAATTGTTGCTTTATGGATGCCCCACACTTTTGTCTATCATGTCATCTGCCTGTGTCACTTTGTAGCTTTCTTCCCTCATCCAGGTAATATAGTATATTCCCCAACTTAATGACAGCTGTAAACTTGTATGTATTACCCTTTATTCCTTAATGTAAGTCATCGATATGTAATTGTGATAAAGCCCAGTGCAAATCCCTAAGGAATGTCGCTTGTCACATCCAACCAATCAGAGTACATCCCTTCTTCCTTCATCTCTGTCCCCTCCCTCCAAGCTAATAATTACTCATATCACACCGTTACTTTCTAATTTTGTGCACTTCCATTCTTGCTGATAATCTCATGGTTTTATTAAATCACTTAGCTGTGCCCTGAAATCCAGCAATGATGCTGGGTGTTATACCAGCATAGACACCACTTCCCTGGTAGCACTATTATTCAATAAAGCTGCCAACCTCCAAATGATTGTTCTTGGCAGATTGGTCTTCTATCACTGGGAAGGCCTGATTCCTGAGAGAGCCTCCCACTATCCAATTAAATGCCTGATTGGTACTTAACAACAGACCTTCCCAAAAAGAAGTGTACCAGGTTCTTGATGTCTCTCCAGCTAGTCTTTGAGACCAATGCCTCCTCCATTAACTACTGTCCTCTGTTTCTCTGTTGATAGATTCCTGTAATTTCCCCACAACGAATGTTAAAGTAGCAATTACTTTTTTCCCCTTAGATATGGATTGACATTTCTGAGTTTTTAATCCAAATGCATAATTCCTGAATCTAGTATGCTTTGTAAAAATAAGATTACTACATTCAGTTACCAAGCATATTTCTTTTAATACTTTGGGGCAGAAACTATCATATGCTGGAGTTATTTGTCTCAAGTCCCATTATTTTCTACATTATCATTTATTTAATTATCTATATTAAATCCACTAAGTTCCTCGCTTGACTTATTTTTAGGTTCCCTTGTACTGCTGGTAGTTTGTCTTATTCCTTCACTGTGAAAACAGACACAAGGTAGTCATCTGCCATTTCCACATTGTCCTTCATAATCTTTGCTGTAGCCATCCTTTACTGCCCATTCTCCTTCACCATATTCTCTCTCCTAATATGTTTTGGAAATAATTTGCTGTAGCTATGACGCCCTGGTACAATTTATTTTAGTATTTCCTTTTTTGCACCATTTATGACTTTGGTTGTACCCATTGTTGCTTCTTATAGCCGTCCCAGCCAATTAATTTTCACTTCTCCTTGCTTTTGTGTAAGTCTTTTAGTTCAGCTTCTTGTTTGTTGTGGTTGCTTTATTACACAAGTGGAGTCTATGCCTTTTAGGGGTATGCACTGGTTTTATCAAAAATTTGTTTGAATATTTCCCACTCCTTGTATGTAGATTTACCCGTTAGACATTCAACTCTGTTCACAACTGCTAATTAATTGCCCATCTTTGTAAAGTTGCCTCACTTCAATTTGAAATTTCAGTTTGTGATTCTCCCTTCTGCTCTTTGTAGGTTCTAAAAATTAGATTTTGGTTGTAAAAAAAACTAACCTGTGTTTATTTTCTTCAAAACCTCAGCCTTTACCATATGAGCTGTTCTGCTTTTCCTAATCTTAAGTGAAAAATAAAATCTCCATTTATAAAAATGCTCTGATTATGCATTAACTCTCCACCCCCACCCAAAGATGAGACCATTATCAAGAAGTCTGTCGTTATTCAAAAAGCTCTTTGTATACATGCTCTTTTTCTCTTGACAATAGTATCTTTATTCATGGTGAAATTCTTACGCTCACTTCCTTTGCTATTATATGTCAGGAAATTCATGCTTTCCATCCATTGACTTCACTGTATGTACACTGCCTACGTGCACTTGGAAATATTACCCCATTGCATCAAGACCATTGTACAGATTTGCTGGTAACCTGTAGTTGGAAGGATGAGACTTGTCACATACATCACTCCATTCTCTGTGTCACACTCATTTAGGTTAGAAACGTTGACTTAAATGCAATGTAAGATATCAAACTTACACGTTGGAGAACTGAACGTACTAATGTATCTATCCATTAAATTAGCAGATGCTTTGTTTGCTAGTGTTACATGTGGTTTGTTGGATCTCTGTACCATAGGATAGTGGGTTCAAGTCTGACAACAGAAACATAGGCACAAAACCCAGTTGACATTCCAGCACAGTACTGCTGAAGTGCTGTACTGTCAGAGGTCCTGCCTTTCATGTGAGACACTAATACGTAGCCTCCGTCTTCTCTCCAGTGAATATAAATGGTTTTATGTAATCATTTGAAGAAGTGGGAAGTTCTCTCTAGTGTCCTATACAATTTTATCATTCAATATTAAGGATTTTTTCAGTGGTATAGACGTACACTTTCCCCAGTATGCAAATTAGGTGGTTGGAAACTTCTCTCAGTTGTAAGGGACACTTCCATTCTAATACTGGAGTATATTCGTAAAGCAATTTTGCTTTATTGGCATAATGATAGCAATGTTCAGAAAACACCAAATAGAAATCCTAACAGAGCTTTATATTTTATTACATTGTGGCAAGACAGTGTCTTTCTAAAATCTGTCTAAATAACATAACTCAAAACTTTAGCATGTATGCTGAAATCAAATTTGACTTTGCCACACAGGTGGTAGTCTGGGGGAATGAAGCAACCACCTGTTTATAGGATGCACCTGATTTTCGTTTCATTGCTTTCAGTGGAATGTAAACCAGATGGATTTTATGGTGGATAGGAAGCCTTCTCTGCCAGATTATGAGCAGACATTAAAGACCAACATCTACCCACAATTATTAAAATTATTATGCACTAGTGTAATGTGTATTTGATTTTTTAACCAGTCCATTATTTTAGATTTATTGCTTATTATTCTGAAATAAACCCTTCAGATCTAAATTGCTTTAACTGAAAACTAATATTTTTCTGTTACCTTCTCATAATTTGAGAAATTTCAAGCAGACGGAAGGATAAACAGGTGCAGGAATGTGAATTTGAGTCAGTTAACTAAGGGACAGCAAGCTGGGTCATTCACAGCTCAGAACTTACACTTTCAGATGCTTTTCTTTCCCTTTGGCCACAGGTTTCATTTGGGGTGAAGTAAAACAAATGTGGGATGGTGGACTTCAGGACTACATACACGACTGGTGGAACCTTATGGATTTTGTAATGAATTCTTTATACCTAGCAACAATTTCTCTGAAAATTGTTGCCTTTGTTAAGGTAATTCCTTTTTCAGTTATCTCGTCCTTTCTTAGCAACTGAACATTGCGATAACTTCTGAGGAAGGGTCACCAGACCCAAAACGTTAACTCTGTTTTTTCCTTCACAGATGCTGCCAGACCTGCTGAGCTTTTCCAGCAACTTTGTTTTTGTTCCTGATTTACAGCATCCACAATTCTTATGGTTTTTATTGCGATAACTTTTTGGATTGTAGATGCAGTTGAGTGAAAATACTGATTCCAGCAAGGTTACAAATAGGGTAAAAAAAAAATCAAATCACCAAGACACTTGCTTAATCTAGCTTTGTGATACGTAAAAGAAAGAGGAAAGGGCATGTGCAATAAAGAAACAGGTGAGAGTAGGAATTTTAGTAGAGAACAAATAAAAACTGGAATCAAAGAGGAGCTGTAGTGCAAGGAATATAAAAACAAAACAAGGTGAGGAAATGGAATTGAAAAGAGAAAAAATAAAACAGCTGAAAGGTGAGAAAGAAACACCTGAAAGTAACAGGTGAACAAGAGAATACAGATGTAAAGAATAGGCATTTGTAAATAAAAGTGAAATGAAAGACATTAATAGTAGACACGATAAGAAGAAAGCAGAAAGAGAGAAGGATAAACTGCAAAGAATGTGAAATTTTTCTTTGCTGGTAGCATTGAGCATGACCCATTGTGCTCAGTTGACTAGGAAACATTTCTAGTAGATTCAGGTGCAAAAAAATGAAGCACCGTGTATTTCCGTCTGTGGGTTTCTACTTTTACCACAACTAGGTTTTCAAGCTTTGAGGATACCCGTTCTGAGTTCCAGTCTGGAACTTAGCCCGTATATGCTCACAGTATGTGATATACCTCGCCACATGCAAATACCTAAATCTTGGCTTTAGTTTATAATAAACCATGATTATTTATATAAGCTTTGATAATGAACTGGATCACATTATAAAGCTGAGGATATGTTAGCTCAAGAGGTGTTTAAATGTAATTCTTGGTGTGCAAATATAATTTTAAACACAAGCATTTCAATTCTTATTTTATGGAAATTTTGAACCCCCATTTGTGTATTCAACATTGCTTTATCGTTCTTTGACAAAATGTATAGTTTAAGCAGCTTTGCTGAACAGTTTTAAATTTCTAAAACGTTATAAGTAACCAGATTAAGTAGTCCTGCTCAAAACTATCTACCAAAATATAGAATTATACTTCTGCAAAATCAAATACTTTGTATCTATCAAATGTTTATTTTGAGCTCTATTTTCAATCTTTAACTCAACAGCATCCTGTAATTGAATAGGAGTTTGAAGAAAAGATTACCCCACACATCATTTCCAGATCAATTAAAAACAATCATTTTCACAGCAAGTAATCATTATGCTTTCAAAGAAATAAGATATCTTTTTGAATTTAAAAATCTCTAAAAATACAATCTATATATTATACAGTACCTGTAAGCACCCAAATACTATGCTTAACAGCTGTTGCAATACATCAGTGAAACAGTAAGAGAAGGCAGTCGTTGAGTTTGTCATTTGTGGTTTGATGTTCGCGTCGATGACAATAATTTAGCTGCAAATCATTATGTTCTTGTATTTTGAAATTGATATCTAATATATGCTAATAACTGTAGACTTTATATTTGGACTGCATAAGTCAGTAAAACAAAACAAGCGTTTCTCTGAACAGAGATTATTACGATCGTTTTCTGATTTGTACAATGGAGTATTTTATTTTTGGGACTGATAAATAGTCATTGACCTTTATCAAGCTGATCGAAGTTGGTACGTGTTTTATACTAACACTGTTATTTTGTTTAAAGTACAGTGGTTCACGTCAACGGGAGGACTGGGAAATGTGGCATCCCACCCTAGTTGCTGAAGCGTTATTTGCTATTGCAAACATCTTCAGTTCCCTTCGCCTAATTTCACTTTTCACTGCTAATTCTCATCTGGGACCTCTCCAAATATCTCTTGGACGTATGCTGTTGGATATTCTGAAGTTTTTATTCATATACTGTCTGGTGCTACTAGCTTTTGCAAATGGTCTGAATCAATTATACTTTTACTATGAGACAAATGCTACAGAGGAACCAAATAATTGCAAAGGAATAAGGTGTGAAAAACAGAACAATGCCTTTTCAACGTAAGCATTTTTATTTTCTTTTGATTTGCAATTTATAGTTAGATATTCATTATAGTCATGAATCTGTACTAAAATTTCCAATGTGCATTGTTGTCTCACGAGAGCATGCATTAAGAAAAATCCCTTCACATCTAAACATATTTTGCATTGAAACAGTAAGGGACATTCTGTACACAAATATTTTATTTTTACTGTTGAACCAGTACTGTAATGTGGTGGAGTTGGGGGAGGCTGGGAATCGAGAGGATGGTCTCATAAATAGACTTTGTGCTTTACTGGCACAAGGGTTATCCATTAGTTTATAGTCATACCATGCCAGAATTGCTGGAGGCTGTCAGTGACAATATAAGAGCATAGTTTACTTTGAAACTGCATACTCAGCACGGTAGGCATGCCAAATGGGTGTATAGAAGATTATTATTTGAAATTATCTGTTTCAAATTGATCACCATGATGGAATTTTTAAAATGTTTGGACTTTGTTGAATACGTTTAATTTAATTCGTTTTTAACCTTTTCAGTTTTGTATTTGTCTGAATTACAAAAGCAGCCTGCATGGCTAATAGACTGACATTGCAAAATGTTACTGCTGGCTGTGAAACCATATTCTAATTGCAGCTTTCAGATGAAAGGGAATGAGGGACTGAACCTTGTCTTAATGGACTGAATTTCTAAAATGTTTTGGTTGTGCTGTTTTCAGATGTTTCATGGAGGGCTTCCTGCCATAGCTGATGGTGCCTTCACTTATGCAATTTTCCACTGCTCACATCATTAGTTACTCATCCAATCTGTCTTATTCACATGTGCTGGAACATCCAACAAATCGCACCTCAGGCACCATATTTCAACCTCAGCTGAGCACCATTTCAAATACTTGGAGCCAGAAACTACCCTTGACAACACAAACTACCCTTGACAATGTTGTTCTCAGCATTTATCATAAAAGATATGCTCCAGAAAGGGAAGCTAACACCCTGTTTGTCCAACAAGGACCTAGAGGTCTTGGTGGATGGGGCTGTCAGCAGAACTGTAGTGATCTTTCATCCAGACACAGAAAGGATGTCACACCACTATAAGTAGCCAGCCTGGACAGAGGAAACAATCTGGGTCAGTTTAGTATCCCAGGTGAAAGAAATGCCCAGAAATACCCTAAGGATAAGTGCAGCTTTCTGTCTCCTATCTGACACTCACTCTAACTTTGACACTGTACACATCTCCGACCAGTGCATGACAGATCTCCAATCAATGGTCCTCGTCCTCCCAAACTATTAACCACGTTCCTGCCATCTGAGCTTCCTACTTGCTCAGTGGGAATCCTTTCAACACCCGCTAACAGCTCTTACAAACATTTTAATCACACTCAATCTCTCCTTCAGTCTTGTCACACAACATCACAAGGACAAAGGTGGACAGTGGGATGGTCGACAGTTGTGTGCTCAATGCCCCCATATCCAGAGTCGGCAGGTGTGATTCTTTAATCTGTGAGGGACAGGCCTCCACTTGTGAGTGAGGTGAGGCCCGTCAAGGGACAATGGCATTAAACAAACACACAGTTTAAAGACATCTCTAATCACTGAATTACATAGAACATAGAACATTACAGCGCAGTACAGGCCCTTCGGCCCTCGATGTTGCACCGACCTGTGAAACCAATCTGAAGCCCATCTAACCTACACTATTCCCTTATCATCCATATGTTTATCCAAAGACCATTTAAATGCCCTTAAAGTTGGCGAGTCTACAACTGCTGCAGGCAAGGCATTCCATGCCCTTACTACTCTCTGAGTAAAGAATCTACCTCTGACATCTGTCCTATATCTATCACCCCTCAATTTAAAGCTACGTCCCCTCGTGCTAGCCATCACCATCCAAGGAAAAAGGCTCTCACAGTCCACCCTATCCAATCCTCTGATCATCTTGTATGTCTCTATTAGGTCACCTCTTAACCTTCTTCTCTCTAACGAAAACAGCCTCAAGTCCCTGAGCCTTTCCTCATAAGACCTTCCCTCCATACCAGGCAACATCCTGGTAGATCTCCTGTGCACCCTTTCCGATGCTTCCACATCCTTCCTATAATGCGGTAACCAGAACTATACGCAAAATTCCAAGTGCGGCCGCACCGGAGTTTTGTACAGCTGCAACATGACCTCATGGCTCCGAAACTCAATCCCTCTACCAATGAAACCTAACACACCGTACGCCTTCTTAACAACCCTATCAACCTGGGTGGCAACTTTCAGGGATCTATGCACATGGACACCGAGATCTCTCTACTCGTCCATGCTACCAAGAATCTTACCATTAGCCCAGTACTCTGTATTCCTGTTACTCCTTCCAAAGTGAATCACCTCACACTTTTCTGCATTAAACTCCATTTGCCACCTCTCAGCCCAGCTCTACAGCTTATCTATGTCCCTCTGTAACCTGCAACATCCTTCCGCACTATCCACAACTCCACTGGTTTTACTGTCATCCGCAAATTTACTAACCCATCCTTCTATGCCCTCATCCAGATCATTTATAAAAATGACAAACAGCAGTGGCCCCAAAACAGATCTATGCAGTACACCACTAGTAACTGAACTCCAGGATGAACATTACCCATCAACCACCACCATCTGTCTTCTTACAGCTAGCCAATTTCTGATCCAAACCGCTTAATCACCCTCAATCCCATGCCTCCAAATTTTCTGCAATAGCTTACCGTGGGGAACCTTATCAAACGCTTTACTGAAATCCATATACACCACATCAACCGCTTTACCCTCATCCACCTGTTTAGTCACCTTCTCAAAGAACTCAGTAAGGTTAGTGAGGCACGACCTACCCTTCACAAAACCGTGTTGACTATCTCTAATCAAATTATTCCTTTCTAGATGATTATAAATCCTATCTCTTGTAATCCTTTCCAACACTTTACCCACAACCGAAGTAAGGCTGACGGGTCGATAGTTACCAGGGTTGTCTCTACTCCCCTCTTGAACAAGGGGACAACATTTGCTATCCTCCAGTCTTCTGGCACTATTCCTGTAGACAATGACGACATAAAGATCAAAGCCAAAGGCTGTGCAATCTCCTCCCTAGCTTTCCAGAGAATCCTAGGATAGATCCCATCCGGCCCAGGCACTTTCCAGAATTGCTAACACCTCCTCCTTATGAACCTCAATCCCGTCTAGTCTAATAGCCTGTATCTCAGTATTCTCCTCGACAACATTGTGTTTTTCATGTGTGAATACTGATGAAAAATACTCATTTAGTGCCTCTCCTATCTCTTCGGACTCCACGCACAACTTCCCACCACTGGCCCTCATCTTACTCTAGTCATTCTTTTATTCCTGATATACCTATAGAAAGCTTTAGGGTTTTCCTTGATCCTACCTGCCAAAGACTTTTCATGTCCCCTCCTGGCTCTTCTTAGCTCTCTCTTTATGTCCTTCCTGGCTAACTTGTAATTCTCAAGCGCCCTAACTGAGCCTTCACGCCTCATCTTTACATAAGCCTCCTTTTTCCTCTTGACAAGAGATTCAACTTCTTTAGTAAACCACGGTTCCCTCGCTCGACCGCTTCCTCCCTGCCTGACAGGTACATACTTATCAAGGAATTCTGAATGTGAACCGTCTAGACCAAAAGTCTGGCCACAAACCTGGCCATCTCATTTAACATTTAAAATAAATCTTAATAATGCCTGTGAAACACAAATAATATCAGGTGAACTATAAAATTTCACCTTTGTTCCACAATTCAAAATCGCCCTCCGTTGTATTATAGTTTACACAAGGTCCGGAAGCTGTACATTTCACACCTTAAGTTGTAAAATATTCACACCTTTAGCTTATATGGAATGCTACCTTTCTTGGGTACTGTGTCAGCTGGGGGTGAGGAAAGGAATCTTTATTATTATTACCTCATTTAGAGTCACCCACCACGTGTGTTCCATATGGTTTAAGCAGCATACATCTGAATCAGGTCAACAATGTGAAAGATCCACATAGAGACATCCCATTGCCTTCCTTGTCAGAGGCCTTCATGTGCACTATTGGAATAGTGTTTGTGTGTGCTGCGAGTGCTGAAAGACTATATTATTGCGAAGCTCCTTTTATTTCTGATATTACCACATTCGTATGAACATTCCCAAAGGATCCAGACATGGAAGCTGTTGACATCCCTGTGTCCATTGAGAGCGTCCACAGGATGGATGAGAAACACCAGCATCTGGAAACCTGGAACCAGCATCAATCTTTAGTGGATGTTGTGTAGTCTCCTAATGTCAATCTGCAGCCATAGATGCCTTCCTGATGCAATGAAATACCGGAGAGTCACAGTCGCTCATCATCCATGAAATGCTGTGTGGATGAGGGACAGTGGCATTGTACTTTGTTTAAAGATAGTAGAACACAATGTTGTAATGTCCACTGCATCTACAGTGCAGCAATTTCTTCTGATATTTAAGGCCATTGAGGGCTATAGGGTGACTCCTCAACAAATGTTCCCAGGTAAGTCAGACTAGGCAGGGGTCGGGAAGAGCATTTGTGGCCGTACAGTACAGACAAATGATACTGCTTAATCCTTGGAAAATTTTGCTCCACAAAACTGGTTCACACAACAAGGCTATGTGACAGATGATGAGGATCTTTGACAATACAGCATTGCGCCAACTAGAGACATAAGGATGTCCATCAGGAGGAACTACTGTGCAGCATTGTCAACTAAAGCGACCCCAGGCTGGACCTCTGTGGGAACTTCTTTGAACAGTACTGAGTTGTGTGGCCCTCCTTCAATGACTGTAAATGTTCTGATGCTATAGAGACCTGCTTCCACTGTTTAATCCCAACTGTAAGTGCAGCTTAACAGTACTTTTCTGCATTTCCTATCGTTTAATAAGACTTAAGATCATAAACTGATGGATGCTTCCGCAACACCTGATTCAATCATAATAAAGTATCTTGTTACAGAAAGAATAACTATCAATCAGACATAGATAGAACATTGTATGGTACTAAGGATGGCTAGCCTCTTGAGTTTCATTCTTATATTGCAACTAATTGACAGTCAGTCATGCAGCTAATGATAAAACATTAATATATATTTTAAAATGTGATAATGTATTTACAGTGAAGTTTCACACATGCCACCTAGGTGCTGCCAGCTGGTTGTTTCTTCTTTTCCCTCCCACTACATCTAAGTACAGTCCAAGGTGCCACAACTGGAGTGGAGGGAGCCTGCCTTATAATGGAGTCTGCCTTATAATGGAGCCTGCCTTATAATGGAGCCTGTTGTTCTTGGAGTTTTGGATGGGAGACCCTGGGTCGTTTCTGGTTAGGGAGCATGGAAATTCCGAAAGTGACTTGCAAGATGCAATCTCCCCCTTCCCAGATTGACCTCGCACAGAGATGGAGGTGCAGGGACCTGAGGAGCATCTCAGGAGAGACTTTTGGGGCACTCTGTGTATGGTTCTTCCTCTACCTGGATGCTTTCTGGCTTATTTCATTGAGAGGAACGGGCACCTGAAAATGAGGTCAACGACTCTTATTCGTCCTCTGTTTCCATGCTGTTGGTGCTGAGTACCAATAGCTACAGCACTGGTGTGCAGGTGTGTGCATATAACTGGCAGATATTTAAACTCATTTAAACAGTCCTTGGATAAGCATATGGATGATGATGGGATAGTGTAGGGGGATGGGCTTAGATTAGTTCACAGGTCGGCGCAACATCGAGGGCCTGTTCTGCGCTGTATTATTCTATGTTCTATGTTCTATATTGTGTGCTGGAGCAGCGTGTCTATGGCTGGTGATATACATGTCCAGGGAGACAGCCAAACGTATGCATGTTGTAGCCAGCAAACTATCAGTGGTATTGGTGGAATCCTCCAACCTTTGATCCAGGTTTCTGAGTGCCTCCAACAAACCTACTTGTGACACCCTTCTCAGCATATTAATGCCTAACACCATTGGGGTTCTCTTCTGCCTGACGCTCTGCATGTACCTGGTCTCCAGCAGTCTCCCCAGTACCTGTGGAGTTTCTTTCTCAGCAACCCACAGAATCGTGGCCGTAATGTGCTCACCAGAGAATGTGCACCTGACTTTAATCTCATTCAAATACCCACCGAGGTATCAGTATCTGAGCTGGTGGAGGGTGCAGGACGCAACCTTGACGGTCAATTCTCAGAGGAGTTTGTGGCTACTTCCTCATGAGTGGAGGAGGAGATGTTGGTTGGAGGATCTGCTCCCCTCAGGATGGAAACCGTGTGGGTCTGTTGGTGCATGTTGACGACAAAGAATAAGTAGCAGCATAGGTGTGGTAGCTTGGGTATATTGAGAATGCATTCACAGTGGTGGTAATGTGGGAATAGTGTCGAAATTTACAATGAATCTTATTCGGTTAAAAGGACATGGTGGTCTCAGCACCTCCACATGACCACCTGAGCAATCTCCATCCACTATTGTAAGCTAATGCTTTTTCTCCTTGTTCTGGGTGATAATGAATGTTGGGCTCCCCATCTTGGCTCTTAGACCTCTCTTGTAAGTCATTTTTTTGTAATGAGACAAAGGAATGGATTGGGTGAGATTAAAGTGGCTGGCACTGGCTGTTAGTATTGGTGCATGTGCAGGCAAATTGTTGAGTCTCCTGAATGAGTAGAACCCACAGAGGGCACGCAGGATTAGTAGTGTAGAGTGTTGGGGTGGATGAGAACCACTGAAGATTGAAGTTGCATACAGTGGTGAAGATGGTAGATCATGAGTCTTGGTGGGAGATGTGTGTGTATGCAGAGTTAGTGAGTATGAGGCAACAGAGAAAAGATGGTGGCATTCACCCATTTAGAGCACAGAGATCATTAAGCTTCTTTGTACACTGCTGGACATTCCTCAAACCTTGGACACTGCACTAAACCAGGTGGTAACTTCAGACCAGGCTGTCCAGGTCTAGTTCATACTGCCATTTGCCGGTTTTAAGAAAACCAGATGACCCACCTCTCAAGCACCTTGTTCACTAGGACCTTTAGGTTCCTGTAGCAAATTTCAGTGCCAACTAGTTTCAGTTGATCATATTTGGAGTTATTGTTCTCACACTTCAACTGTGAAAGGCTACTCCTGACTTGTAGCATTTGACCTGCTGCACACTTGGGATTTAAACATGTTATCATTGGCGTGAATCTTAGAAGGTCCTGGCAGCCGCAAGCATTTCTGCCACTGGGTGAAGGCACAATAGCACAAGGGCAGTGTCTCAGAGGCATGGTGTGTATACAATGAGGTGAGTAGTAATCATGCATGAGATAACTCGCCAGAGCTCAGGGGAATAACCCTCCATGAAGCTTTGAATTTTTGGTTAAATTCAAAGCAATTATTTTTGGCCCCCAGCAAAAGCTGAATGCCATATGAGCCAACTCTATTCCTTGCCCTGACAAGCTTCTAACTCTGACAGTTTACAATTTTACAAAGTGAGTTTCCAATTACATATTCATGCCATCACTAAGACTGCCTAATTCCACCTCCTTAGCATCACCGATTATGCATCTTCCTCAGCTCATCTGTTGTTGAAATCCTCATCGTGCCTTCATTGCTTTCAGTTTTGCGCTTTACAGCACATTACTGGCAAGCCTTCACTTTTGATCTTTCATAAACATGAGGTTATTCTAATTGCTTGTGCCCATGTTGTAATTCACACTAAATCTAATTTACCAATCACCCCTGTGCTCATTGGACCAATTTGTCTCCTCATTATGCAACTCATCAACTTTAAAATTCTGATCTTGTTTCCATCTTATTCCATGGTTTCGCACCCTGCTAACCTTTGTACCTCTCTAGGCCCACACGCTTTGAAGGTATCTCTACCTCTCCAATTCTGGAATTAAGTGTCTAATGATGACCATGAAATTATTGTTGATTATTAGAAAAATGCGTTTGGTTCACTAATGACCTTTTAGGGAGGGAAACTGCCATCCTTACTTAGTCAGCCCTTTGTGTGACTCCAGACCCAGAGCAATGTGGTTGACTCTTAACCGCCCTCTAGGCAATTAGGGATGGGCAATAAATGTCTGCTGGTGACATCTGTGAATGAATAAAGAAAGTTAAACATTCCCAAATTTAATTGTTCCGTCAATGACTGCTATGACTTCAGCTACTGAAGCCTGAATGCTAGAATTCTCTCCCTAAATTGCTCCACCTCTCTATCGTGTACCTTCTTTTATTTTCATTGTTTAAAACATGCATTGAAACCAACCCTGTTGATTAAGCTTTTGGGCAAATGAACAGATGTTGTCCAATGTGACTTGGTGTCAAATTTTCTTTGATAATACTTCTGTGAAGACAAAAAGTGCCTGAAAAATATTTTATTAAATATGTAATATAAATAAAATTTTAAAATATTTTTTCTTGACTGAGAATTTTAGGTTTAATGGAGTAAGTGTAAAATAATAGCTAAATCTTTTGAAATTTTAAAAAAACACTTCCAAACTCAGTTATGTGGATAACAGTTAATGCAAGATCACTTGTCAGTTCTGACATGCATAGTTTTTTTCTTAACCAAAGAGTCATCAGGTGGATAGTAACTGAGTTGGCTAGCGTGTTATCAAGAATAACACCTACAGGCCAAGGATGTAATCCCGATTCCAGCTGAGGTGAACTTGGACTTGTCTCATTATCTTTGCCTGTACTAAGATCACAGCATCTGTCAGTCCCCTTCAAATTAGCAGGGGTGCGACCAAAAGAGGAACAGGAAAACAGAAAAAAAACCATGAAAAGATTTGGGACCAAGGCAGGTGGGTATGTGTAATACAATTACAAGCTAGCCATGATTTTAATGAGATAACAAGGTGTAGAGCTGGATGAACACAGCAGGCCAAGCAGCATCAGAGGAGCAGGAAAGCTGACATTTGAG
>JAHRHZ010000263.1:30530111-30554738 GCA_024137785.1 Ginglymostoma cirratum | reverse complement strand
GTCAGTGGGCTTGAAATGGACATCTGTCTCTAGGTGGTTGCCCGAGATGGAGACAGAGAGGTCCAGGAAGGAGAGAGAAGTGTTAGAGATGGTCCAGGTGAACTTCAGGTTGGGGTGGAAAGTGTTGGTGAATTGGATGAACTGTTCGAGCTCCTCGTGGGATCCAGCCCCATGCTTGTTATCTCTAAGTTTTCTGATCATACAATGCCAGGTGAGAATACAAGATGTGAGGAAACCACATTACGGCTACGAAGAAATTAATTGAATGGGCAATATGGTAGCAGCTGAAGTGTTGTTTTTATTTGTTCATGGGTTTGGCATCACTGATTAGCTAAGTATTTTTAACCTATCTCTAATTGCCTTGGAAAAAGTGGTGGTGAACTGTCTTCTGTAATTGCTACAACCTTTTGGGTATAGGGCATCAAGATTGCTGTTAAAATGGAAGTTCCAGGATTTTGACCATTAACGGTGAAGAAATGGTGATGTACTTCCAATTGAGGATGGTATATGACTTGAAGAGAAACATGTTTGCAATGGTGTTCCCATGCATCTCTTCCCATTGTCTTTTAAGGTGGTAATGGTTGTGGATTTGGGAGGTACTGTCAAAAGAAGTTTGGTAAGTTAGGGGTAGTGCATCTTGTAGCTCATGCACACTGCTGCCACTCTATATTGTAGGTGAAGGGAGTTAATGGTGAAGGTGGTGCATGAAGTGCCAGTCAAGCTGGCTGCTTTGTCCTGGATGGTTCTGAATTTCCTGAGTGTTGTGGATCTGTAGCCATCCAGGCAAGTGAACAGTATTCCATCACACTGGAATCTTGTCCTTGTAGATGGTGAACAGGTATGGGTGTGTGTGGGTGTGGGGGTGTGTGTGTGTAGGGTGGGTGGGGTGGGCGTGGGCGTGGTGGAGAACTCAGGTAATGAGTTACTGATCTTAGAATTCCTAGCCTCTGACCTATTTTTGTAGCCACAGTATTTATATGTCTGGTCAGTTCAGTTCCTAGTCAGTGGTAATCCCCAGAATGTTAATGAATGGAAGAGTGCGGTTATTCAGTTTGACTTTAAGAACAGAAAGTCAGAATATTTTCCTGAAGTTGAGAATCTTGTAAGTTTTGACATTCAGAGAGACTTGGGTGTACTGTTACAAGAAACATAAAATTTTCGCATGTACTGCACAGAAAGCAATTGGGAAGGCAAATGGCATGTTGACCTTATTGCAAGGGTATTAGAGCACAAGAATAAGAGACTATTCTTAGAACAAGTGTTCTTTACTAGTTTAATATGAAAGAAATTATTGCCCCCTTGTCACCATTACGTTAAGAGAGCAAATAATCCCAGAGGTCCCTCATGGACATACAGTCTTCCAGTTTGGAGATCAGTTGATCTGCCGGGTGTTCAAGTATCCTGTAGCCAAGGGGCTGCAGTAGCGTGCTTAATGTTCACCCAGGGCCAACTGTCTTCATATTAATGAATATTGGCCCTTCAAGTAGATTTGACATCCTGTCAAAACCAAGAGTTAATCAACTGATTCAATCACAGCAGAGATACATGTCAACACCATTATAATTGAGGTTGGTGTAGCTCAAACTTCCTGCAACTGAAACAATCTTTTCATTCCCCCCTCACCCACATTTTCAGCTTCACCTGAAAATATGTATCTTAGAACCTGACTACATTCCTTTCCCTTGAGATCAATGAATAACCTCTGACCCATGCAAGAACATATACCCGATCCAAAAGATACCTTATTTCAACCTCTACCATGGTCCATCTCCAACCCCACTTACCTACACTTGACAAAATCTTCATTTGTGGTTTTATCATTTCCAGACTCGACCTCTCTCACATTTTACTTGACGGTGGCCCATACTCCACCCTAGACAGATTCTAACTCTTCCGGTAACCACATTCCACCCTGCACTGCCATTCGTTCAACTTTCAACTCTGCCCCCAACAAACTACAGTAGTTTCAATGCCCTCCTTGACCTCGCCCCACCCTACATCTGCAGTATTCTTGAGCACTAAGTTGCTTCATGTGCCTTATTTTTTAACTATCATTCTGTGATTCTTACATCCAGCGCAACACTTGCGGCAAGTGATCCTTCAGTCATAACATGATTGAGCCCTCTACCTTCTAATATATTTTCCTACTTTTACCAATTCTCTGAAAATGTACCTCTTTACCTACACCTTAGTCACTTCTCCATCCCTCCTTTTTTATACTGCAGCACTGATGATTCATTAGATTAGTGGGACTATATAAATGCAGTGTAATATTTAGCTTAAGGAGCACTGCAAGTTATGTAAAGAGAATAAGAGCAGAATCGTGACTTTCAATCGCTAGACCATATGGCAATCCAATTTAGAAGCTAATAGAATGCCAGAATACAAAGCCTGAACAATAAAACCTGCAGAAATTTTGCATAGATTTACAATCTGCTCATCAGATCAGAAATTGAGTATTTGTTCAAAAGCAAAATACTGCAGATGCTGGAAATCCACAATAAAAACAGGAAAAGCTGGAAATGCTCAAACAGAATCTGTAGAGAGAGAAATAGAGCCAATGACTAGATTCAATGAATCCTATTACTGCGAGAATTATCACAGAAGCCAGGAGGATAGAATTGGAAGTATCTGCAACAGATTCCAGACATCATGAAAACTGTCTTCAGTTATGAGAAGGAAGGGCCTGATGAGGGAAATCCAGGTCATCAGTGAACTGCTTAAAACCACTGGATAGACTTGTGCTCTCATTGCTGGTGGTGAGCTTAGAGGTGGCAAAGGCATTTACTTAGGCAGGATGGTAGCTTGCCTCAACCCTGCCCCCACCTCACTTCCACCTAAATTAAGTTCTGGGAGAGAAGGCCCTTAATTAAAATTTCTTCCCCACCGCCAATTGAGATTAACTCAGTGTCATTGCAACACCCACTTCCCAGCAATGACTTACCTGTGGTCTGGGTCACTCTGTCATCCTGGACTCTGTTGTCTATCCTTCGAGCAGCAACCAGGGCTTCCCCTGTGACAGTGAGCCTGCTGGCCTCTGACTGGCCAGCAATTCTCAATAGGCAAGACAGCCACTGTTGGGGTCTTAACTCCAGGGGAAGCCCCTGCAGATGGCCTTGCTACTGCCTGTTGGCTTGTGCAGTGGCAGGCCTTCCTGAAAAGTGACTCTTCAGGAGATGCTCCTGGTGCCTCACCAAGATTCTGCCTACTTCCCTTGAGCCTTCTTGAATTTGGTGCTGACTCACGGAATTAATTGGTGTCGTATGGCTGGATGCATTTTCCAGGGGTTACCCAGCAAGCCATATTGGGTTTCCCTACATGTAGCCTCAGGGCACTAGTAAAGTGGCTGATGGATACTCAATCACATTAAACCTTCCCTGCTAATGATATTCCCGCTAGTTCTCCATCTAATGCGGGAGACTGCATCGCTGGAACAAAATCGAACCCAATGTTTCAGGTTGATTACGAGCCTTCATCCTGACGACATTAAAGCCTCTAATGTAAGATTGGAGGTTATTTTCATTCCTGTTGCCCATCCTCAAATACTCAGCCATTCCAGCGGACATTTAAGAGGCAAGGACATATCTGTGACTCCAGCCCCACAGCTAGGGATGGCAGATTTCCTTCCCGGAAGGGATTAATGAATGAGGTGATGGATTTTTATAAAAGTTGATTATTTCACGTTGGCCGTTACTGAGACTTGCTTTCAATTCCAGATATTATTAATTGAATTTTCACCCCACTAGTTGCCCTTCTGTGATTTGATTCTGTATCTGAGCAGTAACCTGTGCCTTTTGATTACTAGTTCAGAAATTCATATTATCACTGTCTTCCCCCAGATATAAATCTGGACTAGATCACCCTTTACAACAAGGAATTAGGAAAGCTCATAGAATCTTTATGATTTACCACGGTGGAGTTGAATACAAAAGTAGGGAAGTTATGCTTCAGTTATTTAGGGCACCGGTGAGGCCACATCTGAAGTATTGTCCATCGAATTAGTCACCTTATTTAAGGAGGATGAGGATGCAGGCAGATTGGATGCAGTTCAGGGAAGGTTTACCAGACTATTGCCTGGAGGATTGTGTTATCAGGAAATGATAGACAGGCTAAGCTTGTTACCACTGGTGTTTGAACAGTGAAAGGTGACTTGGTTGAAACATATGACATTTGAGTCATCATAGAGAGAATGTTTCCTTCTTTGGGAGAATCTAGAACTTGGGGTTGCTGTTTAAGAATCAGGGGTCATCCATTTAAAACAGATCTAGCAATTTTTTTCCACTAAGAATCATAAGTCTTTGCAACTCGTTCCCTGAAAAGGTGATGGAAGCCAAGACCTTGAATATTTTTAAGGCAGAGGTAGACCGATTCGTGTTAAGCAATTGAATGGAACGTTATCGAGAATAAGCAGGAATGCAGATTTGAGGTTACAATCAAATCAGCCATGATCTTTTTGTATGGTGAAGCAAGTTTGAGGGGCAGAATGGCCTACTCCTCCTAATTCATATGTTCATATGGCTGGGTGTGCAGCCATTGGTTGTACACAATCCTTGCATGGAGAATACCCTACTCATGATAATCACTGGGAGCAAAGAACTGTAATGCTATTCCAGCATAACTGATGAATATATTTTTTGTGCACATCCACTAAATTAGCATTTTCTCCCAACAGCCGTGATTTCTCTGATCTCCGGCTTATAAAGTAAACGGCATCTTAGCCACATGTGTACACCAAAGAGTTATAAGAAAACCTTTTATTAATATGTTTATGATTAATATTTAATATAGTGGCAAGGGTGCACTAACATAATAATTTGTTGAAAAGTGCTTACAATCTGATATCGAGCTTTTTTTTTTGATTTGTAAAGTGAACTGGTTCCAATTTTGCCTGTTTTATCTTTCAGGAAGTTATAAGGAATTTGGTAAAAAGGTATGTTGCTGCAATGATCAGAGATGCCAAAACTGAAGAAGGGCTGACTGAAGAGAATTTCAAGGTAAATTTCTCACTGTGGTTTGCCAAATGCAGTACTTGGAAAAAGAATTAGAGTGACGGCTGCAATAATTTAAAAGTTGGCAACATTGACAGCAGTTGAAGGAAATTATAGTATAATAGCACCAGAAAAAACAGTTTGTAAAATCTCTAACAAGAACAGAAATGCTATCAGTTCAGAGTGTTACCATGTCTACCTTTTACCTACTGGAAATGAAAGTAAGAAATCTTCAGTATTCTAAATTATAAAGTAATTGACTACATGGCATCACCAATTTAGAATTGTTAAAAATATGTCTGTGCAGCTGGTGGATGTATATAGATTATATCTGTAATGCCTCAGGAAGTCAGTCACTTTGGAAAAATATATTAGGTATAAAATGCTAAAGAGGACCTTTTACATTATTATTTCTACGATTAACTGAAGTTCATTTGCATGCTGACTGCCCAGTGTTGTTGAGAAATGTGTAGTTTCCTTGATTATTACTAATTCTAGTAGATGAGTGCTAATGATGAAGTAATAATGTTAATTGGCAAACAGATATTTTTAGATCATGTTGTTGAAATATTATGTATTAGCGAATATTGTGCTTTGGCATCATTGCGTACTTTAAAATAAATGACTTTTGCTGTGGTTATAGGAGCTGAAACAAGATATTTCTAGTTTCCGCTATGAAGTTTTGGGACTTCTAAAAGGAAACAAGCTCCCTGGTAAACAGGCCACTGCCTTCAGCACAGCATCTCGGATTTCAGATCCAAATGAAGTTTTTAAGGTACAAGATCGAACAGTTGACCACATGACTGTGTCAACGAAGAAATTAACGTGTGCAAATGAACAGAAGAACAAGCTAAGTTTCTATGATTTGACATCTTTAGTTTGTCCGAAGACAATGTCAAAATTGTCAGATACTCCGGCAGCATGTAACAACTTGAGCAATGGGTCCACGCCAAAAGCAACTGATATATCCAACGAAAAGCAAAACAATAAAAGTGTTGTTAAAGACTCAATCAAAAATTTGGGATTCTTTCGAAAAAGAACAAAAACATGCAATGCAGAGCAGAACAGCAATAGGATTTTCACAGTTTCTGAGGAAATTACCCAAGAGGAAGGCCTTCTCAGAAACAAAGAAAGCGACTGTGAGGGTAAGAGAGACTTGGACCAAATGGTAGTGAGTGAGACTGACTCAGACATAAAAGACCTAAAAGTGAGTAGCACATGGAAGCCAGAAACAGAAGAAAAGATACATGTACTTTCGCAAAAACAGCCCCCAGAAGGCAACACCAGTGCTCACTCATTAGAAACAACAGAGGATACTCTGTCAAATGATTCAGGGAATGAAGACCGTGCAAATCAAAGGACTGTGACACAGGGTGATTATGTTACAACTAGATTATAATAGTATTTATTTTGCAGATTGCTTTTAAGAATAATAATAAAGGAATTATATTGAGAAGACATGGTAAACCCTCATATTAGCAATGCTTGTTTCTTTAAGTTATTGATTATTTTATCAGTGCTCGTGCGTGAGTCTGGAACAATGTAATTGACAATCTCTAATTTATATGGGTAGAAATCAGGGAGGAACAGTTGATATTTCCTAAGAAATATTGCAGCCATTGAAAGTGGAAGACAAACTGCTAGCTGTAGTACCCAATGTTTTAGCCTTGTTTCCATTGCTAAGCTTGACGTAAAATTCAATATAAAATTCTGTCAATTATCTTTCAGGTGATGCATATACACCACTTGTAAGTATGTAGCTGGAGACAATACTAGAAATGTTGATGTTGTTTCTAATTTTTTGGATATGATTTGGCCCTAGCACCAAATCAGGAGCACAATGCGAATGTGCAGCATCGGATTTGCTAACATTATTAGCTAAATGTCATAGTATAAAACTAAGCACAAACATTTACTTAAATATATCATTGTAGTATGATCAGTAGTCCACTCAGCTCCTCAGGCCTATTCTGCTATTCAGTCAGATCATTGATGATTTATACTTCAGCTATATTTGCCCCTTTGCTACAAGTTTCTTGTTTCCTTGAGCTAATAAAAACTTATTTTCCCCAGCCTGAAATCACCATTTGTCCCAGCATCTGCTGCAAATTTGGAGAAGAGCTCCAAATATCCCCCACCCCTCTGAGTAAATTGCTTCTTAATTGCACTGCTAAATGGCTTAGCTCTCATTTTCAGATTATGTTCTTTATTTCCCGTATTAAGGAATTAAAATATACATAACTAGCCTATCAAATTATTTTAACATTTTCACCACCTCATTGAGATCACACCTTAATCAGTATTGAAGTACATAAATGCCAAATTTCCGCAACATTTTGAGCTTGAGCTTCCAACAATGTTTTTTTGAACATAATGAAGATAGGTTTTGAATCTGGTACTGTATTATGTTCCACAACAACAGATTATTAATATGTTACAGTAAAGGATTCAGGTCTTAAATTGAAATTGTAGCAGAAATATCTGGGGATGCAGAGCAAGCATAGAAGCAGTGACTTGGATCTTGATCTGTTTCAACCGGATTTCTGCTTCTTTATGGGGAGGCAATGGCCTAGTGGTATTATTGCTAGACTGTTAATATGGAGACCCTGGATTCGAATCCCGCCACGGCAGATGGTGGAATTTGAATTCAATACATATCTGGAATTAAGAGTCTAATGATGACAATGAATCCATTGCCAATTGTCGGTAAAACCCATCTGGTTCACTAATGTCCTTTAGGGAAGAAAACTGCCATCCTTACCTGGTCTAGCCTACATGTGACTCCAAGCCCACAGTAATGTGGTTGACTCTGAACTGCCCTCTGGGCAATTAAGGATAGGCAATAAATGCTGCCCCTGCCAGCGACGCCCTCATCCCATGAATGAATAAAAGATGTCCGTAAAGACAATTTCTGTTGGTGATGAGGCCATGTTCCCCAACTCATTCTCCTGTCATACCATCACTGTTGAAGTATGGCAAGCATACTTTCTGTACAGGATCCCACAGTGTCTTATTCAAATAGGGATCAATGTGAGAAATAATTCCTGGTGCAGTTATTGGTGTAAGTGCCTACTCCATCAACGAAATACTTCTTTCTCTGCAATTTGGGCAGCATTAATGTAAATACAAATAGTAGGCAGAATCACTACCCTGTCCACAGCATTTCTAGCTAATAAGTGGACATACGTAAAAAATCTTAATCTGTTGCGTATAATTCCTAGCCCAAACTTTGGCAACATGAATATTTTCCTGAATACTGTGTTTAAATACCAGCATTAACATTTTAGGTGCATAAGAAATACACCTTCAAAGGTGCATTATAAATTAATTTGTTTGCATTATAAATGTTTGGTTCGAGGTAGGATTAGAAAATTAAATAATTATTTATTTTCCTCAATTACCACTTGCATTATCTCCACTTGCTGCCTTCATTCAGTTGTTCCATCAATTTATTGAATTTGGTTGAAGTTACTTCAGGAGGAATGAATTTTCCTCTACAGGATAAGTCTTCCTGCTGACGTCACATAAGATGGAGATACCAGGAATCTTGACAATTCAGACATGGCAGTAGTCATGTCTAAATCATAGTCAAAATTGGAGTGAAACTCCATATTGGGCATCTTGATATATGTCCAGTGCACAAATACTGGAGTTAGTGGACTATCTGATATATTTGGTATGTCCTCAGTATTCACTCTGGATTCCCTGAAGTCTAACAGCATCAAATAAAATTTCTGTAAGGAAATCTGCTACTTATCACCTACCACCTTCCCTCCACTGATGAATTAGTAATTTTGTATGTTGAAAATCACTTGGAAGAAGCACTGTTCATAGCAAGGAGACAAAATATGCTCTGGATGAGAAACTTTAATGTCAAACAAAAGTGACACATTGACTTAACTATTGAATAAACTGTCTGAGTCCCGAAGAGCATAGCTTCACAGTAAATTGCTCCATTAGTGAGTACTGAAATATTGATACATTAAAGTACTAGTGCAGGTTAAATGATTATTGATGTCCGTGTACATACGGATCTCTACCACTGTCTTATAATGTGCAATAGCTTAGTATAAATGTTAAAATGTTGTCCAAATTCTAACAATGAATAATTTTGAGTAGTATCCAGGAAACCAATTAAAGAAGAACTCTGCATGTCATTCCAAAACAGTTCCTTTAACCATTAAACCAATACCCAGGAAACTATCTCAATTCTGCAATAATATATCATAGCCCTAAAATAGGGCTCATCACCTGGAATTTTCATGGAAATTTTCTTGATCCATTAGGCTGGCAGGAGACCAGTGAATTCCTGCACAAATTCCACTGAATGTATATATTTGGTGATCAATAAAATAACTGAGGGAGGTCAAGATTTATAATTCAAGCGCACTGTGCATTCATTTTTAACTAATGAATTGTTCTATAATTGACAAATTTTGGCAGTTTCAGCTTGGAGAGGCCTTAGGTTTTACTGAAATAATGAAGCAGGAGTTAGGATTTAGTAAAAGGTGTCTTAAATGTTACTGATGTAAATTGGAAATGAGATACAATACTAAAGTTAGCACTAATTTTATCACTTTTTTGTGTAATTTGGTAGAATTTATGTTTTCAATACTTGCAATCCTCACTTGAATTGTATTTTTTTTAAAAAGCTGTTAATCTAAGTTCCTTCAAAGGTGCTGGTATTTAAAGAGAAACCTAAACCATCTAAATCAGTGCTAAACTGTCATATATAATTATTGCACTGCGGTTGGCTAAAAACACTTTCTAATTTCTGCCTCAGTATTATAATTTATAATTTAATGTAATTTATGATCAGCAGCTGAGCTGCACAGTTTACTGTGGCAATCTCATCTTAACTTTATGATTTAATGTTTTATTCTTAAAACTAGGTAACTGAAGTACCAAGAGTTGAATCATGTTCATTCATGAACAGTGCAGAACTTAATACCATGGCTCTGAAGTTGACCAGTGGAGTAAACAGGGAATAAATGTTAACACACTCATTTAACGTGCCTGTCTTCAGAACCTGAATAGATACATTAACCACTTTAAAATAAATGGACTAACTCCTTACATACTCCCTGGTAGTTAAAAAAACAATAAAATGCACTTTTGCATTTGGCTAAGATTAAACCTGCATTGCTCTGGTCATCAATTTATATAATATGAAGATTAAGTGCATGCTCTCCTGAACTTAAAATGCATTCTGCACACCAAAACCAAGTGGATTCTTCTATCAAATACAGTAAATGATAACAGCTATCAGCCCTTTGGCACTTTCCACAAGAAGGTCTGCATTCTCTCTTTTATCAACAAGTAAAAGTGCCTTAAATTCTACCCTCTGTTGTGCACCTTGCTGTAAGATTCCAACTTGACATTTGTTGTAAGCATTAAGGACTTTTCAAACTGTAAATGTAATGATAATGTTGGCTCACTGTTTGATTCCATTTAATAAGAGATTGCATTTTCTTATTCCCTACATCACTCTTGCTAATGTTGCCTGTCTACCACTACTTTACATGCATCAACTTGTTGGTTCAATAATATACATAGCTTTTTATTAGATTTTGACCATACCACATTAGTGACTATTATTCATCACACAGGTTTCTAATAAAAATCAGCATGTTGTGAACTTTCTGTATATTGTATTTAAAAGAAATGGCATTTATACAACACTTTACTACATCTCTCAGAATTATCCCAAAAGTGCTTCATATCCAATAAATTATTTTGAAGAGCAATGAATATTGTTTTGTGAACAAGCACAAATGCTTTCTAATAATTTCTGTGTTAGATCATAACTTTAAAAGCACCAAGCTAAATTTTAGTATTTTTTCAACAGTTTAGTGGTAGCCCTGATCATTAACTTGTCTGAGTCACATTTTGAAAGAACAGTAAAAATGGTCATGGTGTTCAAAACATTTAGTATGAAATTCAGATTGGTAACATCCACCATCTGGATGTTCTTTAACATCCAATGTCTCATGCACATCCTCACTTCCAGATCACGTTGATGAGTGTGTCAACATGCAGACATTGAGCAGATGCTGGAAGAATGCAGGGCAGGCAGATCATGGCATTGATCAGTACACAGTGTTAATTTGGTGTCCATGTTTTAACTGAAACAGGAGGAGAATGCTACTGTCATTTAGCCACGCTGCACCAAGGGTCACAACAAATAATTTAACATCTTACCCAGTTCCTAATTTGGATAAACATGTCCTTTCTCTAAATTAGTCTTAAAATAAAACCTGAAGACCTGACTAGTAAAAAATGTTGGCATATACATACTTGAGTCTTCTGGATCCTCTCATGTCCTGCTTCAGGAATTTTGTTACAAACTTTTAATATGTCTTGGTGATATTTGGATGGTATCACTATCTGGTGAGCCACCATCCCATCATCATCCTAGATTTGTGAGGAGGCCTCCAATTCCTCATTACAGTTCCATTTTCAATATAATAGCATTTTGTAACTCTCCTTGCTTCACCTTGAGCTGATTGTGTCACTTTACTGATTTCTGATTAAGTCTCAGCAAACTGTTTCAGAGAAGACTTAGTGACCATTTCCTTAAGATTATCCAAATTCTCAAAAAAAGTTTCAGGTAGCCTGTCTATGGTGCAAATTGGACTTCTTAATAATGAAATTTGTTTAGCCACTGTTCAGGTTATAGCACAAAAAGGATAAGTTTCTATATCTGGAAAATAATGTCCTGCATTTGCTGTTGTCTGCTGGACCTCCCATGGCCTCTTCATCACTACTGGGAAAACTCCTGCTAAATTGTTCCCTTGGAGAAGGTCAACTTAATCTAGATGTAAGCTTTGGGTTAATCCAGAGGTTACCATTCCAGATGTTATGTCACATTCCAGGGCATCCGATGCATAAGTATAGTTGTATACACACCCTGCAACTACCATTCAACAAAACCATGACATTCATGTAACAATCTAATGGAAAAATCATACCTTCCCCAGAAAAAATAGTTTATGTGCCTCCTGTATCCCTTAATGTGTTTACAGATTTTCTAACCACATTTGAGGAATAAGGAGTTATCTTGTTCATGAGAAGAGCCCTCCATAACTCGGGTGTCTTGTTTCCTTTTGCCACTTTCACACTAGTGTTTGTACAGTCCTTGGTCTCACAGCTGTATGTGGAACTGTAACTTGGCCTGCTGTACTGTCAGTCAGAGTTCATTTCTCTGCATTGATCTAGTATACCCAAATAAGTCCCATGGATTTTCTCCACAACTTGTAACAATAAGAGTTGCGGGGTGGGGCGGGGAGACAGTGGAAACATTTCATACATCATTTCCACTCTCAGTATGTTCCTTTTTGGCCTGAAGAGATGCTAGAGTGTTCCTGATTGTCTTCACATCTCTGGCAACTTGCCTTTTTTCACCTCCCCACCAGTTCTTCACGTGATCATAGGGATTTTGGTAATAGGGTTTGAATTTGTGAACCATATTGTAAGGCATCTCATGTGGTTGCCTTGCTGTTACAAACTTCTGATTCGGTCTGTGAGCTCCTACTGACAAAGGAAGTGAATTTTTAAATTCTTCCAAGAGAATTATTTCAGTAGGGTCTTGAACAGTCTTCACGCTTCATATCTGCATCCGACAATCACAACTGGTTTGCTTCACTGTCAAACTCCAGGAGTCTGCTATGGCTACTTGCAGATATTCTAAAATTTCTGCCTGTAAACCTCAGGAACCACTCATTCACACCGAAAAACAGCCTTCTGAAGCCTCCTCAGAAAGTAAAATTTAAACCTTAGGCACTCTTCCAATCAGCCAGTATTACTTGAGAAGTGTTGAGCTTCTTTTCTCCACCTCTTCTGCTTAGATATCTGTTCAAAAATGCCTCTGTGTCCCTATCATCGTATTTTAAAGGTTTGCAGGAATTTAACGGATCACAACTTTATTTTAGGTTGGACTTCGATTTTTCCTCATCAGAATATTCCCTGGAGTCAGATTCACTATTTTTTAGTTCGTGCCTCTTAAGCCAATATTCCCCCCTTGCTCTTCTCTTTCCTGCCTCTTCTTTTTCCTTGTTCTCATTGCAATTTTAATTCCAGCTTCCTAAATGATTTATTTCTCACAGTTTCTCTGAAGTGATTCTCTTTCTCAAGTTCAACCTTTTATTTTAATCTCTCTCTTTCCGGTTAGAGTTCTTTTTATTTTCTTGTCTAGGTTTCATCAGCTACAATTGAATTTTCACTAAGTCAATTGAATCGCCAACAGGATTACATTTCCTCCCTTCAAATTTCACAATCGCCCAAATTATGTCTGCTTTCCTTGCACTTCCTTTCAACTATAACTTCAACTTGTCCACTAATTCTAGTAGCTTAGCCTTGGTTGCTTTTTTAAATCACCCAGAGATAAATCTTCCATCTGATCTTCCAGCAAGAAAAACCTTATCAGCTGCCAGTCTTTTTGGTTTAATAATGCTCTTCCATTTATCCATCTCCAATTACAATTACTCCCAATTAAATGTTGTCCACATTCGGTAACCAAGCAACTTTATGTTATAACTGAGACAGGAGAGTGCAGCTCTTCCATGTTCCCACTACCCTGAAACATGAATGTAATTATATTATTCAGCAGCTAACAGTGCTAACCATATGCTTTCTCTATTTAACTTATATGCAACAGAAGTTGCTTGAGAAACTCAGCAGGTCTGGCAGCATTTGTGAAGATTCAGCAAACTTAACATTTCAAGTCCAGTGACAACTCTTCAGAGCAAGTCTAAAAAAGCTTCTGAGAAATCGAAATGTTAATTCTGTTTTCACCTCACAAATGCTGCCAGACTTGCTGAGTTTCTCCAGCAACTTCTGTGTTATGTTTGTTTCAGATCTCTAGCATCTGCAGTTCTTTGTTTCATTTTAGATTCATGAGAAACCCAGTTGTTTGATCTTTTTATGCTACTAATAATTTTGTATTTGTTGATTTTTAGGGAAAACAACGGTATAGTGGTAATGTTCTGAGGTTCGAATCCCACCTGGAAATATGCAAAGCAAATCTGGAATTAAAAGAATAATGGTAACCATCAAGGCATTGTCAATTCTTATAAATACACATCCAGCTCATCATCATTCAGTTTTTATTCTGCTTCATCATTGTTCTTTTGAGAAGGAAATCTGCCTTCATACCTAATCTAGTCTTATACATGACTTCAGACGTAACAATGTGGGTGACTATCAGCTGCCTTCTGAAATGTTCCAGTAGGCTATTCAGTTGTAGCAAACTGCTAAAAACTATCAAAAAAGGAATGAAACCAGATGGAACACTTTGCAGCAACCTAGACACTTGAAATTGTAATAGCCAGCTCATTCCTGATGGCCTGGCAATGTCCTCAGTACTAATACCTTGGAGATTGTGCCAAAATTGAGAAAGCTGCCTCATAGAATGATCAAACAGCAGTTTGTAAGGTACAAATCCATGAGTATTACTATGCCAGTGTCCTGTACACCACCCTTGCCAGCCATAGGTATGCCTTCTCCCACCAGCAAGGCAAACTCAGCAGAGATGATGGCACAGTGGTATACAGTCAGTAGGGAGCTTTCAACATTGACAATGGACCCATGAAGTCTAATGGCTCCAAGTGGAGCATGGCAAGGAAACCTTCTCCTTACCACTAGGCCCCAACACCTCCCCCCCCCCCCCCACTCTAAACACACACACACCCACACATATACAAACACATGTGCATGCACCCTCTGCTGATAAATCAGTATGCCTCCATGTTAAGCATCACTTGGACAAAGCACCGACAGGGGCATGTATTCTGGATGAGGATTACAATGATTATCACCAAGAATGTCTCAGGAACACCACTATTGACTGAGCTGGTCAAGTCTTAAAGAACACAATTGCTATTCTGGGCAGGGAGATGAAAAAGGGTAAAACTTACTTAACCTCATCCTCACTAATCTGCTGCCTACAGGTGCATCTGTCAATGGCAGTATCAGTAAGAGTGATCACCAAACAGTCCTTGTGCTGTCTAATTCCCTTAGTCCCTTCTTCACGCTTGGGATACGCTTGATTGTGTTGTGTGGTAAATTGGACAGACTTAGAACCGATCAAGCAAATCAAAACAGGACATTGTGACATGTGCTGGGCAATTACAAACAGTTGAATGATACTCCAAAACAATCTGAAATCTCATGGCCTGGAAATAGACCCACTCAACCATTACCAACAAACCAGGGGATCGACACTGATTCAGTGGAGAGTGCAGAAGGGTAAGTCAGGAGCAGCACCAGATATACCTGAAAATTAATCAATGATATCAACCTGGTGAAGCTACCAAATAGGGCTGCTTGTGTACCAAAATGCATAAGCAGCAAGAGATAGACAGAACTAAGTGATTCCACAACCAACACATCAGATCTAAGCTCTGCAGTGCCTTTGCAGCCAGTCATGAATGGTGGTGGATCATTAAACAACTCACTGGAAGTCGAGACTCCACGAATATCCTCATCCTCAAGACAGTGATAAGCTAAAACATCAGTGCAAAAGATAAGGCTGATGCATTTGCAACAATCTTCAGCTAGAAGTGTCAAGTGTGTGATCCATCACAGTCTCCTCCAGAAATCCCCAGCACCACACATGCCAGGCTTCAGGCAATTTGATTCACTCCACATGAGGTTGAAAGCATTGGATACTGCAAAGGCAGGTCCTAACAACATTCCAGTAGTAGTACTTCAAACATACCGTGTCTCTGGCCTAGTTATTCCAGTCCAGCTACAAAACTGTCATCAGAAAACTACTGAGGTATGTCATGTAAACAAAAATCAGGAAAAATCTAACCCTGTCAATTGCTGCCCATCAGTGTACCTTCGATCATTATTAGTAATGGAATGTATCATCTATAATGCTATCAGGCAGCATTAGCTAAGCAACAGGCTGCTCACTAACACCCATTTGGGTTCTGCCAGGGATTCTCAGTACCTGACCTCAGTACAGCATCAGTTCAAACATGGACAAAAGAGCTGAATTCCAGAGGTGAGGTGAGAGGGACAGCCACTGAGATTAAAGCCACATTTGACCAAGTGAGGCATCAAGGAGCTTTAGCAAAACTGGAGTCAATGGGTATCGGGGGAAAACTCTCTGCGGGTTGGAGTCATACATGGCATAAAGGAAGATAGAAGTCACTGTTGGAAGACAATCTTCAGGAGTGTCTCAGGATTATGTCCTATGCCCACTACCACCAGCTGCTTCATCCATGACAGTCACTCCATCGTGAGGTCGGAAATGGGCATGTTTGCCAATGACTGCACAATGTTCAGCAGTATTCGCAACTCTTCAGGTATTGAGCAGTCCATATCCAAATGCAGCAAGATATGGACCACAACTGGGCTTGGACTAACAAGTAATAAGTAACTGTCACACCACACAAATGACAGGCGATGACAATCTCCAACAAGAAAGAATCTAATCATTGCCCATTGATGTTTAATGACATTACCGTCACTGAGCTCTCCTCTACAAACATTCTGGGGGGTTACTCTTAACAAGAAACTGAACTTGACCAGCCATATAAAAACAATGGCTATAAGATCAAGCCAGATCTGGGAATCCTGCATTGAATAACCTCCTGATTCTCCAAAGCCTGTCCACGACCTAAAAGGCACAAGTTAGGATTGTGATGTAATACTCCCCGGTTGTTCTGGATCAGCACAGCTCCAGCAACATTCGAGGCTTGACATCAACCAGGACAAATTGCCATTTGATTGGCAACATTTTCATAAATCTTCACACATCTATCACTGATGCGTAGTAGCAGCAGTGTACCATCTAAAGATGCACTGCAGAAATTTAACAAGGTTTTTTAGTCAGCACCTTCCAAACCCATGACCACCACATCTAGAATGTCAGAGGCAGCAAATACATGGAATGCAACCTCTGCAAGGGCCCTTCCAACCCACTCACCATCCTAACTTGGAAATATATCACTACTCCTTCTGTGTTGCTAGCTCAAAGTTATGGGTGTTATGGACACAGGGTAAACCTGAGAATGGAGTTCAGTGATCCCACAGAAAATTTGCTGAGATGATTCTTGAGATCATCCAAACACTTTCCCTGGATACCCTCAATTGTTTTCAGGAGGCACAGGGTGACTGGTCACATTTATAATGGTCCCTGGCTCGATATTGAAAAGTCACTGCTTAAAGCAACTGCTGAAGGAAAAAAATAAACTGGAGTTCTTCAGACTTGAAGCGTTTTTCTTATTGCAGAGACAGTGACAGCCCCTTAGCTTACAGAGATCTGATAGCTTCTCCCCATCTTGTTCACAGCCCACAAGCTACCTGAAAGCCAAACATATAGTTGTTGGCAGGCAGAAGGCCTTTGTCATGGATAACTGGTCTTTATTGTACAGATCAACTATTCACTTGTAACTGGCTGAAATTTCATTTGTATACAGCCTTTGGCTGCTGCTCGTCTGAGTTAAAAAAATGAAAATGAAAAGAAGACACTGAGTAGAGTAGTCCATCGGTACCTTCATTAGATTCAGGAATCATTCCTTTAGATTGGAAAGTAATTAACATAACTCCATTTTTTGCAAAATGGGATGAAGGCAGAAAGCAGGAACATATAGGCCAATTAGTTTAATATCTGTCAGAGGGAAAATTATAGAAGTTATTACTAAAGACCTTATAACAGGGCACTTGAATAAGTTTGAGATAATCACACAGACTCAATATGGTTTTGTCAAAGGGAAATCATATTTAACTAATTTACAGGAGTACTTTGAAGAAGTAACTTGTGCTATAGATAAAAGGAACCTGTGGATGTATTGTACTTAGATTTCCAAAACCTATTTGATAGGGTGCCACATCAAAGATTATTGTAGAGAATGAAAGCTCATAGCATAGGGTAACATATTGGCAATGATAGAAGATTAACTTGTTAACAGGAAACAGAGTAAGAATAAGTATGTTCTTTTCAGGATGGCAGGATATCACTAGTGGTGTGCCACGGAGTTTGATGCTGGGGATTCAACACTTCACAATTGATATAAATGTTTAAGAGGAAAGGATCAAAGGTCTGGTAACTAAATTTTCTGATGACAGGTAGGAAATTGAATTGTGAGGAAAGCAGAAAGCAGATGAAGCCAAAACATAGTATGAGTTCAAGAAGAAGTGAAATGTAGCACGCGAGGCTAAAGGGATCAAAGAATGTGGCGGAAAAGCAGGAATAGGCTATTGAGTTGGATGATCGAATGAACGGTGGACCAGGGTCAAAGTGCTGCAAGTCTTGCTCCTGCTCCTATTTTCTATGTTTCTATGTAGAGGACACATGGAACATACGAAGGGATATAGATAGATTAAGTGAGTGGGCAAAAATCTGGCAAATGGATCAAATGACATGCAAAATTGCCCATTTTTGGCATAAAGAATTAAAAAGCTTATTATCTAAATGGTTAGAGCTACAGAGTTCTGAGATACAGGAAGATAACAGTATCATAGTGCATGAAATGAAGAAGTTCAGAATGCAGGTACAGCAAGTAAAGTAAGTCAGGGAAGTTCATAGAATGTTATGTTTATTGTGAGGAGAATTGAATTCAGGAGTAGGCAAGTTATGCTTCAGCTGGCATTGGTGAGACCACATCTGGAGTACTGTGTACTGTACTGGTCATTGTACTTACAGAAGGATGTAAATGCATTGGAAACAGTTCAGAGAAGATTTACTAGACTAATGGCTGGACTGAGTGGATTACCTTTTACATTATGAGGAAAAGCTAGACAGACTAGGCCTGTATCCTCTGGAGTTTAGAAGGAGCCAGAGGTGACTTAATTTAAACATAACATGCTTCTGAGGGGATTTGACTGAGTGGATGTTTCCTCTCATGGGAGAATCCAGTACTACAGGTCACAGTTTAAAAATAAGAGATCACCCTTTTATGACCGAGATAAGGAAACATTACTTTTCTTTTAGAGAGTTGTGAGTCTTTGGAATTCTCTTCCTCAAAAGACAGTGGATTCAGAATATTTAAATATTTTTAAGGTAAACGTAGACAGATTCTTGCTTACCAATGCAATTGAGATTTTCAGAGGTATACAGGAATGTAGAGTTAAAGCAAACATCAGAATAGCCATGATCTCACTGAAAGGCAAAACATTCTTATAGGGCCGATTGACCTAAAATGGTTCCTTGTTCCTAAGTTCATATGTTCATAACAATGTTTAAGTTTAATTTATATACTGTATTTTGTGTGTTAATCAGGGTGAGGACTGGACATGTTCAGTCATTTTTCATGTTTTATTTTTGAACTTGGGGCCTTGGCACCAAAGAGCCTGGAAGAATATTTAGTTTAAATGCATTTTAATTAATGAAGTTTTACAACCTTGAATTGGAGATGTGGTTAGCATTTCAATGCATTTAAACTAAAAGTTAGGAGTTACAAAATCTGGGCTGTTGCTAGCAATAGTCATCCAGTGACACAGAGAGACAGAACAATCCAGAAAGTCAAAATAAGAACAAAATAGTGTGAATGCTGGAAATCTAAAACAAACATAGAAAATGCTAGAGAAACGCAGCAGATCTGACAACACCTGTGGAAAGAAAAACAGTCACTGTTTCAAGTTTGGCATGACTCTTCCTTATATTGGACTCAAAATATTAACTTTGCTTTGGTCTTCACAGATGCGGACAGACCTGCTGAGTTCCTCCAGGATGCACTGAGTTTATTCCAGAGAGTCAGTCAGTCAGCATAAAGGTGTACTATGGAGTGGAGGCTGAAGTTTTAAACTGTTGAATGAGGAATCTGACAAGAACACTGCTCAAAATTGAGTTTAGGAAATGCATGTGTTTGTCCTGATGTTAAAATAATAATCAGTTTAGTTTGTTTTAGGGAGAGATCTAACTTAAGGAAGTTAGAAAAGGAAAATAGCATCTAATGAACACGTAGAAATTCACCAAAAGGAAACCGATTACATTTGCACCATTCTGACTGAGAAGCTTTAGTGCGGCAATTGTGGTGACTCTTCAGTGGGGTTTGGATGTTTTTCAGGATTTGATGAGATAAAAGGAATAGTGTGGAGCTGATTTCTTTTTCTCTGGTGTTAGTAATATGGTTTTTCCGATCTTTTGTCTAATATAATATAATTCATTTTCTTTGTTTAAAACACATCTTTTTCTTTTTATTAAAACTTTTATTAAATTGTTCTGTAATTGACTTACACAATTTTTAAAAATTGCAGTTAGGATGTAACAAGCCAGGTTTCACTCTAGAATATCACTTGCCCAGTATTGACAGTAGCTGGGAACATAAAACTAACATAAATTTAGCTTGTTGAATATAAGATTGAAATATCTCCAGCCTAATGTAAATGTACACTGGGTGGCAGTTGATAAACATTACAGCTTCCATAAAATACCAGAAAGAGCAGGTTCTGTAATGCTCATGTTATCCAACGTGTACAGCTTATAAGACAGCCTCTCCACCAGTAGTTCAGGTTCACAAAATTAAATCTTAGGAGGATATTTACTCTTTCACTGATTTAACTACATGTTAATCCATTCAAACTAGTACATTATTATAAAAGAAAATGTAAGAATTTTACACAGTCCATTAATGATGTAATAGAAATTAGAGAATTTTTACTCACAAGAGTAAATTTTTGAGTAACATGAGATCAATATATTTCAGGTTCAGGGCTTTAACCTAATACGTTAATATGTGACATAGCTTTATGGTAACTTTTATGCTTGAACCTTTGTAAACAGCGATCAATTTTGTGCACAACCAACAGAAAGAATGTTGATAACCATTATCCCTTGAAGTAATACTAATCTTGCACTTTCTTGTTATTTTTCTTACCATGCCATTAGTAAATGTGACTGAAACGCAAATTCAAACATGATCTTAAACAAAAGCAGAAATTTCCTGGAGAAACTCATCAGTTCTGGCAACATCTGTGAGGAGAAAACAGAGCTAACATTTCAAGTCCAGTGACTCTTCTTCAGATTAGATCTTGCCTGCTATAAATTTATGACAATGTGTGATAAAATACTTAACTTTTGAACAATTGATGGTGTTGACAGGTGTATTTGACTGAGGAATTTCTGTATGCTCTCACCTTGAAGATTTCATTAAGCATTAATTTAATTAAGGCCTGGGTACTAATTTTTTCAGAATTATTTTAACAGTCCTATGTACAAATCTGTAACTGTGGCAAATACATTACATCCATAACTGATACCCTATCAAAATGTTCATATCCATGCAGCTTACCATAGTAATACCTCATCTCTGAGGTATTAATGGGAACATGCAATTGTAGAAAACCACAGAAGGAGAGAGGCCATCAAAACTACCCATCCAGGAGTGTTATAATCTTTCACACTCTTAGAATGCTCTGGGAACATGGAATGGAGTGAATCTTTTGCTAAGTTACAGTCACAGATTGTGAAGCCTGGAGAACAAGCTCTAAACCCTGAGCTAACTCTTGTGGGATATCTGCCTCTGATGGGTGCCAGGGACCTGGGTTCGATTCCACCCTTAGGCGACTAACTGGGTGGATTTTGCATATTCTCTCCTGTCTGCTTTGGTTTCCTCCCACAGTCCAGAGATGTGGAGCTTAGGTGGATTGGCCATGCTAAATTGCTCATAGTGGCCAGGGATGTGCAGGCTAGGTGGATTAGCCATGGGAAATACAGGATTACAGGAAAGGGTAGGGAAGTTGAGTCTGGATGGGATGCTCGTTGGAGGATTAGTAGGGACTGGATGGACTGAATAGTTTGCTTCCACATTGTAGAGATTCTATGATCTATTCTATGACTATTTATCATATAATATAATCAAAAGCACCCCGCCACAATATAAGACCTACTTTACTTGGATTTCCAATTCTGACTTTCAAAATCTTAGCTTCAGAACTCCCGTGAAAGTCAATCTGTCATGGACTGCTTCAACAACTACTCACGTTATGTTCACTACTCACTCTCCTGGGACTGAACTTCCCTGGTTTCTTAAGGCTACAGTCTAGGGCTGACCAACAGGCTCAATTCTAGCTTTTCCACAGACTTTGTTCTGCTGGTATTGCACCTGGGTTACTCAGAACTCCAATGTTTCTCAGCTTAACCAAGCCAATATTCCTTTCCTCATCCTTACTGTCAGATGCACTGCATTATTAATGACAGCCCTTAGGGCTTGGTGAACCCTAACACCAAAATTTACCTGCACCTACTGATTCTCTGAACCTCTATCAGTCCTAACTACTCAGATCCTGCTTGCGCAGCATCTTTTCAAGCTGGGGCTTAAACTGATTCTGACCCTTGATCTGCTGTTCACTGACACTTGAACTAATCGGGGTAACCTATTGTAAATCATGCAACAAGCTCTGCCTTTGTTCCTAAACAGGATTGAATGTAGCATCACTGAAATAATGCCATGTTCCCTGAAAGCTACAATTCTCAAGCTCGCTGCATCTCCACCGCTACCATCTTAGAATATGCATATCACAATTTGGTACAAAAATATAGATTTTATCATAATGTCTACTCTCTTCTTTCCGTTTTTAACCACGTTGCTAGTATTACAATTGCCATCGAGACCACTAACATTTAAAGAAGATTTCAAGCCCCCAGTAACTGACTAAAAGAATCACATGACAGGATTTCATATTTTTCAACAAAAAAGCATTTCTGTGTGTATGTATAACAATTAAACAATCTAGCACTACTGACTTAATGTTATCGTATGTCAAGGCATAGAACATAAATCAAGTTTCTCTTTAAATTCCTACATCCATGTTTCACATTACGAGGTCTTAAGATTTTATTCATTTCTTTTAGAATTCAAGCCAAATATGCTACAGGTCTCTGGAATTCACATAGATTTATCTTTCATGTTCCAGTTCTTCTCCAAGGCATGAGATTTCATGGTGATTATGTTAAGTGGCCCTCAAATTTTCCTTTAGAACCTCAAACCATAGATTTCTTAGATTAGCCATTGGGCCGTACAGCCTTTGCGCTTAGTAATTTAAAAATCAGGAACGCCCATAATTGTCTGACAGTTACTTATCCTGACTTTGAGCAAGAGTACCTGTTATAAAGTCTTTACTCTTCCTCTCTCTCTCATTCTGCCTTCTCCCAAGCTGAACAACTCATTGATTCCTGTGAGTAAAGTCAGAAAAAGGAAAGGCTGTCTTTCCTCCATTGCAATTTGGCAGACTTGGGATGTTCCAAACAGAAATTTAAAGTTATTGTCTTTTACATTCAAAACAACCCTTTAATTTTAAGACCCACACGATTATTTAGCTAATGGCCCTTCCTCCTGACTTATTAGTTCCTACCAAGAAACTGCCTTATAAACGTGGAGATTTTAGCTTCTTTGATTTGGAAATTATATGGATAATTGAGAAAACCCTGGTTTACATTTCAACTTCACAGTATTTCCTGAAATGATTTGAGGAAAACTGTTTCCTCCAGATACATCTGAAGTGACTATTCTAATTGTAGCTGTGCATATATTTCCCAACAATTCAGCAACACAAGAAAAATTCCCTTTGTATTATATTTATCCAAGGTCTAGTTGAATTGCTCTTACTTCATGATTGTTGAACAGTTTCTCAAGCAGATATAATTGAATTACTAAAAGTAAGATATTTCCAAAAACATTTCATTAATAAAATCAGATATTCTCAACAGAATTCTGATACTTGTCTCGTGACTGTATGTGTTCTGATAAGTCACGTGCCTAAAATGTGCTACCTTACTGAATGCTTTTCAGAAATAAAAATAGATTGCAACTACTGCAATATCTCGATTTATTCTTTCAATCATCCATCAAAGAATTCATCAAACTTGACCAAATATGATCTGTCATTTTGGAATCCGTGCTGCCTATTTTATTATATTTTCAGTTCATAGATGGTTTTCAATGATATTTTTGAGTAGCCATTCAAATCACTTTCTCTGTTGTCAAATTTTTCGGCCCGTACTCCCCCGGCCTTGTTTTACCTCCTTTTCTTTAGTTAAATAAATCACATTGTTGGTCTATTAAACCTTTGACATTGTTTCCTAATCCCATTGAATCTGCACAGCACCTTAGCAAATGCTTTTTGTAAATCAAGGAATACGGCATCATCAGGAACTCTAACATTAATGTTAATGCAGGGGCTGTGGCCTGGATTTTGTGGGCTTTGGGGTCTTGAAATAACAGTGACAAATGAATGCTGAGCCTGTACACACTAACAGAGGGACTGGCCTGGCAATGTTATTGCAGGTGGCCTCCTAATTGAAGAGTTACTCACTGCTGAGAAAGGCTGGAGACCTCAGGAAATCAGACACATAAAAAAAATTCAAAATTTTAGTAGGTTGGAAATCAGAGGGTAAGGGTGTCATTGCCATGGGAAATCATAGGGTAAGGGTATTATTGCCATGGGCAATCATAGGGTAAGGGTGCTATTGCCATGGGAAATGATAGGGTAAGGGTGTTATTGCCGTGGGAAATCACAGGGTAAGGGTGTTATTGCCATGGGAAATCGCAGGGTAAGGGTGTTATTGCCATGGGAAATGATAGGGTAAGGGTGTTATTGCCATGGGAAATCGCAGGGTAAGGGTGTTATTGCCATGGGAAATGATAGGGTAAGGGTGTTATTGCCATGGGAAATCACAGGGTAAGGGTGT
>JAHRHZ010000263.1:30517401-30530101 GCA_024137785.1 Ginglymostoma cirratum | reverse complement strand
ATAGGGTAAGGGTGTTATTGCCATGGGAAATCACAGGGTAAGGGTGTTATTGCCATGGGAAATCATAGGGTAAGGGTGTTATTGCCATGGGAAATCACAGGGTAAGGGTGTTATTGCCGTGGGAAATCACAGGGTAAGGGTGTTATTGCCATGGGATATCACAGGGAAAGGGTGTTATTGCCATGGGAAATCATAGGGTAAGGGTGTTATTGCCGTGGGAAATCACAGGGTAAGGGTGTTATTGCCATGGGATATCACAGGGAAAGGGTGTTATTGCCATGGCATATCACAGGGTAAGGGTGTTATTGCCATGGGATATCACAGGGAAAGGGTGTTATTGCCATGGGAAATCATAGAGTAAGGGTATTATTGCCATGGGAGATGCCTTTTCTAGCTCCAGTGGCTCTCCACACTGCTGCTGATGAAGGCCACCTCCAGTGATCTGACAGCAGCCCCATGCTGCAGAGGGTTGCTTCATTTTTGATACAATGTTAATGTCTCAGGGAAGTGGCCATTAATATACAGCTTTCAAGTACACAAAGGTTTTCCACCTCTGAGGAACAAGCACTGATCCATATTGTAGGTCACTGCTGGGTAGATGTGTCAGCAGTGGGATTACAGAGATGAATTATCAAACTACTGCTCCCCAGTATCTTACTGATCATCCCCAGCCCCAAGGTCACCATCCAGGGAACGGTAAACCTCTGTCCTTTGTTTCCCGAGTCAATCCCAAATAACAGTAAAGCTTTCCAAATGTTCAGAACACACCTCCTGTGACATTTTACTGAGCAGTTATTCTACAAGTGGTATCAAATTCACTGCTCTATAGTCCCCAGTTTTAATTTCTTTTATCATTTATGTAATACAAAGAAAACCAAATTTTAAAACACAGAAGCATGCTAATGTACACTATGGCATTTGACAGGCACTAATTGCATTGGGATTATCCTTATCAGTTCAAGTTATGTTCTGTCCACAACTTTTCTGTGTTTGGTCACAGTTTAATCAGCTACTAGTATCTGTCAATAATTAACTGTAATAGTTTGCCTAGATTTTTTCTTCTGGACTGCATAGAGTCATAGAGTCATTGAGAATGGAAACAGACCGTTCGGGCCAACCAGTCCATGCTGACTATAATTCCAAACTAAACCAGTCCCACCTGCCTGCGCTTGGGCCATATCCTCCAAACCTTTCCTATTCATGTACTTATCTAAATGTATTTTAAATGTTGTAACTGTACCCGCATCCGTCACTTTCTCTGGAAGTTTATTCCACACACGAACCACTCTCGGTGTAAAAACATTGCCCCTCATGTTTTTTTTTTTAAATATTTCTCCTCTCACCTTAAAAATATGGCCACTAGTCATGAAATCCCTCACCCGAAAGAAAAATCACCTGCCATTCACCTTATCTAGACCCCTCATGATTTTATAAACCTCCATATGGTCACCATGCACACACGCACAGACAAAAGTATAAAAGCCATTTTGTCAGCTTGCAGTTGCAACAAAAAAAAACTTTTTTGCATCGGTACCTTTTTAAATATTAAGTGAAAGCATGCCATACAAAGCAAAAGACTTGAAGTACAGACAAATCACATGGTGTTTTGCCATTGGCTGTATCCATTATCCTGAGTCTGGAGAGATTTAGAGAATGGAGTAACTGTGGGATCTTTGGATTGAAGGTCAGGAATAACAAAATTTTCCTTTTTATTTAAACCAAAGAGAAATCCCAGGTAAAATAAAATCTTATTTCTATTAAAAACACATGCGATTTTGCAGCCACGCTGGAAATATTTTCCAAAGAACTTAAGAACAATTTCACATAAAATACAAAGAAAGGAAGACATGTCTCATAAAAAAAAATGTAACCACTAAAGGAACCAAGAAGGTTATTAGGCCTTCCTTTAATTTTAAATTATATGACAGTGTACCAGATTAGGTATTAAGGATAAGTAAGGCAATGTTGAGATAATTTTCTGACCAGCAAAATTTCTACATCAATTTACCCTCTGATGGAAAATTGTATTGTTTCTGACTGACCCTCATGCCAATTAGCAAATTCAGGCCTAGGTTTAAAATATCAGGAATGGTGAACTTAACCGGTTATTGAAGATTGGTACAATTAACTTTAATCCTGCTATAAATACTGATGCTATTAGGTATGTGCTCGAAGAATTTGGGCCAGATCATAATTAACATTTGAGATCAAAGTTAACACACTGAAAGGTTTTTATTTTAATATGAATAAGCTTGCAATATTGTGGATCTGGAGACAGGCACTAAAATAATGAATTATATTCATGTTAATGTGTATTGTAATAAATGTCACGATTCATCATAGTATTACATTTTATGTTCATGGTGCACTGTGAAGAATGCAAATATTGGTCATTGCTACAAGCCCATTTTCACAAATGAATTTACTTTCAGTATCTCAGAAAACGTGGCCCTAATTTCCCACTTCTGTGGCATTCCAACAAATAACTGGACATCCTTTGACATACCTCCAGAACAGGTGGACCTTGAACTTGGATTTTCTGGTTGAGAATTAAGAACACCACCACTGCATCATAAGATCCCATTTAGGATAAGCGATCATTAAGCTTTTAGATACAGCAGTTGCCCTCCCCCTCTCCTCGGCTGTAAGGTCAAGGTACAAGTCCAACTTACATCAGAAATATAACATGTACCAACAGGTTGATTCAAATTACTGGTTCAGCAAGGATACACTCTTAACAACCTTTAATCTTAAACTTAATCTTTATGGGCCTTTAAATTCTCCCCTTCCACTGCAAAGAAGCTAACGAGTTACAACCAATGGATATATTTTCTGCATTATTGGCTTGAATGACTTTCCACTTACAGCAATGAAGGTGAACAATCATATGAGAAAACCTACAATTGTGAGGTTGCTGTTTGCACTGTTCATATTGTAGATTTTTATACAATGATTTTATTTTTTAAAAATTTCATTTTAAAATATGATTCTTGGCTTGTGGGCCTCATAGGCACAGCTACATTTGTTGACCATTCTTATTTGCTTCGAAGGGTGATTGTTGCATTAAATTGCTGCTGCTCTGAGGATCAGTGCATTCCCACAATGGTGCATGTGCAACTCAATGAAGAAAGGATTAAGAGCATCCAAATCAGGATGGTACAAGACTTGGAGATGAGTTAGACTTATGCAGGCTATGCCTTACCAGATAATCCATGCTGGGTAGAGAGTAAGTACAAATGCAATAACAACTGGTATTAATATAACACCTTCAACAAAATAAAATATCCCCAGAAAGTTCACAGGAAGGCAAAATTTGACACAGAACAACAGAAGACAATACTAAGACAAATCTTCAAATAATTGGTCAAATCGAGAAATTTGAAGGAGTGTCCTGAGGAGGAAAGAGAGATGGAGAGCCGGGGATGTTTTGGGAGGGAAATCAAGAGCTTACATCTAGGCAGCTGAACACTCCCACCAATGGTGGAGCAATTAAAATCAGTGATGCCCGAGTGACTGAAATCAGAGGAATTTAGATATTTTGGAGGGTTGTGAGGCTGAAGGAGATTACACATATAGGTAGGGTGGGGGTTCATGGAGGGATTTGAAGATTGGAATTAATATTTTAAAATCGAGGTGCTGCTTGACCAGGAGCTAATTTGAGGACTTGTTGTGACACAGGGAACAGAGATTTGTATAAGTGCCAAAGAGTAGGATTTTGGAGGTTCACCAGGAATGTGTTAAGTAATAAGGTCTAACCATAACTAAGGTATAGCTGATGGTTTCAAGTGGATTTGTAGTGGCAGGGGCATAGTTGCACAAAGTTATTGGAGAAATAGATGTTGCTATAAATAGATGATTAGTGATGCCACAGATGTATGGTCAGAAGCTCATCCTAGGGACAAGTATGACAACAAGGTTGTGAGCAATCTTGTGCAGTCTTGAACGTTTACATGGGAGAAGGAAGTGTAATTTTCAGTTGTTCAATTATTTAGTATTTCACTATGTGTGTCTGTTGATTCTTCTCCTCACCATGCGTGATTAGTTAAGCCTGGCTGCAATCAATGAGAAAATGAAATTAAACAAACAGCTGTAAGTGTGGAAACAGTTGTTTATTTCAACAAAATCCTTACTCACATAGAACCTGGTGTGTCATCTCTGCATGTATCCAAGATGTAAAATACAACAGGAGCCCTGGCAAAACTAGAGTAAATGAGAATCAGGGTGATAGTCCCCACTTAGTCATACCTAACTCAAAGGAAGATCATTGTGGCTATTGAAGGATAATCACCTCAGCTCCAGCACATCATTGCAGGACTTCCTCAGGGTGATGTCCTAGACCTATCCATCTTCAGCTGCTTCATCAATGACCTTCCCTCCATCATAAGGTCAGATGCAGAGATGCTTGCTAATGATTACGAAATGTCTAGCACCAATTGCCACTCTTCAAAGCTAAAGCAGTCCATGACCATATACCGCAAGACCTGGACAACATCCAAGCTTGGACTGATAAGTAGAAAGTCATATTTGTGCCAACAAGTGCCAGGTTATGCCATTTCAAACAAGACAAAATCTAACCATCTCTCCTTGATATTCAAAGATATCACCATTGCCTTCTCGAAATCTAAGTGAAACATATCCATGAGATCCCTTTGTCCACCCTCTTTGTTACTTCCTCAAAGAACTCCAATAAATTAGTCAAACATTATTTCCCTTTCATTAAACGAAGTCTCTCTGCCTGCTTAAATTTAGATCTTCTAAAGTGTCTGCTATTACTTCCTTAGTTATAGGTTCCATCCTTTTCCTGATTAAAGCTGTTAAACTAGCTGACCCTTTAGATTCTTGAGCTCTGTCTCTCTCCTTTCTTGAAGAGAGGAGTTTCATTTGAAATTTTCCAATCTAATAGGGCATCTTCTTTGAAAATTAAGACAAACGGATTTATCACAGCTGTGACTTCTTTTCTGACACTGAGCTGAGATCTATCAGGACCTGGGGACTTCTCAGCCTTCTTTAATTCTAGAAATTTGTAAGTGTCTTTTTGCCTGTTGAATTTATTGTTTTAAATTTCTCTGTCTCTTTCAACTTCTGGCATTAAAGCTACAACATGAGATGGAATTGCGAGGAATCAAGCTTCAATATTGAATTCAGACACTAGAGGGTAGCAGATTCAAACTTTGGATGCATTCTACGATTGTGGAATGAAGATGAAAGGTCTGAGAATTTGCAATAAGGATTACGCTGAGAAAGGGGAAAATTGAAATTCCAGTAGCATTCTTGAATAATCACTTGAAATAAAACCAAACCACACGAATTTAGCATCTCTGCTGCAATAAAACTTCCAAAAGGTTTCGGAGAGACGAAGGAATCTTTTTGAAAAACACAAAAGAAAATGTAATATTTGTACAACGCGCAAAAATTGCAGTTATTTCTACCGCAAGGGTACTTTTAAGTTCGCAAAAGCCTAAAAATGCTGTATGACTTATATAGTTCTTTATTTGGCGCCTTTTTATGTCCTTGGTTAAAAAGGGCACGGCTCCTGTAACACATGGTGAAGAATGGAGTTCCTGAAATTAGTTAAAACGTGTTAATGAAAGACAATAGAAATGAAGACAGCGAGTTGGATACTTAAACACTGTAGTCTGATGAAGTTAGTCACCTTCAAATTTAATGAATGGAAGTCACAGTAAACAAAGTTAGACTGAGTTGGGTTAATCTCTCTCTCTCTCACACACACACACACAGGGGAAACACAAATCCCTGGAATTTGCTGCAGCTTTTCAGAACGAAACTCACTTATGCAATTAATAATTTTGTTGAGGTGGTAGATTGGTGAATGAATTTCCACTTGAACAAGGCACAAAAGCAAACATTCCTTTAAAAAGATGTTGGCAAATATCCTGCCTGGAACGTTAATTTCAAATGGTTATATTCATTTTAATGGATGTTAGACTTTCTCGCTAACTTTCATGACTCGTGCTTGTGGCTAACCGGCTGGAGTTTGATATGGAAGTCTGTATTTTACTGCTTTGGATGTGATCTACATTCACTTTGCTCCTGAACCCGGTCTTTTTTTTCAGGGTGGGCGTCATGGTATGTCTTTCTGGGCTGGTCCTCCTTCGGGCTCAGCTGTTGTATAAAAGCTGCCAGTTACTTCTCTTTTTGTCCACTCCAATTTCACCGCTGAGAAGGTGACAAAGCAGCCAACATGAAGCTCTTGTTTTTAAGCACCTTCATTCTCTTTGTTGTAACATCCTTTGATCAAATCGAGTCATCTTACTATGACAAGATACTGTCTCACAGTCGAATCAGAGCGAAAGATAAAGGGTAAGTAAATTTTCATTTTGAAAATGAAAGTGATAGGTCCAGAAATCCATGAAATTACACATTGAGAATGTGCTCACTATAAAAATGACCAACCTCAAAACAAAGCTGCTGTATTAGTGTTGCAACTTTTCTGGGTAATTTAGTAAAGTGACCAAAACCGAGCCTCCTGCACACTCAATGTCTAATTTGCAATATTTTTATACCACTTCAGTCGCTTGGTTCACTTTAGACCTTTATTTTTTTTTCTCTCCCTCTCGGTTTGCAGACCTAATGTGTGCGCCCTTCAGCAAGTGGCTGGGACCAAAAAGAAATACTTCAGCACTTGTAGGAACTGGTATCGTAAGTCTATCTGCGGCAAAAAAGCGTAAGTTTTAACGCAATTTCTCACTGAAGTGATTCAGGGGCAGCGCAATGAAATATATTGGGCTTACTCTGATGATTTTACAAACCCGCTATCTGAAGCTTTGTAGCCAGCTGCTTGTGCCCGAATCAGACATGTGATATAGTAATTAGTTGAACTTTTAAAAAAATCTAAATCTTTTACACGATTTTTTTTTTAAAAACTTAGATCATTAGTATTGTTTTTGTTGATTCCAGACTGGTCGATGTCACTTACAATATAGACGGACATCAGGGTGTTCATTTCTTGAGCAGGGTTAACCCAGGGACGTTTTGACATTTTGAAAATCGAGATAAAGTGCAGTATTTAAAAAGGAACTGGAAACGGAGACAAGCTACGTTATAATTAGTAAATTATTTTAAGGCCAGGTATTTCAATGGGATTGAAGTTTGGTAAGTTTAAGAATCATTCAGCTTTTCTCATGGGGTCACCACAGTTCTAGTTGATCTCCAACAATGTTTCACATCAGGATGCTCTACCTCCCCCTTTGCTAACACCACCCCCCCGCCCCCCATCTCTCCAGGCAAGACATACACACGAACGTTCTAACTTATCTGCTTCCTCTGATACCAGCAAGTCCTCTACTAGGAATCGAACGTGAAGTATTCTAGGTCAGAGGCAAAGGTGCTACTGCCTGAGCTGCAAGACCCTTAAATTTAAAAACCCACTCCGTTCTCTTAAAATAACTTCCTTTAAATGTGATTGCTGAGTCGCATTTGCTGATAGCTGCTCTGTGACAGGAGCCTGTTCACACAAATAAACCGGAGATCCGAAAGAATTCCCACAGGAGTGGAGCAACTCTGAGGAAGTAGCAGGGTATAGGTGCCTGGCAACATGCAACAACCACTTGCATTTATATAAAACCAGTAATGCAGGAAGAAAAATTAGCCCAGAGAGGTGTGAACAAAAAAAAACCGATGCTTGAGCTAAGGAAAGAGATATCAAGAGTATTCAAGAAAAAGCTTGCTAAAATAATTGAACTTCGAGGAACTTCAATTGAAGGAATTCTAGAGCCCACAGACCAGATGCTGAAAGCACAGCTGCCAACCATGGAATGAAAATCAGAAAGTAATTCCGGTGACACAGTAAAACAAAAGCATATACAATAAACTGGATTATATTGATTAATGTGGAGGAACAAGGGACTGTGGAATGTGTGTTTTCAGATCCATGATGGAATTGGAAAGGCCTGTAAGGTGGGAGGGAAGGTCTCAGACATGTTGTCCTTTATTAGCAGAGGCAGCAATTAAAAGAGCATGGAGGGTTTGATGGAGCTGTATATAACGCCAGTTCAACCACAGCTTGAAGACTTCATACAGTTCTAGTCACCACTTTGCAGGAAATTTGGGATTTCACTGGATACAAAAGAGATTTACTAGGATGTTGCCAGGACAGTAGAATTATAGCCATGAGGAAGGATGGATAAGCTGGTATTGTTTTCCATGGAACAGAGGAGATTGAATGGTGACTTAATTGAGGTGTACAAAATTATGGTGGGCCTAGATTGAGTAAATGTGGAGGAACTTATTTAGCTGAGCAGAGAGGTAGGGAACAGCGGAGCAGAGATGTGAAATTATTGTGGAAGACTTCAAGGGGAGATGATGGTACATTTTTCACCCAAAGTATAGTATTCCTGGAACTCCCTGGCACAGAACATGGTTGGATGTTTTCCAGAAGAGCTGTGATCTGCAGAGCTGCAGACCCACAGGAAGGTGGAATAAAGTTAGGTTGCTGTTCATGGACTAACATGAGTGTACAATAGATGGAATGGCCTCCTGTGTTGTTCAATGTCAAATTCAGAGGAACTGAGTAGAGGTTTGGTAGGGTTGGAGGAAGTTACAGAGATAGGGATGGATAAAGCCAGCCAAGAACAAATTCCAAGTAAGAATGAAAATTTTAAGACTGAAATGGGATTCACCAGGAGCATCCCAGATATACATTTGACCTCCTGAATGCTGCTGCTGGTAACCCCGGGGAAGTGTACATCTGTACTTTGGTTCATGGCTGGATACTAATTAATACCTATCCCAAATAAGGTTTACCAAATTCACCAGACATCATACCATCCAAATTGTTTCTGCATTTTGCATATTAATGGAAACACCACGCAACCTGTGATGTGGTTTGGACAGAGTCCACAATACATATCAAAGGCCTATTTTTCTCCTGTAATACTTGATGTGCCTGAAACAATTATAACCAGAAGTGCACTAATATTTTCAACAGCGTAATAAATTATGACACGGACTGCCAATTTTTAGAGGTACAAATTACAAAATAAAAACTGTACAAAGGAAGATGGAACTATGATAAGTCAGCAAGTTTTAGAATCTGCAGATAATTTGAACCTTATTGTTATGAGCTTCGAATAAGGTGACAGTGTTGTTAAGGAGTGCAATGCTTTCTGCCTCAGGCATCCAGACAATCAATCTCAGATGAGATATAAAAGCATTGCTTCTCAACTTCTCATGACTGACACCCAAATGAGGAAATAGACATCTAGGACACTTTCAAGTAGACTATTCATTTCTTTTCTGCGTTGTAAAATTATTCGATATCATGTGACTGGATGTTCTATGATTGAAACTTCTAAAATAGATCTAACTAGAGGTGACATTCCTAGGTATTGATAGCCTGTGTAGGTTGGTAAATAGAACCTTGTGTGGCACAGTGTTGGATGAAACAAAGTTTGCTGATGTGGAGATTGGAATGTTGATTAGAAGTCAGTATAATTCTGGAGATCACAAAGACATTGATTGCTTTCAGTGGTAGTTGAGCTGAGGTACCAGGAGAAGCATCCAGTGTGGTTTAGTTGGTCTATATAGTCCATTTATACAACTTGAATGACTAAGGTTGGAAAACTACTGATGCCAACATTAGTGGATGAATGCTTACTATACTTACATAGTAATTCTCTACTATTTTTACACTGCATTAACAGAGTTAGAAGCAACAGACTAACTAAATTACCAACAATACCTTCATGGATTTATTGTTCAGAGCTGATAATAAAATTGTTCTTCTGCATTTGATTCTTGTCTTATTATTACGGGTGTGTTAGATGACACTTCCAAATTTAGTACCTTTGTGAAGTGATTTGAGCTTTGGACCAGCATGAAATTGGAGTGTAAAACTACTTGAGGGCCAAGCCTATTGCCAAGGAGAAAAGGAACACCATTCCTTAAAGAAAACAGTTTCAATTTCTTTGGTTGAACACCACATACAGTACAAATCTATTGGGGGATGTGTGTTAAACGTGGATTACAAAGGAAATGGCTCACCCATCCAGCCTAATTTTTATACTTGTGGGCTGGAAATCTTCCCATCCCATTTCTAAGCTTTGAAGTTTTAACATAATCAGAGTGCTCTGCCAGTGCCTCCCTCCAGTATGGCGCATACAGTTCCCTCCTGTGAAATGGTTCTTGTTCTTGACACCAATGCTGCTGCATCTAGCCATAACGGAAATGTTGTGAATGGGCTTTAACAGTGCATCTTTAAAACCAAATTTTCGTTGAAATGAAATAAGGTTAATCTAACATTTTATAGTCAAATTGATGGCTCTTGATCTGTAGATATTACTCACTTCTGCAAGAGATAGGCTCATGTCGCCAGCGATTTTGCATGAAATCAGCCTATGAAAGATTTCTCCACCACTTCATCAGAGAATTGACCACCATAAAGCCAAGGTGGTGCATAAATAAACATTGTAAGTCCCCTAAAAAAGTTTTGGAAATTTAATGATGAATGCTTTTCAACTCTGAATGACACTAACTTTGCAGGAAGGAAAGCTGAATGCGAGAGTCGCATAAGTACAGGTGGTACACGTGATATTGCATAGTCAGCAGCAAGAACAGGTCTCTGAACACAGGCTGATGCATAGAATCATAACGCCATAGAGTCATACAGCATGGAAACAGACCCTTCAGTCCAACCAGTCCATGCTGAGCATAATCCCAAACTAAGCTAGTCCCACCTAATGTCTTTTAGGGAAGGAAACGGCTGGCCTACATGTGACTCCAGACCCACAGCAATGTGGTTGACTCACAACTGGCCTCTGGTCAATTGGAGATGAGTAATAAATGCTGATATGGCCAGTGACACCCTCATCCTACAAATGAACAACAAACAAATCTGCCTGCTCCTGCCCATATCCCTCCAAAACTTTCCTATTCATGTACTTATCCAAATGCTTTTTAAACGTTGTAATTGTATCCATATCCACCACTTCCTCAGGAAGTTTATTCTATACGCGAACGACCCTCTGTTATTCTGTAATATGAAACTATCAGCTGATTTGCCTTGTGTTGTACAAAGTAATTAAAGTTTCTATTGACCCAGAAAAGAATTTGAGTTATGGATCTATAGTATCACTGCACCTGAATACATATGAAGCTCCTTTTCTTCAGATTAATATATCAACTGTAGCATGTCAGATATATGCACTTTTGTCCTCTATGTGCTCGATAATTATACCTGACATTACAGAAACATTTTAATAACAGTTAAAAGAAAATTATAGCTTTAATTCGAACTGTCACAGCCGCACGTTGTTAAAAGATACATTTAAAACTTGACTTTTAGAACATTGAGGTATGTAGATCAAGACTTCAAAATCTCAGTGCTTTGGTTCATAAATTTTGTACTAAGCTTTTATATTGTAAATTTGATTGATTAAACAAGATTGAAGTATCAGGAGCGTAGTTCAGTGCTTTTTCTTTCTACTATCAACAAAGAATGTTATAACTCCAGTCTTATTAATGAATCCCTCAACTATTTCCTTACATGTACATTAGCATTACGTCAATAGTCTATAGTCATTAAAACTAATGCAAGCACTGCTTTTTCTGGTCTGAGCGTGAAATATTTAAATATCCTATCAAATTATTGTCCCATATGCTCACGCTCTCAGCAACACACTGAAACAACAAGCAAATATCCAGTGCATATTGAATTTCTTAAAAAAACTCATGAAATAAAATAACGATGCAAAATATCATACTTATGCTCTTTTAATCAGGAACTGTTCCATGTGATTAAAAATGAGATAATTCTCTGCCCACATTCTGACCTTTATATTCTCAGCTTGCTACTCTCTTCCAGTGAAATGCAGCATTAACTCAGGGAGCACTCTCATCTTTTTATTAATTGCTTTACAGCCTGCTGGACTCAATGTTGAGTTCATTGTCTTCAATGCATTAACCCTCCTGCCATTTACTTATGCATTGAAAACAAAAAATGCTGGAAATCACAGCAGGTCTGGCAGCATCCATGGAGACAGAGCAAACTAACGTTTCGAGTCTAGACGACTCTTCTTCAGAGCTGACATTATTTATTGTTTCTGCAGCTACTTTGTCAGCTCTGCTTTATATCTCATCAAGAGCCATGTTTTGTTTCCTCGTTTGCCTATTTACATCTCTTTCTGCCTTGCCATCATTCCTTGTATTAGTTAATCTCTCCTGCCTTCTACCTTCCTCCCTAACAGATGCTGCCAACCCTGCTATGTATTACCAGCAATTTCTGTTCTTGCTTCAGATTTCCAGCATTTATAGTACGTTGTGTTTCTGTACCTAAGTGAGCATTTGTAGTGAAGTTATTTAGCTACTTCAGATTCTGAAGTAAAGTGTTAACTATAAAAATATATAAATTTAACTAAAATTAACTAGTGTAGAAATTAGAAAGAGGAAAAAGTTAAGCCAACTAGCTTGTGTGCATTAATGAGACGTGTGTTCCAAATGAAGTTGGTGAGCAATTTACCATTTGGGGTATCGCAGAGACTTGGCTTTAACAAGGCCAGAAATGGGAAGTAAAAATTCCTGACTCCCAAGTCATTCAGAAGGGACAAGGAAGGTAAAAATCCGGGATAAAAGGTACTGCAGATGCTGGAGAATCCGAGATAACAAGCATGGGGCTGGATGAACACAGCAGGTCAAGCAGCATCATAGGAGCAGGAAAACTTGACGTTTCGGGCCTAAACCTGGA
>JAHRHZ010000263.1:30475718-30517001 GCA_024137785.1 Ginglymostoma cirratum | reverse complement strand
CCAGGTTTAGGCCCGAAACGTCAAGTTTTCCTGCTCCTATGATGCTGCTTGACCTGCTGTGTTCATCCAGCCCCATGCTAGGTAAAAATCCGGGATGGGTGTGGCATCATCGACCAAGGCGAATATTGCAGATCTACAAAGGTTGAATATTTTCAAAGACAAGCAGGAGGTTATTGTACACATTAGAACAAATGATATAGGAAGAGGCAATGACGAGATTCTGAGCAGAGAAAATGAGAAGTAAGGCAGGAATTTAAAAAGGAGGCCCTTTTCTTCCCCCTTATTCATTCATGGGATCAGAGTGTTGCTAGCTCTTAATTCCAGATATTTACTGAATACAAATTTCACCATAGCAGGATTTGAACCCAGGTTCCAAGAACACTAGCTGGGTTAATAGTCCAGTGATAATACCACTAGGCCAGCACCTCCCTTAAAGTAGTAATAGCTGCATTACTCCTGGTGCCACGAGCTAGTGAGGGTGAGAATAGGAGGATAGAGCAGAATTGTGGCTGAGGAGCAGGTGTAGGGCAGAAGGGTTCACATTTTTAGATTATTGGAATCTCTTCTGGAGTAGAAGTGACCTGTATGAGAAGGGCAGATTGCACTGAATTGGAAGGAGACTAAAGCACTGGTGGGGAGATTTTCTTGAGCTGCTCTGGAAAATTTAGTAAGGGTGGAGGGGATGGGTCTCAGGGAGGTAGTGAGGAAAGAGAGCAGTCTGACACTGATACAGTTGGGAAGAGGAGTATGTCAAATAGTCAGGGCTGGCAGGAACAAAGCAGAGAACAAGATAGGCCTGGTAAATTAAACTGCATTTATTTCAAAGGAAGACGCCTAACAGGTAAGGCAGATCAACTCAGGGCACGTGTTGGGGACATGGGACTTGGATATCACAGCAATTACAGAGACGTGTCTCAGGGATGGACAGGACTGGCAGCTTAATGTTCCAGGGTATAGATGCTAAAGGAAGGATAGAAAGGCGAGCAAGGGAGGTGGGGGAGTGGCATTTTTTAAGGATAACATTACTGCTATACTTAAGGAGGATAGTCCTGGGAATACGTCCAGGGAAGTTATGTGGGTGGAACTGAGAAATAAGAAAGGGATGATCGCCTTATTGAGATTGTATTATAAATCCCCCGACAGTCAGCAGGAAATTGAGAAAGAAATTTGTAAGGAGATCTCAGTTGTCCGTGAGAATAATAAATGGTTATGGTTGGGAATTCTAATTTTCCAAACACACAGTGAGACTGCCATAGTGTCCAGGACTTGGGTGGGCAGAAATTTGTTAAGTGTGCACAGGGAAATTTTCAGATTCAGTATGTGGCTGTACCTACTAGAGAAGGGGCAAAACTTGACCTACTCTTGGGAAATAAGGCAGGGCAGGTGACTGAGGTGTCAGTGGTGGAGTACTTCGGGGCCAGTGACCAAAATTCTATTAGTTTTAAAACAGTGATGGAGAAGGATAGATCAGATCTAAAAGTTAATGTTTTAAATTGGAGGAAGGCCAATTTTGATGGTATTAGGCAAGAACTTTTGCGGTTTGAAAGAGAGAAGGCAAAATCGGATGTAATGGTGTTACAGTTAAATAAAGGTAATTACAGGGGCATGAGAGAGGAACTGATGAAAATCGACTGGAAGCAGAGCCTAGCGGGGAAGACAGTAGAGCAACAATGGCAGGAGTTTCTGGGTGTAATTGAGGACACAATACAGAGGTTCATCCCAAAGAAAAGAAAGATTATCCAGGGGAGGATTAGACAGCCATGGCTGACAAAGGAAGTCAAGAAATGTATCAAAGAAAAAGAGACAGCCTATATAGTGGCCAAGAGCACTGGGAAATCAGAAGATTGGGAAGGGTACAAGAACAAACAGAGGATAACAAAGAGAGAAATAAGGAAGGAGAGGATCAAATACGAAGGTAGGCTAGCCAGTAATATTAGAAATGATAGTAAAAGTTTCTTTCAATATGTAAGAAACAAATGAGAGGCAAAAGTAGACATTGGGTCGCTCCAAATTGATGCTGGAAGGCTAGTGATGGGAGATAAGGAAATAGCTGAAGAACTTAATAAGTATTTTGCGTCAGTCTTCACAGTGGAAGACATGAGTAATATCCCAACAATTAAGGAGAGTCAGGGGGCAGAGTTGAGTATGGTAGACATTACAAAAGAGAAAGTGCTAGAAAAGCTAAAAGGTCTAAAAATTGATAAATCTCCTAGCCCCAATGGGCTACATCCTAGAGTTTTGAGGGAGGTGGCTTAGGAAATAGCAGAGGCATTGGTTGTGATCTTTCAAAAGTCACTGGAGTCAGGGGAAGTCCCAGATGGTTGGAAAATCGCTGTTGTAAGCCCCTTGTTTAAGAAAGGATCAAGACAAAAGATGGAAAATTATAGGCCGATTAGCCTAACCTCGGTTGTTGGTAAAATTCTAGAATCTATCGTTAAGGATGAGATTTCTAAATTCTTGGAAGTGCAGGTTCGGATTAGAACAAGTCAGCATGGATTTAGTAATCGGAGGTCCTGTCTGACAAACCTGTTAGAATTCTTTGAAGAGGTAACAAGTAGGTTAGACCAGGGAAACCCAGTGGATGTTATCTATCTAGACTTCCAAAAGGCCTTTGATAAGGTGCCTCACGGGAGGCTGCTGAGTAAGGTGAGGGCCCATGGTGTTCGAGGTGAGTTACTGGCATGGATTGAGGTTTGGCTGTCTGACAGAAGGCAGAGAGTTGGGATAAAAGGCTCTTTTTCGGAATGGCAACCGGTTCAGTGTTGGGGCCGCAGCTGTTCACTTTGTATATTAATGATCTGGATGAAGGGACTGGGGGCATTCTGGCGAAGTTTGCCGATTATACGAAGTTGGGTGGACAGGCAGGTAGTACGGAGGAGGTGGGGAGGCTGCAGAATGATTTAGACAGTTTAGGAGAGTGGTCCAGGAAATGGCTGATGAAATTCAATGTGAGCAAATGCGAGGTCTTGCACCGTGGAAAAAAGAATACAGGCATGGACTATTTTCTGAACGGTGAGAAAATTCATAAAGCCGAAGTACAAAGGGATCTGGGAGTGCTAGTCCAGGATTCTCTAAAGGTTAACTTGCAGGTTGAGTCCGTGATTAAGAAAGCGAATGTAATGTTGTCATTTATCTCAAGAGGGTTGGAATATAAAAGCAGCGATGTGCTTCTGAGACTTTATAAAGCTCTAGTTAGGCCCCATTTAGAATACTGTGTCCAATTTTGGGCCCCACACCTCAGGAAGGACATACTGGCAGTGGAGCATGTCCAGCGGAGATTTACACGGATGATCCCTGGAATGGTAGGGCTAACATATGATGAACGGCTGAGGATCCTGGGATTGTATTCATTAGAGTTTAGAAGGTTGAGGGGAGATCTAATAGAAACTTACAAGATAATGCATGGCTTAGAAAGGGTGGACGCTGGGAAGTTGTTTCCGTTAGGTGGGAGACTAGGACCCGTGGGCACAGCCTTAGAATTAGACGGGGTCAATTTAGAGTGGAAATGAGGAGACATTTCTTCCACCAGAGAGAGGTGGGCCTGTGGAATTCATTGCCATGGAGCGCAGTGGAGGCCGGGACGTTAAAGGTCTTCAAGGCAGAGATTGATAAATTCTTGATCTCGCAAGGAATCAAGGGCTACAGGGAGAGTGTGGGTAAGTGGAGTTGAAATGCCCATCAGCCATGATTAAATGGCGGAGTGGACTCGATGGGCCGAATGGCCTTACTTCCACTCCTATGTCTTATGGTCTTATGGTCTTATGGTCTAACTTTCAAAAGTTGATTGGGGACAGACGTTCGGAGGTAAAGAGACAACTGAAAAATGGGAACCTTCAAAAATGAGATAATGAGAGTCCCAGAGACAGTGTGTTCCTGTTAGGGTGAAGGGCAAGGCTGGTGGGTGAACGGAATGCTGGATGACTAGAGAAAATGAGGTTTTGGTCAAGAAAAAGAAGAAAGCATATGTCAGATATAGGCAGCAGGGATCAAGTGAATCCCTAGAAGAGTGTAAAGGCAGTATACAGAGAATAGGTCCCCTTGAAGCCACACACGTGTGGAACTGCAGGAGATGGGGGGAGATACTAAATGAGTACTTTGCATCATTGTTTACTGTGGAGAAGGATATGGAAGATAGAGAATGTGGGGAAATAAATAGTGACATCTTGAAAAATGCCCATACTACAGAGGAGGAGGTGTTGGATGTCTTAAAATGCATAAAGGTGGATAAATCCCCAAGACCTGATCAGGTGTACCCTCGAACTCTATGGAAAATGAGGAAAGTGATTGCGAGGCCCCTTGCTGAGATATTTGTATCATTAGTAGCCACAGGAGAGGTGCCGGAATATTGGAGGTTGGCTATTTAAGAAAGGTGGTAAAGAAAATCCAGGAAACTGTAGACCGGTGAGCCTGAAATCGGTGGTGGGCAAGTTGTTGGAGCGGCAGGATTTACATGTATTTGGAAAGGCAAGTTCTGATTAGGGATAATTAACAAGTCTCATTAACTTGCTTGTGTTTTTTGAAGAAGTAATGAAGAGGATTGATGAGGGCAGAGTGGTGGATATGATCTATGTGGACTTCAATAAGATGTTCAACAAGGTTTCTCATGGTAGACTGGTTAGCAAGGTTAGATCACACGGAATACAGGGAGTACTAGCTATTTGGATACAAAATAGGCTCAAAGATAGAAGACAGAGGGTGGTGGTGGAGGGTTGCTTTTTAGACTGGAGGCCTGTGGCCATTGGTGTGCCACAAGGATCGATGCTGGGTCCACTGCTTTTTGTCATTTATATAAATGATTTGGATGTGAATGTAAGAGGACTGGTTAGTAAGTTTGCAGATGATACCAAAATTGGAGAGCAAAGAAGGTTACCCGAGAGTACAATGGGCCGAGGAGCGGCAGATGGTGTTTAATTTAGATAAATGTGAGGTGCTGCATTTTGCAAAGGCAAATTGGGGCAGGACATATACACTTAATGGTAAGGTCCTGGGCAGTGTTGCTGAATGAAGAGACCTTGGAGTACAGGTTCATAGTTTCTTGCAAGTGGAGTTGCAGGTAGATAGGATAGTGAAGATGGTGTTTAATAGGCTTGCCTTTATTGGTCAGTGCACTGAATATGTGAGTTGGGAGGTCATGTTGCAGCTGTACAGGACATTGATTAGGCCACTTTTGGAATACTGCGTGCAGTTCTAGTCTCCCTGCTATAGGAAGGATGTTGTGAAACTAGAAACAGTTCAGAAAAGGTTTATAAGGATGTTGCCAGGTTTGGAGAGTTTGAGCTATAAGGAAAGGGTGAATAGGCTGGGGCTATTTTCCCTGGAGCATCAGACCCGAGTGGTGACCTTATAGGGGTTTATAAAATCATGAGGGGCATGGATAGAGTAAATAGGCAAGGTCTCTTCCCCAGGGTGGGGGCGTCCAAAACTAGACGGCGTAGGATTAAGGTCAAAGAAGAAAGATATAAAAGGGACCTAAGGGGTAACTTTTTCATGCAGAGGGTGGTGCATGTATAGAATGAGCTGCCAGAGGAAGTGGTGGAGGCTGGTACGATCACAACATTTAAAAGGCATCTGGCTGGGTATATGAGCAGGAAGGGCTTAGAGGAACATGGACCAAATGCTGGCAGATGGGACTAGATTTATGTAGGGTATCTGATTTGCATAGATGACCATGCTGTATATCTGTATGACTTTATGACTCTATGACATACCTGATGTTTTAGAGACAGAATGTATTCGATTAGCACTTAGGGACAGAAAGGAACAGTTACATTGCTGGATGCTTGATGTAGATTCCTAAAAAAAGCAATAGATGAAAAGATACGTTGGCAAATTTCAGAGGATCATAAAAGTAATGGAAAAATAATTGGATGGCACTTTAAATATTCAGTGGGAAAAGATGCAGAGGGCAGCAAAGGAGAAAAATACCCAAAGTGAATACAGGGGAACTTTCTTAATTTGTTATCTTTCCAGTTAAATGAGGATGGAAATAATGCTTATCTGAGACTGGGGAATCATAGAATGATGCTGTACTGAAGGAGGCCAATGAACCCATTGTGCCTGTGCTGGCTCTTTAGTTCCATCTCCATATTCATTCCCAATAGCCCTGTAATGTCTTTTGCATTTGGCCATTTATTCAACTTCCTTTAGAACGTTAACTGCCTCCATTATTTCAGACTGTGCATTCCTGTCTGAATGAAGCAGTGTGAGTTGTGTTTGTTTCAATGATATCCTATTGCATTAAATTTTGGGTAAAAGTGGTCACACAATGAGACAGATGAAAGTCAACATTGAACTGGAAAAGAGCAGGTTTCATTGGTTTAGGAAAGGATCTGTCACTGGTGGAATGGCAAGAAAGATTAGGAAAACAGTAAATGAGAATTAGCAGGCGTAACTAAGGACTACAAGCTGAGAATATTCCCATAACTAAGCTCCATGTGCGTGATATTTATTTTGATTCACCATTTCTTCATCCTCTTTCTTAGAATTCTGTTTGTCATTTGTCTTTTTGAGGATCTTGCCTTTCTGCTTTGGCCACTTAATCATCAGGTTATATCTCAGTTCATACCTGAAGTACCTAATAATTGCTTCTTTGCCATTTCTGGGATCCATTCATCCTTTCTTTGTTCTATTTCTGTCTTCTGTGGTAGTGTCCAGATGTGAAACAACATCCTTATTTTATTGTTAATCCTTCTGTGGTATTGATGGCTACATCCATTATCTGTAGTATTTCAAAATCTGGCTCTTATTGATCCTCTATTCTTTGTGTTACTGTGGAATGGTCACTTTGCCTCATGAAGGCTGAAGAATTGATTGTTGCCAGAGAATTTCCTGAGAACAGGTATCTGATTCAGAGATAAAAGGTACTGCAGATGCTGGAGAATCCGAGATAACAAGCATGGGGCTGGATGAACACAGCAGGCCAAGCAGCATCATAGGAGCAGGAAGACTTGACATTTCGGGCCTAGACCCTTCATCAGAAATGGGGGAGGGGAAGAGGGTTCTGAAATAAATAGGGAGAGAGGGGGAGGCGGATAGAGGATGGATAGAGGAGAGGATAGGTGGAGAGGAGGCAGACAAGTCGAAGAGGCGGGGATGGAGCCAGTAAAGGTGAGTGTAGGTAGGGGGGTAGGGAGGAGATAGGTCAGTCCAGGGAGGACGGACAGGTCAAGGGGGCAGGATGATGTTAGTAGATAGGAGATGGGGGTGTGGCTTGAGGTGAGAGTTGTCTGCCTCCTCTCCACCTATCCTCTCCTCTATCCATCCTCTATCCGCCTCCCCCTCTCTCCCTATTTATTTCAGAACCCTCTTCCCCTCCCCCATTTCTGATGAAGGGTTTAGGCCCGAAACGTCAAGTTTTCCTGCTCCTATGATGCTGCTTGACCAGCTGTGTTCATCCAGCCCCATGCTTGTTATCTAGGTATCTGATTCAACAGGGTCTCCCTTTCCAAGATTTGAACATGAATCAGAGCAAGGAACCTATCCACATGAGAACCCTTTGCACATTTTCAGGAATTTGAACATACATAATGCTCATCTAGGAATCCAACTGTAAATTCACCAACCTTTAATATTAGCTGTTAATATCTATGCTATAGTCTTTCATGGAATGCCCATCCCTTTTAAAATCAATAAATCTGACTATTGGCACTTAACAGATCAACTCGCTTGTGATTTCATACAAAAACTCTATCCAACCGATAGACATTTAGCTAGTACCCAGCTCACACAATAGTTTAATTCTGATTTGACTTTTGGTAGCTCGTAACAATGCCAGGACTAAACCAGTTTTCCCTTTTGGGAGGGATGTAACCCATGTCCACATATCCGCTTCATTCTTCCACTGTCACATGGTTCACACTCAGACAACATTGAACAGTAATCATTTCCAATTTCTCATATTTGCCTTCTGTTGATTTTCACAATGGTTATCATTACAGCCTCTATAGAGATTGATAACTTTTAAAACAAAAGAAATTTGAATGTCAAGTTGATGGCTGAAAAGGGTAGCGCAACAAGACTTTTACTGTAATAGATTGACAATAGTGTTGACTAAACTCTGTTTTTGTAGGTCGCTGATACTTTAGAATACAGAATTTTCTACTTTTTAATACAGCTGAAAACCCACTTCATGGGTGCACATTATACTATCTCATAAGTAGTCATTTGAAATTCCAAGACAATCGCCAAAGTAATTCATGGCTCTCATGTCTTTATTTCCATTCCTTTTGTAGTCAGATAATATTTAACCCTAGAACTGCCTTTCACAATGAGGATTTATTCCTTCACTTTAGACAATGCTGGCATGATTGGCCTCCTGCACCATAATAATACTGTGAATTTTTCTGTAATGTAGGCGATCTTTCAATTCTTGTTTCCAATTATCACAAATTTGATCTTTTCAATTTGAGTGCAGGCTCCCAACCACATTTCTGTGCAGCAAGCCGTAAACACTTTCAGGGTCTAGTTATTTTCTCTTTCATGCATCCTGACCAACTAACTTTGTGAGTTTTGGGAATATCTTAGAAAATCTTCCTCTTAAAACTCAGTTCCACGATAACGCGAATCACATGAGCTTTGCATCCAGGCAGAAATGCTGATTAGCTATTCTTGAAACTCTAGCTGGACATTATTATTATAAATCAATAGACAGTTGAAAGCATAACTGTTCACAACTCCACATTCTCAATACCTTCCTTGGACTTTGGAGACTAGACATGTGACCATGTGTCACATGATACTGCCGTCGTCTCAAAGTGTGAATACCTGGCACCTTGTATCCAACAGAACAATCTGGGCTTTCCATTCATCTTTAACAGTCCCCTGTTGTCAGGCAGACTTCAGAAATTCATGTTACCCAAATTTAAAGACATTGTGCCAAGTCATAACAATATTGTAAACCTCATAATACTGTTAGAATTATGGTTTACTGTTTGAAAAGATAATTTTAGCTTTCAACCTCTATCTTTGGGAAAACTGCCTTTCCTAACAAGTTCTGTACTAGTCGGCCATTGGGCAAACGATAGACAAGGAGTCAATATATACACAGTTTCTAAGCTTGTATATACGGAGTTACACGTTACAAGGATATATATTTTAACCTCAATAACCATAGCTGCAGTTTGTGTCTATTTATAGGGGCTCAAGTAATTCCTCAATTAATGATTACTGCCTACATACAACTAAACAGAAGTCATATGCAACTACCAGATGCTGTGTATACGGACTTCCAAGAAGCATCTGGTTAATTATTGCAAAACTATTTTGCTTACAAAATAGAAGCATATGGTAGAAAGTAAATGGTAATATGAAGATATAATTTACTAAAAGATAGGATGCAGTGAGTGAATAGAGCTTTTTCTAACTGAAGGAATGTTTCCCCTACGACTCTTTTGGTGAAGAGAATGTGTAGGATAACTTGCCATTGTAAATCAGGACACCAAATGCAATAATAATGAAGTCATGTTACACTTTTACAAATCAGTAATTAGGTGTCAGCTCAAGTATTGTGTGCAATTTGGAGCAACGCACTTTGACAAGATATAAGAGTCGTGAAAGACGATGGAAGAAATTTATCAGGATGATTGCAGTCTACATGGAGAGATTGGAGAAGCTGACAGTGTTCAGGATCTAATAGATGTGCTAAAAATTATGAGAAATTTTGGTGGAACAATCGGGAAGAATCTGTTTTAGCTGGCAAGTGGGTCAATAACCAGAGGTATTAAATTTAAAACATGTGGAAAGAACTAATGAGGAGAATGGTTTTTCTTGCAGGAGGTTAAGATCTTGGACATACCTCCAGAATGGAAGATTGAATTAATTTCCTCAAGGATGTTCAAAAGGCAATTGGTTCACTAATTTACATTGTTGTGAAAAAATGCTGGGGCATGGGACTAAATTGGACAGCTTTTTCATTGGGCTGAATGCACTTTTCCTGTGCTGTAAAACAGTGTGATTCACTCTCGTGATCTTCTCCAACTTACATAGTTATTTCTCCTTAAAGACCATCTTTTCTTTCATTTTTGAGATATGCTCAATTTTCCATTATTATAGGTGATATTTTGCTGTGGCTAGCTCCATTACATATAATGTTAACAACCAAAACTCAGCCAATGACATGTTTTTTCAAGAATGATCCTTTATCACTTTTCAAATAGTAAAAGGATGCTTTAATTGAAATAAATAATGAAAGGGTGGTAATCTAGCGGTGATGTTGGATGGATTATATGGTCCAATGGAAATGGTGAAAAAACACAAACTTATTCAGCATTACGATAATTAAGAAAATGTTGTTGAAACAAAATGTAATGGGATCTTAAGGCTGTGACTTCCAGCAAGCTGGAATCTAGTTTAGACATGTGGGCTGAAATTTTCAGTGAAAAGAGTTCAAGTGATCTTAATTCTATTGGCAGTAGACTGAGCACAGAAGTACATAATTCGGTGATAAATGCTATTTTAGTAATGTATCCATCCCTCCCACCTGAGAGTTAAACCAAAAGAAAATATTGGGCTATAAGATGCCTCAGTGGTGCAATAAAATGTTCTCTTCTAAGTGTGTGGAACAGGAAGGGGTTCAGACAAATGGAGATAGACCATATCCTTGCTTTTCGGTTTAACCATGACAGGCCAAACCATAGGATTTTAGATTCTCTCAACCTGTGATGAGTTGAAATTCACATTGACTTGGAGTTATCATTTTTTTTTCAGAAAGAGCATTTTAGAAAATAAGTCAATGAAAGAAAACATTTGCACGGTCCCATATTGTGACTTTGAATCTGTATTGATTGTTATAAGGTCAGCCAGGTGGAGCTCATAGAATATGAGTTCCCTGATTTGCGCTGTTACCCTGGTCCAATCAAGGAGCCCAGGCTGGCAGATATAAACAGGAGTGTTAGAGATTCTGTTCACTCTGAAAGCTGGCTGTGAGGGAGCTGGATCAGTGTCAAGGACTCTCCATGTGTATATGAAGGGTGACTTTGTAACAGGATACAGGCCTCTGTGGGGTTATTTTAGTGGCAGTGAGAGAAAAGAAAGTACACTCCTGAAGAAATTCATTCGCAACAATCGTCTTTGAGTTGGGGGTAAGCATTTCGGGCATTATGCCATTAATTGGGAAGCTTAACTCATTTGATTCTGCCATTGCAGTCTGGGCCCAGTATGCAGGAAGAATGTGATTTTTTTCCGGGCAAATGACATTTGGGGAGATGAGAAGCAAAGAGTAATTCTCCTGACAACTTGTGGACCTGCAGCTTTTTTTGGTTATTAGAAGCCTAACTTTCCCTGAGGCACCAGATACGAATCCTTTTCAAGAGTTGACGGATTTAGTTAAGGAATATTACAACCCCAAACCTCCTCTAATTCTGAGACACTATTGGTTTAATTCAGCAATTCAAGAACCAGGAGAATCAGTATCGGGATTTTTGATGAGGTTAAGATGAATGACAGAGACATGTGACTTTGATTTAACCCTTAATGAAATGCTGAGAGACCATTTGGTATGTGGGGTTAATAATGTAACTGTGCAAAAGCACTTACTAGCTGAAGCCCAACTGGATTTCAAACAGACACTATAACTGGCTTTTTCATTGGAGAATGTGGCAAATGGGGCATATGAGTTGCAGTGTCCGATGGAAGTGGACACCGTCGCCAGGCCAACTGAGCTTAGGGAGCATCACTTGAGTGAAGGCAATTACATAGCCTCACTCAGGACATATCCTGCATAGAGGAACGCTAGGTCAACGCACAGTAAAACCCCAAACAAAGCCATTCCTTGACCAAACGGTTAAAATTTTCTTCAGGATCCAGACCAGGAGGCCACTGTAGTTGCTGCCAGTATTGCAGACTCGAAACAGCAAAGGAGTCTCACTAGACCTAAATGGAGTAAGAGAACTCATAGGCTGGTATCCAGGAGACTGTATACCCTGGAAAGTCCACCTACATCTGGTTGGAACAGTTAAGTTGCTTAGCCACATCCAAATCAGAACCAATCAAAATAAGGGTCTGGTTAAATAGTCACCTGGTTCTAATGGAGGTCGATACTGGCACAGCCTTTTCAATAATTGCAGAACCAGTCTTTAACAAAATTCATTGCAACCCATAAATTTGTGCTAGATTGGTAACCTATACCAGGGAACATTTACAGATTAAGGGTATAACTTCAGTTCCAGCCTCTCATGAAAAGCATCTGGCTCAGTTACCACTGATTATAGTAAGAAATTTGCGCCCAAGCTTGATGGGGCGAAATTGGTTGAGAAAGATTGACCTGGATAGGCTCAACATTTTTCGATTAGAAAATGGCTGCCTAATTAAACGCCTGGAGGTTTTTCAGGAAGGTCTCGGGACTACCAAAGGAGCAAGTCCACCTTGCACGTTGACAAGGAAGCAATTCCACAATTCTGGGCAGAATTATGGGTAGAAGTAGAGGCAGAAATCAGGAGCTGGAAAGTGAAGGCAACATCAAACTAGTACAGTTTGTGGAATGGGCAGCACCGGTCATACAGATTGTGAAGCCCAATAGGTTGGTTCATCTTTGTGGGGATTTTAAACAAATGGTAAACCACTTTTCACAGCTGGATAAGTACTCAATCCCTCACCGAAAATATTTAATGCAAAGCAGGCAATGAGGCTGTCCTTCACAAAGTTGGACATGAGGCATATCTACTTGCAATTGCGGTTAGATGATGATTCCTAATTAATAGCCATAAGGGTTAGTACCAATATACAAGACTGCAATTTGGGGTATTGTCAGCATGTGCAATTTTTCAATGGATGATGGAGAACATTTTACAAGATCTACCCCAGATTGTCATTTGTCTGGATGACTTGCTAGTAGAAGGAAAAACCAATAAGAAACACTTTGAGAGCTTGGGCATAGCCCTTAGACTTTTCTCCCAGACAGGCATACACCTTGGAAGGGAAAAATGTGTGTTCCAGGCACTTCAAGTGATGTAGTTTGGCTACATAGTCAACAAGACCAGGTTACACCTGTTGGAAGATAAAGTGAGGGTGATTAAAGGTGCCCCAGCTCCCATGTCTGTACTGGAGCTTAGACCTTTGCTTGGGCGAGTGAATCATTACAGAAAGTTCATACAAAATCTGGCCTTCATCCTGGCACCTTTGGATCAGCTCTTAGAAAAGGATCAGCCTTGGAAATAGTTACGCAGCCAAGCCATAATGTTCAGGGAAGTGAAGAAACAGCTATCATCCTCTAAGGTGATCCTCTAAGATCGCAAACAAGATCTGGTTTCGACATGCGATGCCTCCCTGTATGGCATCAGGGTAACATTAGCTCATAGGTAGCCCAATGGAGGGGAACACCCAAAAGTGTACGCATCAGAACTTTGGCTAATACAGCGCATAAATATGCCCAGATAGAGAAGGAAGGTTTGGTGGTCATACTTGGAATCAGGAAGTTCCACCAATACCTTTACGGACATAAATTTGTAGTAATAATGGACCACAAACCCCTGCTAGGTTTACTTAAAGGGGACAAGGCAGTGCCATCCAAAGCTTCAGACCAAATTCAGCAGTGGGCTCTAATACTAAATTTGTATAGTTACATGTCGGAACACGGTCTGGGAGGCCAAGAAGCAAATGCAAATGCATTGAGGCACCTCCTGCTGGCAGGTACATCACCGGTGGTACTGCCACTGGAAGAGTCCATAATGGTTTTAAATTTCCTGGACACTCTTCCAGTCACAGCTGACAATATCAGACTTTGGATGCAGAAAGATCTGGTCCTGTCAAAACTGAACAGCTGGTGGTGATGGAGGGAAACCAAAAGGCCATCACAACCAGAATAGAAATCTTTTTGGACCCGACAGACCAGATCACAGTACAGGATGGCATATTATTATGGGGAGCAAGAATGATTGTCCTGAGCAAAGGTCCATGCCAGATACTGGCTGAACTCCACCAGGATCATCCAGGGGTTTCCAAAATGAAGATGTTGGTGAGAAGTTAAGGCTGGTGGCCAGGGTCGACCGCAAACATAGCCGCATTGGTGGGGCAGCGCCCAAAGTGTGAACAAGGACAGTTCCCCTACATTCGTGGGAACGGCTGGGTAAACCTTGGACTCAGGTACACATCAACTGTGCAAGTGCTTTCATGGGCTTCATGTTCTTAGTCAATGTGGATGCCCACTGAAAATGGCGAGATGTGCATAGAGTTCATTTGTTAAACACATGGATGACAATAGAAAAACTGTGCGCATCTTTTGCATTACATGCCTTTTCTGCCTGAAGAAGAGAATGAATTTCTGATTGAGGCTGTTAATCTGGTCCAATCAGGGATCCCTGGCTGACAGATATAATTGGGAGTGTCAGACATCTTGCTCACTCCTAGAGTTGGCTCTGAAGAAGCTGGCTCAGTGCCAAAGACTCTCCATGCATAAATAAAGGGTGACTTGGTGACAAGATACCAGCCTCTGTGGAGTTGTTTCAGTCTCAATGGGCTGTAGCACACAGGTGCAAATTAGAGATTTACATTTGTCGTTTTGCTTGAACTAATTTCTCATTGCAAGCTATGTAATTGTGGAGAGGAAATCCATCCCCTATAGAAACCAACAGAAGAGGACATAACGAGAAGAATTTACACCTTAAGTTGCATTCATTTATCCTATTGCACCAGTGAGAGGAAAAGGAGAGGGGATGGAAAAACAAAATATAAAACAAAGGATGCTGATTCTTTAGAAAGGAAAACAAAATTGGGTAGTATTGATGGTATTGAGACAAGATACAAGCTTGTACTTGCATTTGCAAGACTACTGCCCTCCCAATGTTGAGCAGGTGAGAAAGAAACAATATAGAGGGGTGAAATCTTCCCTCACTGCAAGGGCCAATCAGCAGCACAGTATTCCTGAAAGACATTTCTTCATCTTATAGAGCTGAATCTTATATTTCTTTGGCAAAGTGCCCCATTGTGTCAAAATTTTGATGGGTTTATTGCCACAAGGACTATTGAGCTCTCTCTCTATATCTCAAAAAACGTGCCAGATTAACTCTGTATGCCACCCCAAGGTGTCCCCTCATCTGATTCTAACCCCATCTTATCATGTTCTTTTCCTGGAAAATCTCACAACTCAGCAGATGTTCGCCAAAAACCCAATGTCCCTTGTGCTTCTTTAAAAGGCTGCAGTGCACCTGGACAAGCATTGACAATCTGGTGTTGCCCCTCGCTGGCAACATAACAACACTGCAGCCACAAAGCCACTCTGCTCACAGCACTAGCCAACATGGCTGACACATCCGTGCCTTTCTCTCACCCCATCACCGTTTGACCACCACACCACACAGTTTCCCTGTTTGTAGCTGCACCCCAACTAAATACCTTCTCTCAGTCAGCCCCACTCTGTCCCCCTGTACCCAGTGGACACCCACATCTTGCCATTGTGCAGTAGCAGAACATTATTTACAGGTATGTAATCAGTCAATTTCAGCCTTGAACTTCTATTGACATCCGAGTGAAAGAACCAAACGAAAAGAAACTGTAATCTGCCCCCAACCCAGACAGATCCCTACTGGCAAGCAGCCTGTCTGTGTGTCTGTGCAGAAGAACACGTCAGTACAACAGTACTGCTAGCCTTTAGATTCTGACTTGGGTGCTGACAAATGGCATGGCAAAGCAAGGAGAGGCTTGGTACAGTGTGCATGCAGGTAAGTACTAAGTGAGCAAGCAGCCCTGAGATGCTGCCAGCTCCAGACTGTGAGCTGGATGTCTGTGTCTGCAGGCAATGTTCTTGCTGTGGTTCCTCAATGCCAGGTGCTGATGTGTCCCTCAATGCAAGCCTGTGCTTTATGAGCAAGCAGATCTGAGAGATGCCATGAGGAACATGAGGGATTGTCTAATCTTGGACACCAATATCTATGAACGAGAGATGCATGTGGCTGGTGCCCAATGATTGTGCCTTGAGATGTCATTATATGGTGAGTAAACAAAGGCTCTTCCAAGTCAGTGGAGATCTAAAGTCGCCAGGCCCTTGCTGTGATTTCCAGACCAAGAATTCTTGATGTCTAGTTTGTTTGGTGCATTTAGTATGATAGGAAGCTGCATATTGACTGCACATCTCACCTCATTACTAAGGCATTTTAACAAGTGATAATCCCCCTTTAACTGGAAGTTGGCCGCTGCCTAGAGAGAAACTCTCCCGAATGCTCATGAGATGATAAAAGATGCAACGCATTTCTCCCAATGTTGATCCAGGTCTTGCTGGACTTCTCATGTGATTCTATGACAAATCTTGCCATAGCCCACATCAATTAGACAACTGTAACATTCCTCCCATAGTTTCTGCTTGTTAAGGCAGCATTATAGGGATTGAAGGATGGATCATCTGTTCGCCTATCCTTTAGGGGTGAGAAAGTGAAGAATGCTTGCATTAACCAGTTGAAGGAAACTGCAGCATCACTCCTTGGTGCTCAGTCTTTAAATTTAGTTTGTGTAGAGCCTGCTGTTGGGTCTTATTGCTTTTACAGGAAAATGTGTCAGCATTTTAGTTTTTCAGGAATCTGCAGTACGAAAACTTGATGTGGTAATCTATATTTACGTATTAGATAACAGCGAATAAATGAGTTTGTGTGAGAACTGGACTTTGTAAAACATTTGACATTTGAATACTGTGATTACGGAACATCGGTTTTGAGGCAGATCCTGCTTGTGGACAGATGCTCTGTAGTTACATGTAAAATGCACAAGAAAAGGAATCCCAAATCAGAACAGATAACACTGGAAACAGCCAATGAGTCAAATGCTGTCTGTGGAGAATTGAAATGAACATTTCAGATATCACCATTCATCAGTTCGCTTCACATTATCAGCAGTGTTAGTTTCTGGGGAAATCAGGTCATTTATTTTTGCAGGCTAATCAGGGAGATAAGCTAGTAACAAAGTTCTTCAATTGTTAAGCTGTCTCTCCACTTTCCGGTCTACGGGAAATAGCAGTCGAGAAGAAAACTAGCCTCAAGAAATACTGCATCTGAATCACAGATAAGAAAATAACTCACTATGCCTGCAGTGTTGTATATTATACATTTGCATTATTGTTCCTCCAGCCATTGACATTGGTTGTTGTCCAGTGATTCTTTCAGATGCAGGCCTGGGCTCATGTGACCCCTGCTGAGATCACTTTCTTGTGCAGCCATTCAATGGAACATGTGGAACGTGAGCATTCAGACCACAGTCTGGCAAGACATTTTTCCCTTTAAAAACTATTCCAAATGCACAGATTTCTTGTAATCCTGCTTGGAAAGAACGTTCATTTTTCCAGATGGCTTCCTTCCAAAATGCAAACCTTTTTCCAAGAGTTTCAGCATAGAAGATTGTTTCCGCTGGGGACAGGTAGAATGGACAGTAATTAATCTTATTGTTCAGCCACATCTGCATTTGCTTTTACTACATTTACCATGCCATTCACTCAAGTCAACCAAAATACACAGTGGAGATGGGGGCATTCTATATTTCTCCAAAACTCAGAAGCTGTGAATGCATTGTGACATTCTGTATATGGCTCGGTGTGTGCATACTCAGCGACACTCAAAAATTTGATTACTGCAAATTATTTCTAGCATCAATTCAATGAATTTGTTATTTAAATTCAAAGTCCAAATTGTCACTCCAGTCAGTAAGTGTATTGGTTTCACAGACACGAGTGATCTGGGGGAGAAAAAAGGGAAAAGAAAGATAAACAGGAGATTCAGAAGGGCTGCTTGGTCTAGGGACTAGCTGGTCACTGCCCGTGTACAATGCATGTGTAAACAAATAGTGACTTGGTGATGGCATACTGGCCTCTGGGCAGTTATTTCGTGTGTACAATTTTTTTTAGTCAAGTTGAGCTTTGAATCTTTTAATGAACTAAAATTTTACAACTAGTCCTCTATGAATCTTGTGGATTTGCAAGAACTTTCTGCAGAGGATGCAATGGTAAGAATAAAATTAAGTGCATTGGTTTATTTTCTAATAGCTTGGACACAAGGATAAAGTGATTTGTTTTGACTGAAGTAAGTGTTAACACATGTTTTGGGGTTTGATGGATGGAATTCAGACACAGTTATCTTCCCTGGCGTCAAATACAATGAATATCATGGTCGAGTGGTTATGACATCAAACTGGAAACCTAGACGTTATAAAAGGATGAAACTGTACTCAATAACCTGATCATTTGCTGTTGAATTCATACAATCGTAGAATCCCTACAGAGAGGAAACAAGCGCTTCAGCCCAACAAGTCCACACCGACCCTCAGAGCATCCCACCCAGACCCATCTCCCTATAACCCACCTAATTGAATTATTATTAAAAAGTCAGCTAGTTTGCTGATGCCCTTTAGGGCTTCCTTGTTGGTTAAAACCTGTGACTAGTTTTGGAGACTATACAGGTACACAGTAGTAGGTGTGTGTCGGGTTGAGCAGTATTAATGAGGCAGGAAGAGGCATTTCTGGCTTCAAGCCTCTTTCTTTGGTCTATGGCTTATGGGGCTCCTCAGGGTGGTTCATCCAAAGAAGATGGCACTATGTGCTGTTATGGAACGGAGCCAACCAGAAAGTCGAATGGAAAAAAAAACTGTGATGTTGGAAATCTGAGATAAAAGTAAAACACGCTTTAACTGCTCGACAGGTCAGGCAGCATCTGAGACAAATATATCAGATTGAGAGGATCCAGCCAGAAAATCTGTGTGTTACCTGGGTAATCAGAAGCATCAAAACAAGTACTTGTTTGACTTTAGTTGTAACTTCGAACTTTTTGAAGAGCAACTTGACACCATCAGACCAGCTCTGCATTACAGCCTATTCAATTTCCTTTCCTCTGCCATTGAAATGAGTTTCACACCGACATTGTGGTTAAATACCTGAGAAATCTTCACGGGCCTGAGAAGCTTGCAGATACATTTAATGTTTATCTGTTTCATATTCCATCCAGGACCGTGACTCCCTTGTCAGGTTGCCACTCCCAATTTATGCATTGCACTCATGAGGCATAGCATATTTGACACTTGCCGCCATCATATATCTGCTACACCAACTATTTTTGAAAAGAATGTAAAACATTTTTATATAAATCACAGCATTTTTAATGCCTCTACATCCTGACAAGACTTTATATAGCGCCAGCCTTACTCGGTAGAGTTCATGCCTCTGAATTAGAAGATTTTGGGTTATGATCATAAGAAATAGGAACAGGAGCAGACTGTGAGCCCCTCAAGCCTGCTCTGCCATTCAATAAGATCATCTGATCTGATGTTCCTCATCTCCATTTTCTTGCCCTTTTCCCATACCCCTTGGCGTTTCTCCTAATCAAGAATCTATCTCTCTTCGCCTTAAATGTACACTAGGAGTGGGTTCAAATCCCACTTCTGAGGCTGGGATACCTGATCCAGACTGACACTTCAATATAGCACTGAATGAGTGCTTTGCTGTCTTTAGATGAGAGCGCATATATGCTGTTTGGAAAAACAAATCAATCTATCAAACAGAATCAGACATGGAAGTTGCTTTGCCTGTGTTACACTTATACCCATTGGTACATTAAGGCAGGCGGCCAATATATTCACAGTCACAGCAGAAATTGATACTCAAGATATTGGTAAAGCCTCATCTGTGGGTGTTCAAGAGGAAAGATTGAAAAGGGTGTTAGAGATATGCAAAAATGAGGTGGAAAGCCTGTGTGATAACCCTGACAACATCTCATTGCTCCTGTCTGCAATATGTCCTGTACCTGCTGTGTAGTAAATTTCTTCAGTAGTCAGCACCCAAATAAAGAATTAGAGAGATGACTGGGGACTTCAGCAAAAGGTTATATTTTCTAAACTGTAGAAGGGTTCTGAAAGAAGCCTGGACTCAAAATGTTAATTCTGATTTTTCTGCACAAATGCTGCTGGACCTACTGAGTTACTCCTGTAATTTCTGTTAAGCCAGAAGAAGGTGTGCTTATCGTAGGGAAGGTGGTAGTGGAGTGATAATGCAATTGAACAAGTAGCCCAGAACCCCCAGGATAAGGGTCTCAGAAGATGAGTTCAAATCTCCCCAGGGCAGATGGTGAAATTTGGATTCAATTCTGTTTAAAAATCAGAATTTTAAAGAAAAATCTAGTCCTACGTCAATTGTTGTAAGAAAATTGATTGTTGTAACAAAACCTCAACTTGGTCACTTATGCCCAGATCTGCCATCCTTAGCTGAGTTGTAAAGAAAGGCTGGATAGCCTGGAACTTTTTCCACTGGAGCGTAGGAGGTTGAGAGGCGACCTGATAGAAATTTATAAAATAATGAGAGGTATAGATAGAGTTAATGGTAGATAACAAGGTGTAGAGCTGGATGAACACAGCAGGCCAAGCAGCATCATAGGTGCAGGAAAGCTTGACGTTTCAGAAATTTCTGAAGAAGGATCTAGGCCCAAAACGTCAAGCTTTCCTGCTCCTGTGATGCTGCTTGGCCTGCTGTGTTCATCCAGCTCTATACCTTGTTATCTCAGATTCTCCAGCATCTGCAGTTCCTACTATCTCTAGAGTTATTGGAAGTTGTCTTTTCCCTAGGATGGAGGATTTCAACACTAGAGGGTGCATTTTTAAGGTGATAGGAGAGAGATTTCAAAAAGACACGAGAGGCAATTTTTTTACACCGAGAGTGGTTCATGTGTGGAAAGAACTTCATGAGGAAGTGGTGTATGTGGGTACAATTACAATGTTCAAAAGACATTTCGATAAATACGTGAATAGAAAAAGTTTGAAGGGATATGGGCCAGGAACAGGCAGGTGAGACTAGCTTAGTTTGGGATTATGTTTGGCATGGACTTGTTGGACCGAAGGGTCTGTTTCCGTGCTGTATGACTCTATGGTGACTACATGTGACTCCAGACCTGCAGTAATGTTGACTATATAAGTCTCCTTTGGGCAATAAATACTGGCCAAGCCAGAGATGCCAATGTCTTGTGAACGATTTTAAAAAAATGTTGAATGTATAGATCCCTGTTAGTCACCATTCAACCTCCACCCTTCCTTTTAGCATACACCCCTGCCGTGGATGTTTGTCCAGCTTTTGGCTGGCATGTGAGCTGGATAAATTACATCCTCTTTATGACCTTCACCTCTTTGACCAAAACCTCTACATTCATAACTGGCTCGGCTCAGCTCATCAACAATAAAGAACTGAGTCCAAAGATACCAAATTCCTGTGGTCCTGCTGCTACAAAAGGCATGCGGACTGTGCTGCACCCAGTTCTGAAAGCATAAAGCTCTTCACACAAATGGGCAGATGTGACACATTTATTTTACTCCTCTTCTAAAGTAAATACCACTTGAAAAATGAAGCATAGGAGGTACCACATTACCTTAGTCTTCCCACAATAACATACAATTGCCTGGAATGTGACATGTCGGTGAACCTAATCAATTACTGTTAAAAGGAAAGAATCCATTTGTTTGCACACTTTAAGGTTGATCTTTCTTTACATCACTTCATTCAGCAGTAAAATCATTTTGTCTCCCATGGTGGTTACCTAGCAGCTGCCTCTTTTTCTTCATCAGGTTAGCAGCTGTTCTGAATTAGGCATGGCCTCATGCATACAGCAATTAAAAGTGGCCTGATTTGACTTTGTTGTGCAGCACAAGTTCCCACCTGCGTGGAATGGGTTTCATTTTGCTTCCCAGCAATGTAACGTGATTCACAGACGTGTGTAAACAGGCCAGGTGCTGTCAAAGTGGACCTGAGGATCCTGCAGTTCGTTGACTTAAGGCTTTCATTGTTAATTCCAAATGGCTTCAATCAGTAGACGTGCTATCTGATGTCTGTTCAAAGAAATCCTGTCTGGCGTTTTGTAGTAGACATAATACACACTTCTATTTGCTATATGGCTTAAATGGTTCAATGCGATGGCTCAATTGCTCTTTCTGGCAGTAGCTAGTACATTGAATGCTTTATAGCTACCAGATGTATTGATTTTAGAATAAATAAATCATATTCTGTAAAATGTGCACACGGGTTATCAGCAAGGGTGAGTTCTGTCTCCATGCTGGTGGGATCATCGACATCTTGGGCAATTGTTTATCGGTTTGCTGTTTCTAATAGTTATATTTAAAATTATTTTACTGAAGTGAATAAACTTGGGAGACCTTCTTGCCGTGTTTATGTTTTGGATCACTCATGGAAACCAGAGGAAATCTTATCCTTTTACATTTTGCAGCTGCCTAATTTATTAACTTTTAGTGGAAAGCTGGTATCTCAGGCAGCATCTTTTGTGAGGTCAACTTTAACAGGGCTCAAAACACTGCAGTACCATAAGATGGATTACTTGCCCATATCTGTGTTGTCTTTTGCAATGAGTTCCAGATTTCACACAACGTGCTGAACAGTTCCAAAGTAGAAGCCAGCTGCTTCTCTGACACCGTTCTACTGAGGTCTGCCTTGCAGAGAGAGAGCAACACAGACTATAGCTGTCACAATATTCTTTGGCTCAGCAAGCCGTGAGTAGGAACTGGCTGACTAAATCCTGTCTATCATTTGAGGAGAATCACATGGTCTTGAGGGACATATTTTTCCCTGCCAAGAGGCTACCCTGGGAAATGGTGAGCACGTTCCAGACAGTTTCCACACAATTAAGATGAAATGCCAGAAAAGCTTAAAAAAAACAAAACCAGGGTTCCCTGCATGATGAAAGGCGCAGAAATTAAGTGACTCAAGAAAAAGATGCATATGGCAGAAATAAAGTTGGTAACCCTAGCGAGAACCGGGCTGAATATAGCAAGGGGGGAAATAAAACAAAAAGGTTTTCTATTGACTTATAAAGAGTAAAAAATAGGACAGGGTTAATTTTCAGAGACCTAAAAGGGGATTAATGCATGACAGGAGAGGGCATAGCTGAGCTTCTCGAAGAATATCTTGCATCTGTCTTTACCAAGGAAGAAGGTACAGCTGAAGTTATATTGAAAGAGGAGGTAATGGAAACAGATTAATTAAAGATAATATATTAGAATATCTGGCTCTATGATGTTGATACATCACCAGAAACACATGAGCAGCAACATAAATACTGGGGGAAATACGATAGAAATCACAGAGGCACTGCATAGACTTCCAATCTTCCTTTGATAGAAGGGTGATGCAGTGAACTGAGAATTGCAAATAATGAAATGTTGTGCAACTAAGTGTACAAGAATAAATTACACTTTAACCCTAGTGATGGGAAAGTTTTTAGAAATGATAATCCAAGACAAAATTAACTGTCACTTGGGAAAATATAGATTAATTATAGAAAACCAGTAGTTTGTTTTTAATTAACCTAAAGTTTAAGGTGAACTAAAAGGAAGGGCTTATACAGAGCATGATACAGTTGATGTGGTGCTGATGGGCCTTCCAAAAGCTGTTTGGTAAAGCGCTACAGGACAGGCTTGACAGCAAAGTTGTAATCCATGAAATAAAAATGGTTAATAGGCATGGTGGGTCAGTGGTTAGCACTGCTGCCTCACAGCGTCAGGTACCTGGGTTTGATTCCAGCTTCAGGTGACTGTGTGGAGTTTGTATGTTCTCTCTGTGTCTGTGTGGGGTTTCCTCCCACAGTCCAAAGATGTGCAAGTTACGTGGATTGGCCATGCTAAATTACCCATTGTGTTTAGGGATGTGTAGGCTATGTGGACTAGCTATGGGAAATTCAGGGTTAGGCAGATGGGTCTGGGTGAGATGCTCTTCAGAGGGTTGGTGTAGACTTGTTGGGCTGAAAGGCCTGTTCCCAAACCATGGGGATTCTATGAAGGCATAGAAGGATCCTGCTTTCATGAACAAAAGTATAGAACGTAAGAGCAAGGAAGTTATGATAATCTATTATAACACTTTAGTATGGCTTCAGCTGGAGTATAGTGTTTGCGTCTGGGCACTTTTAAAAGGACATGAAGGCATTGGAAAGATTGACAAGAACGGATGCAGGGACACAGAACTTTAGTTATATGGATAGAAAGGACAAATTGGTGAGTCGGCCTTGGAGAAGAAAAGGTTGAGAAAACTTTTGTTAGCAACTTTTTTAAATGCAGAGGAGTCTGGACAGAACGGATGGGGGAAACTGTTCCAAAACGCAGAAGTGTTGAGTACCATACAGCATTGATTAAGGTTAATAACAAAAGAAGCAAAAGCATCCTGAGTTAAAAAAAAAACAAATTTAAGCAGCAAGCGGATAGTATCTGGAAAGCACTGCCTGGGAATGCGATGGAGGCAGAATCAATAATGGCTTTCAAAAGGTAATATAATAAATGCTTGAAGAGATAATGTTGGCAGTTCTACGGGGAAAGGACAGTGAAATGGAGGTAGCTGAGTTGTTTTGCAGAGATGTGTCATCGAAACAGTGGGCTGAATGGCTTCCTTCCGCACTGTAACTATTGTATGATTCAATAACATGTTTATAATATCAGGTTATGAACTACCAGTGAGAAAAAATAACTTGATGTAAGGGAAGCACATGTGTAGAACTGGCCCCAGTACTGTTACTGCACCTGCATTTCACAAACAACTGGTCTACTGAGGACCATTCGTGTAATAAAATTTGGATACATAGAGCAACTACATCACGTTGAGTCATGTTAATCTTGGGTTTGTCATAATCTGTTTTGATTCTTAAGTCAGTTTATGTTTTGCTATATTGGTAGATATTTAGCTGAATATCAACAACATTTAAAAACTGAGTAAACTATTTAATGTGAAACTATTAGAATTTCCTAACAACTTTGCCCATATCAACTGTGCCAAATCATGATCTGCATTACAGTGAACAACACAAAGCTTTACAATTATAGGGATTAAATTAATCTAGTACTGCAGATCCCCTTTACCCAGTCAATTCTCTAAAACAGAGGAAAAGAAGCTGATTCGTAACTGTCCATTTTGAGACCTACCAAATCTGAATCCTATCCCTTACAATTTGTAAATGACAAGATTTGTTTGAATAAAAAGATACATTTCTTGCTTGTAATGCAGGCATGTTTCACTTAAAACATTGTTCTGTTGAAGTGTTGGCATCAGTGAGCTGTGCAAAGAACAACATTACTTAAATGTCCCTTGGTGTTTCTCAGGAGTGGTAAGACACAGCATCAAATATAGACTTAGAGATTAAGGCAGATCATAGAATCCCTACAGTGTGGAAGCAGGCCCTTTGGCCCAACAAGTCCACACCAACCCTTGGAGCATCCCACCCACACCCATGGTACACATCTCTGAACACTACAGGCAATTTAGCGTGGCCAATCCACCTTACCTGCACATCTTTGGACTGTGGGAGGAAACTGGAGCACACAAAGGAAACCCATGCAGGCAAGGGGAGAATGTGCAAACTACACATAGACAGTCACCCAAGGGTGGAATTGAACCTGTGTCCCTGGTGCTGTGAGGCAGCCATGCTAGCCACTGAGCCACTGTACCACCCCTTGGTGGAAGTGATAGATTTTCTGTTGAAGCCTTATGACCAGTCCCTAGCAAAGATCCCTAAATCATTGCAGCTCCAGATAGGATATCCCCAAATGGTAATGCACCCAGGTCAGGAAGGATGAATTGGCCCCCTTAATTCACTCCCTTATTCAGCTTGTTGCAACAGGTTTAGTTAAAAAAAATCCCTTTCCTTGAGGATTTTTTTTTCCCAACCCAAATGTATTTATATTTTAAAAAGAGACAAATTAATCAGGTTTTCTTGAGTTAAAGAAGGGGGGAGTTTATTCCATACTGAAGAGGTGATATGTGACAGTCCTACAGATTAGAATGTGAGGTGAGTTAATAAAAAATAAGATAATACAAATCAGAGTCTAGATTATGTGAAGGTGACTCATAAAGTTGTAGGGCTATAGGGGATTGCAGGGATAGGGAGGAGCAAGGCCATATTGAATTTGAAGACAAAGACAAGAGCTTTAAAATCAAGACATTGCTTAGTAGAAAGTACAGCAGGACAGCTAGCACATGGGTGCCTGGTGAATGGGGTTTGGTACAAAATAAGTCACAGGCAACAGTAACTTGGATAACGTGTGGGTAAGGTAGAATGTGGGAGACTAACCAGGCGTGTGTTGAATTGGGAAAATCAAATTGAGGGAAAACAAAGGGATGAATGAGGGTTTCAGCAGCAGACTAGTTGAGGCAGGGGTGAGCTTGGGCAATGTTACAGAAGTGAAAATGAGTGTCTTAGTGATGATTTAGATTGGAAGCTCAGCTTGGGTTCAGTTCTGACTCCATTTCAATTTGAACACACATTCTCACGATGATCAATTAAGCTTTTGAACAGAACAAGCAGTCACAGAGAATTGCATATTTTTGTATGTTGAGGGCTCTGAACAATTTAATCATAACCCATCTCTTAGAAACTTGTTTTCCTCAGTACATATCTCCAACTAGGTTATTTTTGCAGCTAAACTATATGTTTGTTTTCATTTGTTTTGACTACAGGTTGGTGCTGTATGAATGCTGCCCAGGATACATGAGGCTTGAGGGAGGGCATGGATGCCCAGCAGGTAATTGAGATGTCCAGAATTAATCATTTTTACCGTTGGATTAGGTGCCACTTTAATGATTGCATTCAGTAGACTTGCTAAGAAATCAGGAATTTGATTTTATTATTTATGCCAATTGCTTTTTTGTTGCTTGCAATGGTACCTCCACCATCTGCTCCGAGCCAGAAGGCCTGCCTGTAGAGAATGCAAATTAGCAGATAATCCAGGAATCCTACATCCTGGTTTGGTGATAGATTTTGCAGCAATGCCCTAGGCATAGCAATGAAGAAATAATGCACGTAACGGAAATTGAATTTTATTTTCCTGGTGCGAAGCATTAGGTTTATTTCAAGCAAAATCAAATCAATATTAGCAATTTGTAATGTGGGGATGACATCTTAGATAGACCTTTTTCTTCGTAAAAGCCCCAGAAGAATATTAGAAAGCAGCACACAACTTAAATGTGACAATGGAGATTGATTTTTCAGTTGAAATAACTATTGATTTACCTAGTAATTAGTAAGTAACACTGCTTCAGTAATGCAGCATATAAGTACTTGGTTCCTTTATTATTGAAGGTCACTCTCATGAGTTATGTATTATATTGAAGAAAGCAGCTGTAATCTGGAATACCAAAGTCGGATCCTGAAGATAATCAACCACCACATAAACTTTACTTTTCAACTAGACTCACAATGAGTACGTGACTAATTTTCATGCATCCATTCATCCATCCTGAATGAAGGTAACTGTAGTTTCCTTAGTAATCGCCCCCACTTTCTCCATCTCAAGGTACTGGAAATAATTATAGAGCTGCAGTTCCTGTGGACACAGTGAGGCTGAGGATAATTGCAGTATTCTTGCTTCCAGGTGTACTTAGCCAGGAACTGCTGAAAGTAATTTTAATAACTCTTGTTGATAGTCTACTTGGAATCAGCATGTTCAGCATTGGCAGCCTTCCTATTCTGCATGGTGCAGTAAATTCTCAGGTAAACCTGACGAGCCATCAGGAGACCTGTATCATGCAGTTAATGAGTTAAAGAGCTCTTAGAAGTCTTGAGTTGTCACATAAATCATTGAGCATTTGTTTGTCATTGTAGAACGGTAGTTAGAGAGCATTTCACCCGGTGTTCAATAATGTTTAACCAATTATTAAACATAATTTGAAAAATTCTAGCCAGTTGATCAGTTCTATGCAACCAGTCGGAATCTGTTAGTTTATGTATCACTGCTAAAAAAAATCCCTTTTTTAAAGTCTTCATCTTCATCCTCCAGCATGAATATTTTGGGCTATTTATTTGTACATGAAATGTTAACATCTGAAAGCATTTTTAAATCATTATTCAAATAAGGTTTGAATTGTTTCAAAAGATTTTTACTCACAGATATAATTTCTTAATAGAATGCTCGTGGTTGTAACAAAGTCTAAGTAGTAGAAGAGTTAAGTTACAGTTGGGAGGGCCTACTCTCACAATAGATGGTATGGTTTAGTTTACTCGAGGAGTCTGAGTTGCTTGTGTCAATATACACTTTTTGCCGGCATGCTGGACCTAAGAATAGACACCACAGAGTCTCGAAGATTATCTTCTTCACATGATTGATCGAGATTCTTTCTCACTGTGACTGCTCGTCATTGCTGTATTTTAGAAAGATTTGCAAGTTGACATTCAGCCTGCTCGGCTGCATTATGAATATGAATACACCTTCCTGGTGAATGGATTGAAACTGGAACATGTGCCTCAGAGATAAGGATGCCACCCACTGCACCACCAGACTTCACCCCAGAATAGATACCTTAGATCTAATGTGAATGAAGTAATAAATTAATCATTGTTGCCCACTGAATTTGCATAGTGTTCGGAATTACATTTTACAATACAGTAATGTGGTTTAATTTGAGTAGTTTAAATCAATAACATTTTAAGAGACCTTTGAAAGGTACTCACCTGACACACTTTACAATGTTGACAATAGAGTGCACTGCACATCATAAATACATAAATGTCATTTCTTTTCCAATTTGAATTTTATAACAGTTGTCTAATTTCTTCTGAGCATGGTTACTGGGAATGTCCATAATGGAAGTGGTGAGACGATGACAATTTATACCATTAATGTAGTTGAGAGCAACACCGGAGGTCATGTTGCAGCTGTACAGGAAATTGGTTAGGCCACAGTTGGAATACTGTGTACAATTCTCGTCTCCCTGTTATAGGAAAAATGTTGTGAAACTCGAAAGGGTTCAGAAAAAATTCATAAGGATGTTGCCAGGGTTGGAGGGTTTGAGTTAAAGGAAGAGGCTGAACAGACTGGGCTATTTTCCCTGGAACATTGGAGGCTGAGGGGTGACCTTGTAAAGGTTTATAAAATCATGAGGGACATGGATAGGATAAATAGATGAGGTCTTTTCCCTGAAGTGGGTGAGTCCAAAACTAGAGGGCATAGATATAAAGTGAGAGAGGAAAGATTTAAAAGGGACTTAAGGGGCAACTATTTCATGCAGAGTCTGGTTTATGTATGGAATGAGCTGCCAGAGGAAGTGGTGGAGGCTAGTACAATTACAACATTTAAAAGGCATCTGGATGAGTACATGAATAGGTTTAGAGGGATATGGGCCAAATGCTGGCAAATGGGACCGGCTTTTTTAGGATATTTGGTTAACATGGACGAGTTGGACCAAAGGGTCAGTTTCCATGCAGTATAATAGTCTGTTGCTAAGATCGATTATCATTATTTCAACATGCAGAATTTGAAAGGTTTACATTGTGCTTGCTGGTGAAACTTTCATATGAAGATCAGATTTGAGTAAAATGCTTCCTTGTTTTTCTGTTTTAGTTGCTCCAATTGATCATGTCTATGGTACTTTGGGTATTGTGGGTGCTAGAAGTACACAGAATTATGCAGACAGATCTCAACTAAGGCAAGAGATTGAAGGAGTCGGATCTTTCACCTTCTTTGCACCAAGTGACGAAGCTTGGATGCTGCTGGATGCTGTAAGTTGTTGATAAAATACGTGCCGGAAAGGCAGTCCTTTTCAATAGGCTGTAAGACCGGGAGAGTTGTGTAAAGATAGCACAAGTTATCTGTAGTCAGTCAATTTGAACAGCTGTGGCTGTGGTTTGAATTCACGACTGGGGCTGATGTCAATCATCAGTAGGTGAGTTATCAGCCAGATCGCAATGTGAGTATCTGACATCAGAAAATCTCCCCTTGGAGTTAACATGATTTGTTTTTAAAAGGAAATTTCAAACCTACTGAATTAAAATATAAGCTTGATCAGAGTGTGATTCAATTAGCTGCTTGTTAATTTTGGTGAAAGATATCCTGGAGTCCTGGAAAGAAGTGAAACAACCAGGTCCAATACATCAGGATTAAATGTAATACTAAAGTAAACTAAATTCATAAACAACTTCTTTGGCATATGTAAAAAATATTTCTCCATCCATGACTGTTCTTAACATTTATTAATAGATGTTGATAAGGTCCACAAATGCACTGATATTTTGTGGCATTAATTCATCAGTGAAATTATAATGTTAGCTATAATAAAAACCTCTAGGTAATATTTTAAATAGGACGCACAAAGAACTGATTAAATAACTGGTATTATTTGTTTTCCCCCTGACAGGAGATTCGTGATGCACTGTTAAGCAATGTGAACATTGAACTCCTCAATGCTTTGCATTACCATATGCTGAACTATCGCTTATTGACAAAGGATATGAAAGATGGAATGACTGCGCAATCAATGTACAATGACTTGCCTATTTTAATCAATCATTATTCAAATGGGGTAGGTTGGAGGCTTTTACTCCATTTTACATCACTCACCACTTTTGAAGCATGTTTGTCCTTAGTGTATGGGAGTCAGAGCTCTGATGGATACCGTCTGATTTTGACTGTGGTTATAATTCTACAGTTTTAGTTCTTTCCATGATTCTTCCAAGCTTCGAAAGCATACTGGGACTGGCTGGTGCTAAAGTATGTTTTGTTGCCTTCAACACTTCCGCACAAACCACTTGCTCCCAGATATGAGTGAAGTATTATGCATCTTGGGAATGCTCAGAACCAGAATCACACAGAGCAGGAAGCAGGAGTGGGGGTGGGGAGGGAAGCGGTGGGGGTGCAGGTTCTCTGCAATTCTCCTACCTGAGCTTCAGCAATGACTAACATCTGAGCTGCCTGTGCTTCTGACAGTGAAATCTGACAATTCTGCAGCCACAAGGCCAACCTCACAGCAGGGAAAGGGTCACATTATCATGGAAGACAAAGGTAAACATAGTAATGAACTTTGACTTTGGTGCCTTCTAGCTGGAGCTGGTTATAACAGTAATATTTTTCAACTTAACATCCACTGTTGCATCAGGGGGACCACTGAAGCTCTCTCGTTAAAGAAACATAACTTTCTGCTTACCTAGGAGAGGGAGTGATGAATGATGGTGATTGAGGGGAGGGTGCAAAGAGTTGAAATGAAGTTACCTTCTCCAAAGACTATTGAGCCTTTTCTTTAAGTTCTGCAGTAGTTTTAACAATACTTGCTCTTTGATTTACCTTCTTTTAGAATACTAAACTCAAATTCTGAAACTGCCATGAGGAATCGTGGTGGAAGGGAGTGGGGGAAGGGTTATGAAGCAGAGGCTTTGAATTTACGTTTATCTGAAGCATTAATCCAGGCATCTGGATTACTCATGCAGTAATATAGCCAGTACCACTGAATGATGTTACAATGGGGAAACACGTAGATTAGGTGAAGAATGGCCAAAATCGACATGGGTATGGAAGGAGAAGACATTTCAGATTCAGAGTTGGCTACAATAAGACAGGTTGAAATAAGATGATGATAAGTAAGTGCCACAGAAGCAGGTTGGTGAAGGAATGCAGTTGGAGAAGATTGAAGTTATAAATGAAGAATACTCTTCTTATCAGAGATGAAAGGTACTGCAGATGCTGGAGAATCCGAGATAACAAGCATGGGGCTGGATGAACACAGCAGGTCAAGCAGCATCATAGGAGCAGGAAAACTTGACGTTTCGGGCCTAAACCCTTCATCAGAAATGGGGGAGGGGAAGAGGGTTCTGAAATAAATAGGGAGAGAGGGGGAGGCGGATAGAGGATGGATAGAGGAGAGGATAGGTGGAGAGGAGGCAGACAAGTCGAAGAGGCAGGGATGGAGCCAGTAAAGGTGAGTGTAGGTAGGGGGGTAGGGAGGAGATAGGTCAGTCCAGGGAGGACGGACAGGTCAAGGGGGCAGGATGATGTTAGTAGATAGGAGATGGGGGTGTGGCTTGGGGTGAGAGGAAAAACAGGTTATGCTGTGCATCTTGAGATGCAATATTTATAATATTGCTTTAGGAGCAGTCTTGAAATTGAGGTAAAGTGTTTGATGTTTGAAAGCTGTGCAGTAAAAAAAATCTACCAATTGGTAAAACCAGACAAAACATATTTCTCTTCTTTGTTCCTTTGCAGATTGTTACAGTGAACTGTGCTAAAGTGCTTTATGCAAACCAAATTGCAACCAATGGTGTTGTGCACGTCATTGATCGCGTTATCACAGCAGCTGGTAACACCATTGCGGATGTCATTGAAGGAACTGATGAGCTTTCATCTCTCCGGGTAAATTGCTGTACAGCAAATAATCAAGCATCAACATTATTAAATAAACTGGTGACTTTCTGATATCTGATTATCAGCACTTTAAACATCAATAATTATTGAATTTGACAATAACTAAATATTTATTTTAAGATGCTGGGCATTAACAAAAGTATTGAAGTACTATTAAGTTTAAGCATTTGTTTTATAAATACTTGATGTTCTACCTGAAAAATTTAATGATCAAGTGCAATATAATGAGTTATTGTGAGTGCCAACATGACATTGTAATTGAACACATTGGAGGTGATTTTGATCTCATTCCCAAAACAATGTCTGGAAGTCAAGTAATGAAAATCAGACAGAAGTTAGTTTTCCATTTAATTAAGGTGTGAGTTAATTTTTGGGTTGAATTTGGTTTGGGTATTTGAAGCGCCCACCGCAAAGCAGGTAGGAGCTTAAGGAGTGTTTTTAGAAGGCACATAAAAGTGCTGCATACTGTTTTCAGGCTCCAGGCATATTGTTCATCAAGCCTTCAGCTTCCTTATGAAACCTGACATAGGGCAAGGTGTTGGGAGCTCTTTTGCACTGCTGGACTTGGCCCACATCAAACCAAGTGCGGTGGGCTGTATAAAGATCATTTTTGGTTTCTTTCTGTTTCCAGCAAGCACCTAGACTTTCAGGAGTCATTGTGCCAGATGCAGCTATTTATTTATGCCTTCCTCCATTTCTTTAGTTGGCTCTAGAGGGTTTATTACCAGGCTGAAGAACAGCTTCACAGGAAGGCAGAACCAGTGTAAGGATGCTAGCCAGTTAGGCAAGTTGTCCACAACCACATTCTGATATTTTGCAGAGAGTGGTAGCAGTTCTCAATTTGGCAGCTGTTGCTAATAAAGCCTGCGATTCTCAAAGATAGCATACCTCACCATGGCATTGCAAAAGATGTGGACTCTTGTCTAACTATATAAAGTAGAATTGTTTAGATGTCCTGAGTCACAGCAAGCCATCATTTACTGCATGAAAGATGGCATGTCAAAATGACCCTCAACCCAACAAAATTAGCATCATTTCATCATCAGGTGAAAGCCTGAAAGGAACTATAAAGGTAACAGTTTATTTGGCAGGTGTGGCAGCTTCTGTGGAGAGAAAGCAGAGTTAACGTTTCTAGTCCAGTGACACATCTTCAAAAGAAGAATTCGGATTTGTCCTATTCTCCACAGATGCTGCCCAACCTGCTGAGTTTCTCCAGCAATTTCTATCAATATGTATAACCCTGGCAAGCCTGCTGGGATCACGCTCCAGTACAATTTGGAGCCAGTGTTATTGATGCGTACAATGACCAATTCATTGCATTGCTTTTGTCCCTGTGAGTAGCTTGTTTCTCCAACATGGAAATTTAATTTCACTGATGATAAGACAAGGTTAAATAGACCATTCTATTAACAGATCATCTAATTACCACTGAGATCATATGTGACACTAACACCACTTATAAACACATATACCTATACATCCTTATTGGGCTAAATTGCGACTGGCAAATAGATGACCATGAAAATTTAGCCTATCTTAATAAGCTGACACCACATGTATGGAGTCAGTCTCATGAACAAATTAGATATGAATTCACAGCTCATGAGTTCTGAAGGAGGATCACTGGACGAAAACGTTAACTTTACTTTCTCTCTACTGGTGCAGCCAGACCTGCTGAGTTTTTCTAGCAAGTTCTGTTTTTGTTGCTGATTTCAGTATCTTCAGTTCGTTCAGTTTTTTTTTCAAATAATATATAATTGGGAGGTTTTCAGATATAGAATGTATCTAAAGACTGACAGCAATTTAAAATGTCAGCCTTCATCATTTCTGACTTTTCAAAGTTTGCTAGTGCTCCTAATTATTGCAATTCCTTTTGGTCCTGGACAAATGACAAAAATAAATTGCAAGCGAAAACGCAAGAAAAATCTCATTTAATGGTATCATATAATTAAAAAGTGACCATCTAACTCTAGATCAAAGCTTCCCTGTGATATGCAGATTAGGCAGATTGCCCATGCTAAATTGCCCATAGTGTCCAGGAGTGTGCAGATTAGGTGGATTAGCCATGGGAAATGCAGGGTTACAGAGATAGGCTAGGGGGTTGGGTCTGAGTGGGATGCTCTTCGGACGGTCAGTGTAGACTCAATGGGCTGAATGGCCTGCTCCCACGCTGTAAGGATTCTATGATCATTTTACCACCTATGTTTATCGATGAATAATTTGGAACCAAGCTTTACATTGGAGCACACTCTGGAGGTGCCCTTTTTGTCATATTGCTCAATGGACAAGACTTGAGGCTGTTTATGTTGATGAAAATAATTTTTTTTTATTTGCACAGTTGTGCCTTTTTTTGATTCTTTCATGGGATGTGGCCATCTCTGGCAAAGTTGGCAATTTTTACCATCCCTAGTTGGCCTTGGACTGATTCTCTTCCAGGCTATTTCAGACAGCAGTTAAAAGTCACCCACATTGCAAGGGTCTGGATCAAATGTAGACCAGACTGGGTAATGATGGCAGATCTCCTTCCTTAATTCTAAATTTTTTGTTGAATTCAGATGTCACCATCTGCAATAATGGGATTCAAACTCATATCCCAAGTTATTTGCCTGGAGATCTGCATTATCATTCCAGTAAAATAATCACCATGCCACTGTCTCCCTTCACTTGTAAACCATGGATCATTAAAACAATAGGATGTCTGTTCATTTTTAGAAAACTCAAATGTCAAGAACTGTAACTTATTGGACATTATCTAATGTGCTTTCCTTTCAGGCTGCTGCCACTGCCTCAGGGTTGCTTGAAATCCTAGGCAAAGGTGGGCATTTCACTGTTTTTGCTCCGACGAATGAAGCCTTTGACAGACTTTCAAGTGATGTTCTGGAGCGCATCTTAAGTGACCCTGTGGCACTGAAAGGTACATTGTTAAATGATGCAATAAATGGTTCAGCAAGGTCATTTAGTTCAAAGTAAACATTTGGATTCCTCCTTTTTGTTAGATGCCGTGCCTGCATTCCTCAACTTACTTTGGTTTGTGTCAGTATTTGCATTTCAGGTATTTTAAAATTGTTTATTGGCCAAATAGGCTCAAGGACAAAGATCTTGACTTTGTTCAACAGTGTAAAGTCAATGATAACGAGACAGCTGTCCATTGAGATTAATGAAATAAAAGTCTGGAGAGGTTTAAGACAGGCTGCTAACTCACACCATACACGTCATCCTACAGCAACAAAGATTTGGCCCAATGTGGCTCCAGGATTGTGTCTGCAAAGAGTTTTTTTTTAATTAATATCCTACTGATCACAAATCCAGTCATGATAGTTTGTAAACACATAGTTTAAAGAATGGCAGAATAATCTTTGGCAATTTTGCAAATAAAAAACTTTGCATGTACTAGACATTTAGAAAGGATATTCAAGACAAATCCAAATTTTTCACAAGGGTTTTGTTGGGTTTTTTTTAAGTATTGAATGTCCTCAATGATGCATTTAAAAAATGTTTCTTATTAGTTCGTTGCGCATTTCTAGACCACATGAAATATGGATTTTCTTTTTTGAAATCCAGTGGTTAAAAATCTACTTTATTCAAAATAAAGCCCAAAATTTTGACAAGATTTCTCCCCCAACTTCTGTGTCTTTCTGTATGCTTAGATTTTCTTTCCCAGCTGCTGTCGGAGGAAGTGTGGTGCCCACTTAAGTGAAGCTCCAAAAAAACATTTGGGCGAATGTTTTGCTTGTCTCAGTTGAGTTCCTACCTACACTTGACATCACCACAGTTCCACTGGTGCTGTCTTTTGGGTGAGACATTGACTCTGTCAGTGGCTGTAAAAGATCCATGGCATTTAGTGAAAGAGGAGCAGCAGAGATATCCTCGTTAGCCTGGTCAATATTTATCTCTTCAATCAATATCACAAAAACAAATTATCAAGTTATAACTACATTGCTGTTAGTGAGAGCTTGCTATGCATTTCCTGCCTTTTGAATTCCCTATTGAAAATTAAAACCAAATGATGCACTCATGCTGTGTAATTGACCCTAACAATCTGCAGTGCAATGAAGTATTTCATCTTCGTCATTTTTGGTTCTTTTCTCATTCACTTTATGCCCAGGGTTCTCTGGCTGTAAAACAGCAAGCTCCCTTCCGAACAGCATTGTGGGTGACCTGCACCTCTAAGGAATACACCAGTTCAAGAAGGCAGCTCACCATCACCTCCTCAAGGGCAATTAGGAATGGGTAATAAATACTGGACTAGTCAGTGAAACCAATATCCCATGAACAATTAAAAAAACACGATTCTTTTCTTTATTGGTTCTGTCCAGAACCCTTAAGATTTTGAATACCTCCAGCACATCTTCTCTTAACTTAATCTTCTGTAAGAAGAATAATCACATCTCCATTCCATCCTCATGACTGAAGTATCACATCCCTGGAACCAAGTTTGGAAGTGTTTTCTGTACTCTTTTCTGAAGTGTGGTGCCCCGAACTGAACAGAAGCTTACGTTGAGGCCAAATCAGTGTTTTCTAAAGGTTCACTCTCACATCTTTGGAGGTGGTGAGAAATAGCTGTTGCCATAGAAAATAGCTATCTGAAGAAACGTTGAAGGGACATGGAGCCAGAAACAGATTGAATCAGCCTCCTCCCTTCTATGTCTGTCAGCAACATACTTCAAATAAAATCCTCGCCACATTGTTGAGGTAGTAAAGGTTGAGTTTTTCTCCTTCTTTTGGACTACTAACATGTCAAACTCGCTCATGATTAATTGCCTCCAGACGTCATGAATTCACCATCTCCAGAGCTTATCAAAGACAATTTTTTTAGTCAAGATGGTAGCAGATATCCTCTCTAAACTATGGTTAATTGATCCCTCTGCTTGTATTTGATACAATATCACTAAAAGTATACCTTAATCATTCATGGTTAACGCTGTCCAGTCACGTATTTCCTTTCACAGACTTCCTTTGCCCATGATGAGAAGACATCTGGAGCAGAATATAATTCACACCCCATCACTCATAGGCAGCCATCATTCCATCTCCCCTGTTTAAACCTAGGAAGCCTGTAACTCCATGAACAGTTGTAGTCCCAACAATTCAATGTGATAGTTAACTCTTAATTGCCCAATAAAAGACAGAAATCATTTGAATCAAATAAATTGGCAAAATCTACCAAGTGATTTATACATCCCCCTTTCATTTTAATTCCGTTCATTTCAATTTTCATTTTTATTTCAGTTGGAATAGTTTAATTTTGTATTTGATGCTTAAAAACACTCCCATATTCTTTCTGAAATCACCAGTTCGGCCACTACTTAGATATTATCTAAAAATGGGATTTGTTGCATGTGTGCGTGAAATGTTCAGTTAATGAGTATTTTACATTTAATACCATTTTCTTGGCTGTGGTCTAAACAATAAGTCTGCTGATTTTAATTGCACCTTTTCTGCTCATTTCCTCTCAGCAGTAACAGGCAAATGGATGGTTACAATCCCATTCACAATATTCTCAGCTGCCTGAATTCAGGCACGGGGATAATTGGCTGACTCAGTGGAGCAAGTTCCAAATTTTAAATGACAAAGTTGTGTTCCAATGATGCCATTTTACACAGGCCTGACTATAAATTCCACAGACTCTTGATCCCTCCATAGAAGCCATGATTCTGATCACAGCCAGCCCAACAAGCCAAGTTCTTTTTACATCATGAAGTGTTGAGATACAAGGACATCTTGGGACTTAGGTCCAGGGTTTCAACCTTCTCCCCTCTTCTGGTGCTGGAACAAGCCAGTAGCAAATTATATCCCAATTACTCTCCCCATTCTTGATTTGTGCTGCGTAGAGCCATTTACATAGTTCCCTGACAGTGCTGTGACTCTCCCATGCCACAGATTTCAACTCCTACCAGTGATGTAAATTCACAGCTGAATTCAAGCAAATTCCTGTAATGGAGAATGTTGAATCTGATCATCAGTTTGTACACATTAATCTTCTGTCATTTTCTTGCAGCTATGCTGAACTACCATATTCTCAACTCTGTTCAGTGTTCAGAAGCCATTATGTCTGGATCCACCTATACTACCTTAGAAGGAACAAATATAGAGATTGGATGCGATGGTGATAGTCTTACTGTTAATGGGCAGAAGATGGTCAATCGCAAAGACATTGTGACAAGCAATGGTGTCATTCACTTGATTGGTAAAGTGCTGATTCCGGATGCAGGTAATTAAATAAATTAAATTAAATGTTGTATTTCTGGCTTTTGACAATTAAATACAAATTAAGCATGAAAAATTTATTTGATTTAATATGAAGCCAATAATAGATCAATACCGTTCTTAGAAAAATCAATGTTTACTGAATAAGAGGCATAATTATGAATTTATTGTGATTCTAAAACTAACTGTATATTACTGGGAATTAATTTATGATGCTGAAATCATCTTTGTTCATATAAACATAAATAGCCTTAGAATGGAAAAGATAATTGATTAGAAGTCAGATTTGAACCAGTTATTAAATATACACAATCACACTAATACAATGGATCAGTTGGAAATGACAGTATAAAACTTCATTGTAAAGTGTAGGTGCTATTCCTGTTGACGCTGATGCTGCGTTGGCTGGTTTACAATCATCTTTAGGCCTCATTTTCTACACTGGAGGAAATAATTTGATGGTATTTATGGAACTATGGACAAGGAAAACCATAAGAGGCCATCACAAGCAAGCCTTAATTATATCTAGCCCAACAATCCACAGGCATATTTTTCCATTTAATTATTTAGCTCATCAGTACAAACATTCAAAATTTGGAAAAATAAAGTTTTATAATTTAAGCCCCTTGTCAACTTCATACATTTCAAATTGCCCTTAGCCTTCCAATAAAAACAAATGTAGTCTTTCTTCATAGAAAATAATTGTGTTTTCTGGGGACATCCTCATAAACTTCTTTTGTGCCCTCTCCAGTGTGATCACATATTTCCACAATGTGGTGATTGGAAATGAATGCAAAATTCTACTTGTGGTCCAACTATTGTTTTGAACAGTTCCAGCATCATTTTTCTATCAGAACCGATAAAGGGAATTATCTAATCATTTTAGTTACCTGTTCAAACTTTAATAGAACAAACTCCAGTCACAAACACACCTTTGACCATTACCCTTCTCTTCTGGCCACTGAGCCAGTTTTGGATCCCAACTTGCCAGTTTCCCACCGATCCCTTGGACTTCACTTTTATGTTCAGTCTGACACACTGGGCATTATCAGAAACCTTGCTAAAACGCATACAAACATCATGAAAGGCACTATCCTCATAGACCTTCCTTGTTAGCTGCTGAAAGAATTCAATTAAATTATCCAGACCCAACCTTTTTTTCACAATTCTGTGCTGATTGAGCCCGATTAATTGCTGCCTATCTAAGTGATGATGAATATTATTTCCTCAGAACCTATTCCAATAATATTCCCCCGCCCCACAAATGTTAGTCTGACCAGCCTATCCATTTCACTCGTTTTAAACAACGGTGGAATTTTAGCAGCCTTTCAGTCCTGCAGCACCATGCCTGTGACCAGAGAGGAGGGGAAATGATGATCAGGACTTTCATTGTTTCTTTTCTTGGATCTCTTAACAATATTTGTTATTGGAATCATGGCATTACTGGTCAACTGAAATGGGGACAATTGTTTAGAGAGCTGAACTGAGTTGAATGGCTGATTTAATACAAGCCCATTATAGGAAATCTGATAAACTGTAGAAACACTAATGCCTTTTTCTTATTGCATTTAAAGCTATGCAGGTCTTGGAGCTGACTAGTGGCAAACAGACCACATTTTATGACTTAGTGAAGGAAACTGGAGTTTCTTCTGATCTGAGTGAAAATGGAGAGTACACAATCCTTGCTCCCATGAATGACGCTTTCAATGGTAAATCACCTCTGTCAAATATTTAATGCAGCACTCTGGTTTTGATTTTGTAGGGAATTTAAGCTGGCTGTTCTAAATGGTTTGCTGCCTCATTTAGAACACCAGACAAAGGAGTTTGATCTCAGCATGTTAATCAATTGTACAAGAATATTGGGGATGTTAACTTTCAGGCCGTTGTATTGCTTGCTTCTGTCATTTGAATGCTGATAGAATTGTTCACTTCTGAAGACAGTGTCTTATCAGGGTAGTTTTAATCACTTCAGTAATGAAGGAACTATCCCTACCCACATTCCGCGTCCACCATAGGTTAAGTGAGCTGCTGGCTAATCAGAAAGCCAGCAGCACTCTAGTGCCATTGGGAGTCGTGACAACTGCAGGGAGTGTACGAGATAACAAGCATGGGGCTGGATGAACACAGCAGGTCAAGCAGCATCATAGGAGCAGGAAGTGTAGCCTGTCCATCACAAGGAGCAGTGTGACAGTAGGATTCAAAAGTGAATCAGAGCAGCATCACTGAGGCCAATCAGGCAGGTATCAGTGAGAGGAGTTGAAGAGGACGCATTGTGAGGCCAGCTGTTAGAGCAAGTAGCAGTAGTGATACTGTCAGGAAGAGCATCTGTCAGGCTCAGGATGCATAAGCAAGAAGAAACCCTTCTGCAGCCAAGACACTGAGGGTAGGTCACTCCATGGATTAGACAGTGCCCCCCCACCCACCTACTGAAACAATAGAGGCATTAGGAGGAGGTCTTTAAGAGTCTCTGGACCCCTCACATCCCCATTCACCAACCCAAATGATTTATCATCCTCTGACTGTCAGCCAATTGTTTAAGGCAGTGGTATAGGTGCATTGTGTTCTCATTCACTACACTGAATTGTTCCTCTTACACTTTAAACTGTGACACAATTGCGTCTTCTATTGCTTGTTGATACTGAAGCTGTGTTCAAAATGAAAGCCCATTGTTAGTATTTCTTAATTGGTAAAGAATGTTTATTGTACAATGCAAATCAATGTCTCATTACAGGGAGCCTTTGGTTGTTTTGAGGTCCTTTCAAATGTCTTTTGGACAAACAAACGCAAGGGGTTCAAGACATAGAAACATAATGGTTAACAGCAGCATTAGCCAGTGGGTCCCACAAGCCAGTTCCACCAGTTACAGATCAACGGTTAAAATTGTATCAGAGATAAAGGGTACTGCAGATGCTGGAGAATCCGAGATAACAAGCGTGGGGCTGGATGAACACAGCAGGTCAAGCAGCATCATAGGAGCAGGAAAACTTGACGTTTTGGGCCTAGACCCTTCTGATGAAG
>JAHRHZ010000263.1:30437791-30464685 GCA_024137785.1 Ginglymostoma cirratum | reverse complement strand
GTGTGTCACTGTGAAATAGACTGGGAGGAGAGTGCATTGAGCGAGTGTCACTGTGAAATACTCTGGGAGGAGAGTGCATTGAGCGAGTGTCACTGTGAAATAGTCTTGGAGAGTGTGCAGTGAGCAAGTGTCACTGTGAAATAGACTGGGAGAGTGTGCAGTGAGGGAGTGTCACTGTGAAATAGACTGGGAGGAGCGTGCAGTGAGAGAGTGTCACTGTGAAATAGACTGGGAGGAGTGTGCAGTCAGAGAGTGTCACTGTTAAATAGACTCGGAGGAGTGTGCAGTGAGCGAGTGTCACTGTGAAACAGACCAGGAGGAGTATGTATTAAATCAGTGTGACTGAAGAAGGATTGAACCACATTAGAAGGGCAGCAGTGAAAGGAAGTAAAAAGAACACCTGCATACCTGTCATAGCCAATGTGTGACATCATGAGAAAATAAGTAGATTGTTGATGACTAGTACCTTTTATCTCTGATATTTCTTCCATGTCTCTTATGATTAGCCAAGTGATGTAAATCAAGATACGATATAAAACTGTCGAGCACAATTCACTTTTAAAATATTTAACATTCAAATTTATTCATTAAATAGAACAGAGATGGCTGCACGGGAAATTCATCACAGTTGTAGGATGTGGGAGCTGGTATTATCCAAAGTGATCACTTCTGCAGTTACCTACCTTATACCACGGTCCAGCATATCTCTTCTAGGCTGGAGAGGAACTTGGTGTGGGAGGGGAAAGATCTAGTTGTTGTAGTTCATGTAGATATGAATGAAATAAATAGGACTAGGAAAGAGATCCTGCTGGGGGATTAAGGGCAGCTTGGAGCTCTGTTAAAACACAGAACCGCAATGGTATGATCCTCAGAATTACTATCTGAGCCACTTACAAATAGGCTTAGAGTAAATGTGATTTAAAGGCAGTAAATGTACAACTCACTTTTGGTGTGGAAGAAGTGGGTTCCTATTTATGTAGCATTAGGAACAATACCAGGGAAACAGAGAGCTGTTCAGTTGGGATGGACTACAATTAAACCATGCTGGGCCCAGTATCCAGGAGAATCGTATATGTAATGTTATGGATAGGTCTTTAAACTAAATAGTTGGGGTCATGAGTTGGGTGTGTGGGAATTGAATGGATGTTTAAACAATTAAAATGAAATGATGAGGTCAATGATAATCAAAGTGTGACTGGAAGGGATGGAAGATTTAGGTAGAAGAGTGCATGAGAAATTAGAAACAGGATTAGGAATAATTGTAAGTCAAAGCTTAAAGTTTCGTATCTGAATGTAGACAGCATTTTTAACAAGATGGGTGAGTTGATGGCATAAATAAAAATAAATGAATATGACATTTTAACCGTTATGGAGACATGGCTGCAGAGCGACCAAGACTGGGAACTTAATATTCAAGGGTATTCTTTATAACAGAAAAATAGGCAAAATGGGAAAGGAGGTAGGGTAGCTTTGTTAATAAAGGAATTTTTAAGGGTGGAAATAAGCATTAGCAAGGAAAGGAATTATATTTTGTCTTCGCCTTGAAGGGTTGCCTTCGCGGAGAACAAAGTATGAATAAGAAAATAATGGAGGCATATGAAAAGGCACTTCAATTGTCATGGGTGATTTTAATTTGACTGGACAAATCAGATGGACAATGGTAACTTGGAAGTCCAATTTGTGCAGTGCATCTGGGATTGATTCTTCAAACAGTACTTTTGTACAACTTACCCAGGAACAGGCCATTTTGGATCTAGTAACTTGTAATTAATAAGAGAATTCCAAGTTAATATTCCGGTAGGGAGTAGTGATCACAACAAGATAGAATTTCAAATTTAGTTTGAGGGATAACAACTTGGATCTCAAACCAGTGTCCTTAACTTAAATAAGGCCAACTACAGAGGTGTGAACAAAGAGTTCTTTAAAGCGGACTTGAAAATAGACTAAGAGGACATTCATAAGAAGGGCAGTGGCAGATGTCATAGAGCTATACAGCACAGAAAAGGCCCTTCAACCTATTGCGTCTGCACCACACATATTGCATAATGCTAATCTGTATGGTTGCATAATGCTAATCAAAAATTTATTCTGTTCAAAAGGAAGGATTTGATGAGAAGGGTGAATCACCTGTAATTAACAAAAGTGATTAAGCAGAGTATCGAATCAGGAACTAAGATGTATACAACAGTGAAAACTAATGGTAGGCCAAAAGATTGGAAAGTGCTCAAGAAGGAGCAGCAGACTAAAAGTTCTCAGAGAAAGAGAGAAAATTGAGTGTGGCAGTATAAATTAGCAAGAAATACAACGGATAATTATAACAGGTAGCAAGTAACTTCTGCACCACACAAGTTCCAGGCAATAATCTAACCATTGCCAATTAACATTTAATGATATCACCATCACAGAATTTCTCACTATCAACATCTTGGGGGTTACCATTGAGCAGGAAGTGAACTGGACCAGCCATATAGGTACTGTGGCCATGAGAGCAGGTCAGAGGCAAGGAATTGCACAGTGAGTAACAAACCTCCTAGCCACGATCTACAAGGCACAAGTCAGAAGTGTGATGGAATACTCCCCACTTGCCTGGATGAGTGCAGCTCCAACAGCTCTCAAGAAATTTGACACCATCCAGGACAAAGCAGCCCGCTTGATTGGCACCATATCTACAGCATAAACTCTCACCACTACCAATGCAGCAGAGTGTACTACCTACTCGGTACACTGCAGAAACTGGCTCCTTTGACAGCACCTTCCAAACCGTGACCATGACCGCTTAGAAAGACAAAGGTAGCAGATACATGGGAACACCTTCATCGGCAAGCATACCTTCAAGTCACTCACCATCCTGACTTGGAAATATATCGCATTCCTTTAGTGCCGCTGGGTCAAATTCCTGTAACTCCCTACCTAACAGTCCTATCAGTCAACCTACAGCACATGGACTGCAGTAGTTGGAGAAGTCACTCATCACCACCTTTTCAGGGGTAACAAGAGGTGAGCAATAATACTGGCCAGCCAGTGACATCCACATTCTATGAGTAAGTTTCTTTTTTTAAAATGTATTGACGTGGCCTCTAGATATTGTACAGTTTGTAGCTTCTTGCAATTTCTAATTTCTCTTTCTTGCTTCCCCACATTAAAAATCTGTCACAATTCTGTCCATTCACAGCAAGTAACAATAAATCTTGAAAAATGTTAAATCCTGCCCCAGCCCTCAATCTAAGCAGCAAAGAATAGACAATGGCTTTTACTGCATTAGTCACCTACTGTGCTGTTAAAATGGCCTGCATGTTGAAATGAGTTTGTATTTGCTTGTCTGGCAGGCAGTTTGCATTGAGAACTCCTGCATGGTCAGAGGCAGCAAGGAGGGAAGAAACGGTGTCATTCACCAAATCAGAAAGGTCATTGTCCCTGCGGAGAAGTCCTTGCTGCAAGTTCTGATGGAAGATCCTCGCTTTAGGTAAGTACTAAGGTGTTCCAGCTCTTGGGATTTAAGAAAGTTATTTCTTCAGAACCAACAGGACAATTTGCCAATTTCACTCACATTTATGTAAGTGAACAATGCAAGCGAAATGTACTCGATGTCAGCAGTAGATTTTCCAGCTGGCTTGCCAGCTAGCAGAAGACACCAAGTTACCACCCATTTCTCAGAGAGAGGTAGTTGGATTCATTTTGAGGCCTATACCTTATTTAAATAGAACTGTGACTGGGTGGCTATCAAATTGGTATCTTGATGCAGTGCTAACAATGAAGTAACATTACTGGACTTGTAATCTAGAGGCCTGAGCAATTAATCTAGATATCATGTTCAGATCCCTCAGTGGCAGCTAGGAAATTTATGTTTAACAAATTAAATAAAATCTGAAGTACCCAGCTTCAATAGTGGTGACCAGTAAGATGCCAGATTTCTATAAAAATCCAGCAGGTATCCTGATATCCTTCAGAAAAGAAGGTCAGTCATCCTTGCCTGATTTGGTTTGTATTTGATTCCAGATTTACTTTGCCCATTGCGATGACCTAGCAAGTCATGCACTTTTCAAGAGGTGTCTTAACATCTTCTTGAGGAGGTTTATGGATGAGCAATAAATGCTGGTCTTACCAGTGATGCCCATGATCAGAGAATGAATAAACAGATACTTGCTGGATTTGGGTTGGCCTAAAGTCAGGTGCATTTGAGTTTGCTGGGTAACGGTGGGGGGGGGGGTGGGTGGGGAGACTGATGGGCATGAAATGAGGAACACAGTGTGACAGTAGCCAAGGTGAATGTTATAGGGCCTGTGAAGCCATGGAACCAGAAGAAATATATTTGCTGACTTTACAGAGTAAGAGAACAATGTGATTGCGCATACACTCATCAAAATTTTGAATAGATTTTAAAAATTAATGCAGTAAATTCTGACTGGGCTGATTCAGTAGGGGGTGAAAGGATACAGAATGCCGTTAATGCAGAAGAAATAGAATTTGTTCTGTTGGTGGCCTTTGAAAGAATCTTGACAGTAATGCCAGCTAAAAGGAATGACTTTCCTTTCTCCATTGTATTTTTCATCGATCTTTCTCTTGTCAAGAAATTTTCACTAAAATTATGGTTACTTTTCTTATCAGCATATTCCTGACTCTAGCAGAATCTGTAGGTCTGACGGAACTGCTTACGGAAGGAGGAGACTGGACTTTATTTGTTCCAACCAATGACGTGTTTGAAAACCTTTCATCAGAAGAACTAGACGAATTGACAAGTAAGAAATCAAAGCTTTAAAAATCCAATTGTAAGTTTTAAAATTTTAAATAAAGGAGCTACATATAAGATTTTGTTTTATGGGCCTGAGCTAGGTGTGATAATAATTGATCAATTCCGAGGTCTTGCCCCCACACTTCAGCTATTTTTCTTTCAGATGGTTCTGATAGTGTCCTGAAATGAATATGTATCTAATTTCAGTATTGAAATGAGAAGCCCGCCCTTATGTCAGTCAAAGATTTTCAACTTTATGTTCTTGAGTTAATAAATTTGCGATGTGGAGATCTTAAACATCTTCACTAATGGGTCTTTAAAAGGATGGCTGAGAGCTACTCAAGGAAAAAGGTGCCAAAAACCTTTTCAACATTGCGTTTTGTGGAATCCAAGGAAGCAGATATGCTCTTCCTTGCTTCGCTGGATAAATGTAGGCGAATAACGTCTCATCCTTTTTCCTCTCAATAATTGCTCCCCCGGACTTATCTCTGGTTTGTTATGCAGCTTGAATTGAGTGGTGTCTGCAGCTTTTGATTGATTCTGACGATTTTTGTAGTTCAGTCCGTGAACTGTCTGTCAGTGCGTCAGACTGGAATTGCATACAGCTTGGAACACATAGGATTTTTATTCCCAGTTCTTTTATTTTTAGCAGCTTTGTTAAAATGGAAACAAGTAGTAAGATTGCTTTACATATAATTAACTTTCAGCATGTCACTAAAATGATACCTTGCTTTAATTGGTGGTGTTAATGCTCTGTGTTTTAAGGCTGTGAGTTCAATCCTCAACATACATTACAGGCAGTTCTCTAAGTCCAGTTCTAAAGGAGAATCACGTTGCTAAAGAGATAGGAGTGAGACTCCACTTAGCGACTTGCTTGAATAGATACAAACAATCCAGTACAAATAATTGGAGAAAACAATAGAGTAGGGCAGACAATTGGACAGAATTTATCCTCTGGCTGAAAGCAAAATGTGTATTTATTCATTTATTTGATGTACTGCCCAACATTTTTTCCTCAACCTAACACAGATTTTATGCTTGTTCATTTGTCCTTTGAGTGGAAACACACTGTTACATACAGCCACATCACAAAAGTGACTTCATTGCAAAGACATTTGTTCATGATAAGGTGCTGCTTAACGCAAGTGCTTGTAGCTTCACACATTTCTCATAGTACACTGGCAGCTTTAAAACTCAAAGAGTGTGCTTTTGCTTCAGGTATGGAAGCAAAGTTATGGGAATATTTTAATTGACTACTTCCACATTCATGTAGAAGCACAAAGGTGTATTTGGACAGAAATTATAAAACCAAATTTTCCGACCACTGGTCATGATCAAGCATGCCTTAAAATAGCACTTCAATTTCCAATCTAAAACAGAAGGGACCCCTACTTTTAATGATAAAATCAGGATCCTTTATCTGCTTCCTAGGATAGTCTGCATTTCTTCTAATGATAGTTGCTGGGCGTCTCAAGAAGCTTTGCAAATTGAACGTGAATTTACTGGAGTCACCTACCAGATATTTATTAAGCTCGCCATTAAATATTAAAGCTAGTCCATTCAAATACAAGTACATTTTAAAAGACGTGCTAAATCATAATTACAGTCAAATTATCTCTGACACTGAAAACAAATTTGTAGAATTGTTGAAATGTAAAAAGGATACATTTCTTCTACTTTTTTCAGTATTTTTGATGCAATCCCATTTTTCTTTCCCTCTTTATTTCACTTTCTATACATAATAGGTACTTAATTAAATATTCTAACTTACATGTTAGGACTTAGACTCCATGCTGCTTATTAAGGAGACTTCAGTCTAATTGGTTAAGTTGCTGGGCTTGCATACCTTGTTTTCAGACACCCTGTCGTGAGCACCTCACTGCAATGAATTTCTAATTACCACAATACCACCTAGAAAGCCTGTGTGAAGCCAAAGTGTGATGAACAGTTAACACTGTCCATTTAGTACTGATGGCCCAAACAGCAAGACCTGCTTACAGTGTGTCCACCAGCAACAATATCTTCTACTGATAAAATGCCTTTTCCTCATAAGATGTTCCAATGCATGCACAGGACTGTTATAAAATTTGACAGCAAGACAGGGAATGAGCCATTTGGGCAGACAACCACAGCTTGGTCAGAGAAATAGGCTTTAAAGATTGCCTTGAAGGAGGGAAAAGAGATGGAGAATTACAGAGCTGATTCCATAATTTAAGATCTTTGTACCTGAAAGCATTGTTGATAGACTGATTAAAATCGGTCATGAATGGAATAAATGCAGAAAACTTAGAACATTGTAGTATCAAAGGAGATTTTAGAGATTTGGTGGTGATTTGTAAATAAGGATGAAAATTTTAAAAAGTAGGCTTTGCTTATGTTTGAGCCAAAGAATTCAGTAAAGCGCAGGGGCATTGGGTGAGCCGGACATGGTGCAAGTTAGGAGGTGGACAGTAAGGTTTTAGATGATTACATGCCCATGGCACTCTATCCTTAGGCATCCCTGTTTCTAATTCATACATCCTCAGACATTTACTTCCAGAAAAAAGTCAGAAACAATTTGCCATTTTTCTTACAGGAGATAAAAATGGTCTCAGACATATCCTTCTGTACCACCTCCTCAAAGGTGTTTATGTCGGAGGTGGTATTGAGTATGGAGTTACCAGTCTACTGAAATCATACCAGGGCAGCAGAGTTATGGTGAAACTGGTGAGTTTTTTTGACAAAATGTATATTTTAGCTCAGTTTACCTAAAGCTGGAATTCTCCACAGCATTATATTCCAAACCTTGTTATACATTTAAGAAAATAGCTGACTAAAATCTCACCCAATAAAATTGCAGCCAGAATTCTTTCAGGCAGGGGAAATTCAAGCAAGGTGAGAGTTTTTACTGCAATAAATGATAATACAGACATGAATCGATCATATGTCCTTAATACACAGAATAGATAATCTTCTCACTGTATTGTTAGGGTGACCCCATATCTTGAACTGTTCCATGTTCTTCAATAAGTTCATAGAAAGCTGAAATCATTTAGTACATGACGCAGTGTGGAGCTGGAGGAACACAGCAGGCCAGGCATCATCAGAGCAGCAGGAAATTTGACATTTTGGGTCAGGACCCTTCTTCAAAAATGGAAAGGGGAAAGGGAGCTGGAAAATAAATGGAAAGAGGAGGGGTGGGGCTAGAGAAGGTAGGTGGGATGGTGATAGGTGAGTGCAGGTAGGGAGTGGTGGGGATTGGCCAGTGAGGTGGGTGGGGTAAGTAAGTGGGAGAGAAGATGGACAGGTTGTGTCAGGTCAAGGAGGCAGGGATGAGAGGGAGGGTTGGATGTGGGATGAGATCGGGGGTGGGGAGATTTTAAAACTGGTGAATTCTATGTTTAGGCCATCAGGCTGTAGGCTCCCAAGGCAGAATATAAGGTGTCACTCCTCCAGTTTGCGGGTGGTGTCATTGTGGCACTGGAGGAGGCTAGGGTGGACATGTCACCAGGGGAGTGGGAGTGGGAGGGGGAGTTAAAATGGTTGGTGACCGGAAGGTGTTGTCATTTGTCACGTACAGAGTGCACATGCTCTACAAAGCGGTCTCCGAGCCTCCGCTTGGTCTCACCAATGTAGAGGAGGCCACATTGGGAGCAACGGATACAGTAGACCAAGTTGACAATGTGCAGGTGAACTCCTGTCTGATATGAAAGATTTGTTTTGGGACTTGAATGGAGGTGATGGGGGTACTTGTAGGGACAGGAATAGCACCTACTGCGTTTGCAGGGATAGGTGCTGGGGACAGTGGGGCTAGTGGGGAGTGTGGAGTGGATGAGGGAGTCGCAGAGAGACCGGTCCCTGCAAAAGGCAGATAGGGCTGGGGAGGGAAATATCTCTTTGCTAGTGGGGCCGGATTGTAGGTGGCGGGAGTGACGGATGATCATACATTGGATGCGGAGATTGGATGCATTGGATGCGGGTCCTCTCTCTTTACTTTTGTTGGGGGGAGGGGGTGTGAGGGCAGAAGTGTGGGAAATGCAAGAGATGCAGTCGAGGGCACTTTTGATCAATGGAGGGGAGAAGTTACGTTCCTTGAAACAGGAGGAGATGTGGCGGAGGCGGAGGAATTGGGAGTAGGGAACCGTGGGTACCTATGGGAGTCGATGGGCTTGAAATAGATGTCAGTGTTGAGGCGGTTACCGGAGATGGAGACATAGACTTGGAGACCATTTCATACAGCATCTGAGCCTTCCAGTCGCCAACCATTTTAACTTCCCCTCCCACTCCCTTGATGACATGTTCATCCTGGGCCTCCTCCAGTGCCACAGTGACACCACATGCAAACTGGAGGAGCAACATCTCATATTCTGCCTCATGAGCCAACAGCCCGATGGCCTAAACGTTGAATTCACCAGTTTTAAAATCTCCCCAGCCCCGGCCTCATCCCTCATCCAACCCTCCCTCTCATCCCTGCCTCCTTGACCTGACAAAACCTATCCATCTTCTCACCCACCTATCTGCCCCACCCATCCCAGTGACCAATCCCCACCACTGCCTACCTGCACTTACCTATCACCAACCCACCTACCTTCCCCAGCCTCACCCTTCCCGGCTCCCTTCCCCCTCCCCATTTCTGAAGAAGGGTCCCAACCTGAAACATCAACTTTCCTGCTCCTCTGATTCTGCCTGGCCTGCTGTGTTCTTACAGCTCCACAGAGTGTTGTCTCTGACTCCAGCATCTGCAGTTCTCGCTATTTCATCATTTAGTACACTGCAGTTTTTCTAGTGTGATACGGTCTTTTGAGTTTCATTATTCACAGATGAACCTTGACACTGAATGTCAACAGTCTTTATAACATAGTGAGAAAGGGAAGGTAGAAATTTGTAATCAAATCCCCCTCAACCATCACCCCACCACCTTTCAAAAGTTTGACTACCTTTATTTGTAACAGGAGTTGTTGAGTGAGAACTTTAAGCTATTTGTTTGCCCACGACCTGTGAGATACTATAGGTGCTGGTGGCATTCATCTGACTGTGATCAACTAATTGAACACAGACAGTGGATTGTGCTGAGACCTGTGTTGCTTGTAGGGCTTAGCCCATTGAGTAATGGGGAAGCTAACTGAACCATTAGAGGAAACTCACTTAGCTTTAAAGGAAATTCATCATTCCCAAATTAAAGGTACATGGGTCATTTATTGAAATGAAAACAGATTATTGATAAAAGCACTTAAGTCATCAATCTTCTTTGCTTTCAGGTAAACAACACAATATTAGTAAATAATGTGAAGTCCAAAGAATCTGATCTCATGGCAAACAATGGTGTTATTCATGTGGTTAATTCTTTACTCTTTCCAAAAGGTGAGATCTCTGTTTTCTCAATAATAGTTAGTTGAACTTTTTCCAATGTCACAATCAGATGAATCTAAGACAATTCATTGCTAAATGGACCTTTTCAAACTGCCTGCTGCCTGTTCCTCAGTTTGTGTGTTTCAGAACAGTAGAAAAACTGCATTGAGAATTTCCTCATTTGCCATAATGTTGTAATGACCACAAACCAAACCCCACTTTGAATGGTTTAGCAGGGATTTACTTTTATTACCTGGCAGATTTACAGCAGCAATTTTGGAAATGCTCAGTGTTAATATATCATCTCCATATGGGTGAAGTCTCACAACGATTGAAATTTTAATCTCGCAGCGAGTCTTCCAGCTACAAGCCAGAAGGCTGAGAAAACTCTGACTCAGACATTTATCAGACCCAGGGCTTCATTTTACAGGATCCAGGCAACTAGCTAGTTGCCATGGTGACAGGCCCCCAGGAGCTGTTGACCAATCAGGGCGCCAGCAGGTTGAAAACCTGAGCAATGACTCTGGAAATGGTGCTCATAACTAGGATTATACCTGACTGAACAGGATGCAGTGGAAACCCTCCCAGCAATCTGGTTGTGTCTGGGACACCATGCTCAGCCAGGCAAGACATGATGATGAATGGAGGGAATGGATTGGTGATGGCATGTGGTGCTATGCCCATGGGCCATTAGGAGTCTCTCTGTGAATGTGCCAACATAGGAGGGCCTCCACCATCAGCTTTTAGGGACATCGTTGGGGTTCATCTGGTGGTGTCTGTATGCAATGGAGGGCCCATCTACTCTGACTAAAATGCAGTGCTGATGACGGAAAAAGTCCTTAATTAGCCATTTAAATACCTCTGGGCACACAGGCTGATCTCCAATTGCTCTGCCATTGGCAAAATGGCATGACAGCAGGAAGATAATAGGCATTCATCTTCCCTCATTAGGTTATATTGTCACCCCCTCCTCTAGGCCCTAAAGACTAGATCAAATCCAGCTTAAACTGTTTCCCCGCTATCAATACAAATCAAGTTCCAGTCCAAGAGATGTACTTTTTCAAGGTTCAGTCAGAACTATTAAATATATCATTTGTTAATATAACAACAGATACTACTCCATCCAAAAATGTGTGAAGCGTTTGAGATATTTCCATGCAACCATTTTCCAGAAGTCATATTGCACAATTGCGTGAGTTAAAATATTTCTTTCCTGTTCTCATTCCCTGAAAAGGAGAATTATTGTGAGTGCTTTGTATAAATGGTCATCACGTGCAAGTTCTACTTTATGTAAGATGAAATAACCTTATGGTTCACACCACGATTCACCACTATTCTGAATTAATGTGGATTAATCCATGATTTATTAATAAAATGCAGGGGTCCATTATTGACTCGAGACTGAACAGTGACTATTGAGATCCTACCCAAACAAAAGTGGGGAATCACAATTTCACACAATCTCAACAACTACAATTTGAGTATCAGACCTTGCAAAGGAGGTTGAAGGGTGACCTTGTAGAAGTTTACAAAATTGTGAGGGACATTGATAAGGTGAATAGCAAAGGTCTTTTCTCTAAGGCAAGGGAGTTCAAAACTAGGGGACATTTTTTAAGATTAATGGAGAAAGTTTTAAAAGGACACGAGGGACAACTTTTTTACACAGAGGGTGGTTCATGTGTGGAATGAACTGCCAGAGGAAGTGGTGGATGCAGGTACAGTTACAACGTTTAAGAGACATATGGAGAAGTACATGAATAGGAAAGGGGGAGACATGGCCAAATGCAGGCAAATGGGATTAGTTTAGTTGGCAACATGGTCGGCATGGACTAGTTGGACCGAAGGGTCTGTTTCCATGCTATAAGTCTGTATCATTCTATGACTCTATGGGATAATTCATCTTTATGTTTTCTTAACCGAGTATGGGTGTCACTTTTTCCTTAAGTATTAATGTAGCTGGTTATTAAAATATTGTTATTGCAGACTTAGGAACATTTAATGTCCATATTTTAAGTTCATGACTTTAAATTTTGAATCTATTTTGACAGATCTTCCTGTAGGAAGTGATTCTCTGTTCAGGATTCTTACAAAAATAATCAAGTACATTGAGCTTAAGGTAAGTTCCTTTTATTTTTAAAATTCGATCATCAAAAATATTTGAGGCAAGTGTTTGTATTCCATAATACCTTGAATTAGTAATAATAGATACTGCTTAAATGAGATATATTTAACATTTAGATACAAGCAGTAGTGTTGCAGAGAGGGTGGGCAGTTAAACTCGTGAGCAGCTAAGTCACACGTGTTTTACATTCCTTTGGTCAAGATATTGGCCATATGTCAATAATAACTTTATGCTGTCAGAGAATTCTCCTTTCATGAGATACTTAAATACAATAATTTATGTTTATGATCTTCCAAACTTGTATTATGAAATATAGTTCCTCAATTCCCAGGATAATACCATAGTGCAACGTAACACAATTGGCTGGATTTCACAATATCAGCAAAGCAACAATATATGCAGCTGACCAGGGAGATGACTGTTCACAAAGGTTTAGCAATCAATACAATGTAAACTTCCACTTCATTACAGTGGCATTAAGTCAGAGCAATTTCCAGACATCCAGCAGGTCAAGCAGCCAATCATATTGGGCTATTCTTACAGACAGCGAACTAGCAAGTAAAACGCACTGATTAGCCTTCATTTTTCAATAAAGTTTCAAAAAGAGTGGAATATAGTTTGGGAGATGCCTATGTGTTTAAAGTAGGTGGTGAAATATCATATGTAAATTTTTATAAAGATTATTATTTTAGTTTTTTAACACAATGGAGAAATTTGACTTTCTGGTAATATCAAATATGACTTTCAGGGCTTGTAAGTACGTTCAGAGATAATTATGAACTTGGTGCACCATTAAAAAACTCAGTTACTCCTCACTTTAATAAGCAATTCCTTTCCCAAGCATCCTTTACCAAATTTAATAGCATAAAACTCTAAGTTCCCATCTGTTTAGAGATCTTTACTTGATTGCATCTTGGGGACTTCAAGAGCTCACCTCAAGGAAAAGTGTAAACTCTCTTGTGCACAAATAGGTTACTATTAATTTCACCATTACATCTGTTTCACCTGCAAATCCAGGCCATAGTCTTGCATTTTCCCACTAAACATGCTTTGTAGCCATGCCTTTTAAACATTTAGGACTTTGACCTTAAAATTAAGCAATCACAAAACTGAGAATAGTTTCCAAAACAAATAGACAGGTACAAGAGAGAGACTACTCCTAAAGCAAGTGGGAGGAGAGGCTTGCAAATAACGGGAAAAGCAGGCATTGGAGAACATTTTAAAAACTCCATCAGCTGTGAGAAGGGTGTAGTGGGTTGAACAAGTGCCAGGAGAAATGTAATTTTAGAATAACACTATTTACCATGGACAAAAAATGTCTAAAAATTGATTTGGAGGCCAAAAGAGATGGGCAAGAGGGAATCTGAAAGGATTTAAGGTGTACATAAGCAGTAGAATCTTTTGGAATGAAGAGGTCTGTTCAGAATTTGGGTGGCCAACAAGTAGAGAGTAATTGTCAGTTGCCAAAGAGTTTTCTTTGATTTTAGGGCACTGGCCCCAGGGCAGGTGCTCCCAATCCCAGGTCCCTCGATCAAGCACATAGTGCCTGACTACAAGGGACACCCCAGAAATCTACAAGCTCCAAGGCTTGTTTTCATGCTCCTGAGAAGCAAATCTGCCTTGCAGCACTGAATGAGAAACACTGGTGGTAGGTTGAGGCCCAAAAGTGGCTGTTATTCAGTAGACACTAAATTAGACCCATCATATAAACACTGGCTACAAGGCCAGGACAAAAGTTAAGATTTCCATGACAAGTAATCCAGCTCCTGATTCCTCAAACCTGATATACCATCTGTAAGGCCCAAGTGAGGCATGTGATGGAATATTGCCCATTTATCTGGATGAATGCAGCTTCTATGGCTCTCTCAACACCATCTACAACAAGGCAACCTGATTAAATTGTCCCTATCCACTACATTCACTCTCTTCACCATTGATGCATGGTAGCAGCAGTGTGTATCAGTGTGTATTCTCTGTACAGTGTGTTTCTGTGTACAGAAACTCTCCAAGGATCCTCTGACAGCACCCTACCAATATTAAGGATAAGGACAGCAGATTCACAGTATCACAACTGCCTACAAGTTCCCTCCAAGCCACTTCCCATCTTGATATGAAATTATATCACTGTTCTTCACTGTCGCTGAACCACAAGTGGCATACTTTCCATGAATGAATTTTTAAACATAGCCCCTTTAGCCTCCTCTAAATCAAAGAAAATAAACCCTATTGATCTAGTCTTTGCTCATAATGAAATTTCTGTATTGCTGGCAACATCATTGTGAATCTTCTTTGTATTCTGTCAGATACGATCACATAACTTCCTGTAATAAGGCAACCAGAACCACATGTAGGACTCTCACCAGTTTCTGCCTAACATTCTTGTAACCTCCCTGCTCTATGATTCTACCTCTCAACTAATAAAAGAAAGTAATGTTGATGCATTCTTGACCAGCTTATACATGTCCTGATATCTTCAGGGACCTCTCGACATGCAGTTCTGTGTTCACCTATACTTTTTCTCAGAATCCTCTCATTTATTCTGGGTTCCTTTGTCTTATTTGTCCTTGCCTCTTTGTTTCTCTGGATTGTATTCCAATCACCAGGTTCCTGTCTACGTCATCAGTCCATTGATACCACTCACAGTCCTTAGTTTCTTACAACCAAGCACATGGCTAAGCCTCATTTCCCGTAAATACCTCTTAATCTTACCCCTTAGATTGAAGTCTAAATCATTGATATTTACCCCAAGCAGAAAAGTAACCTGGCTCTGATCCCCACAGAACCCGTCTGGTGGTCCAGTCACAATTACTGCTGTCCAGTTGACCACAACACACTGCTTCCTGGCACTGGGCCAATTTTGGCTCCAAAATGTCACTTTCTCGTGGATGCCATGTGCATTTGATTAACTGGTCAGTCTGCCATGTGGGACCTATGCCAAAAATCTTGCTAAAATCCTACATCAAGCACATGGATCATCCTTTTTACTTCTTGAAGAATTTCTATCAATTTCAAGATGTTCTATTGCTGTTGGTGATGAGACTTTCTGTTAGTTCACCTAGTTTTTACGAATTATTTTTCTTTGAAGTAAACGTAAGTCTGTTGAAGGTGTGTTGCAAAAGAAACAATGAAAAATATGGGTATGACGCCATGTCACTGTGGAAGCTAGGCAGTGTTCAATCAAGTTCATAAATGCCGACTAGCATTTTATGAGCTCTTTACAGGTAAACATCAATTTCTTCTGATGGCTGTTGCACACAACATTATTTCAGAGGAATGTAAATTAAAAAAATTTCCTTTATCAAAGAAGATTAGGTCAGGTAATATATAACACAATGACATAAGGTATGTTTGTTTTCTGTTTTTCTTTGGCTAGTATGTCCCAGGATTCACCTACAAAGAAATCAGATTGCCCATCGTCAGTAAGTTCTTTAACTATTAGCAATATTTTTGAAAGTTTGAAATTGTTAATATTGTAGTTAATACTTCTTGCTGTAAAACATTTGTTTTTATTGAAATTATCAGTTTAAGATTTGAGTACAAAAATATATTAGGTGATTTGAAACAGAAAAAATTATCGAAATTATAAAACGGAAAGTTTCAGAGGACGAAGGTGCCGCACGAGCCGTTGAAAATATATTTGTCATGGTTATCAGCACTCACCTGTCTTTAAGCGGCGCTGTATTATTGCCTGAAAATAGTCAATTCCATTGAATGTGGACTACCAAAATCAAGTCTCAATGTGTCCCTTAGAAAATTTTTCAGGAGTTGCCATTGCCAGGATCCCCTACGCAATCTGACACCACATCAGACAATTTCATGAACAAAATAAAATGCTGACAGTGAGGGTCCTGATTCCTCACTGTAACCCTACTGGGACAGCCGTTGGCTTATCCTTCCCTTCCCAAGGGATGGAAGTAAAAGTTGAGTGGGGAGATGGAGTGGATAACATTGTGGACAACTGAGGTGAAGTCACTGAGTGACTTTCCTCCAATTTATTTCTGCTTCCTGAGCCTACCATGAGGTGAGTGCTGGTGGTGACAGTCTCAATTCTTCCTGAAGAAGTAAAGGATTTTGTCGCATATATTTCTCTCCTTCAAATCTCACTTTACTGCTCTTGTTATGTGGTCTTTAATCTGCCAAGGTGCCAGTTTGTAGACCTGCAGGTCTCTTCTTCCTTTTAAATTTCTGAATGCATCTTCTGATGCTGCCTTAGCACTAGAAGGCAAATCTTGGACCCTGCATCTTCTCAATTCTCTCAGATTTACCCTGTTTGGGGCTTAAATTCTGCAAGGTTTGTAAATGCCAAGCATGTCATCACTCAAGCATGTGAGTGTAATTTGGATCATGATCTCCAGTTTAACATTCATCTGTTTTCCCTTGGTTTTGCATGCTGGTGTCATGGAATAGTCTCCAAAGATTGGCAGTAACTTGAGGTTAACCATGGTCAATGAGATTTTTGGAGACGACCAAGACAAATGGCCTCGATAAATTAGAAGCCATGATGTAACTTTGATACAAATCAATACCATGGGTCGATGCACCAATTGAAGTAGATGAAGAGTTAGGAAAAGAAGAATTATGACACTTTGCGAGAGGTGCTCCACCCAGTTCACAGGTGGCACTACTGTTTATGGTTAGTTTTAATTTGGGAATGTACTCCTGTGTATCAACTGCTCTTGGACTGGCATGCAACCTTTGTACACATAATCAATTTGCAACTTACATGACACCCGCAGCCAACAGATGAAATGCCAGAAAGCAACCTAGAGTTCAGAAAACTGCAAGATGAATCAGTTAGCTGTGTCAAAATGAAATTATGCTTCTGAATAGAACAGAATGTGGGAAAGCTAAGACTGGATCTGTCTATCACTTGCGGCAGATTAAAATGAAAATCTAAATGGTATTAATATGAACCTGAATGTACTGAAAGAATCAATGAAATCTCTTTGGAAGTCTCCCAATTGAATAATTCCTCATGGTTTGGGCTCGAGTGTAATGTCCAAATAGAAGTTGATTGCTCAGATGACGGTAGCACAATAACCATTGTGTTTATATAATATTCATATAACCTGTGTTCCCTGCATTCTCTAGGTTTTAAAGCTTGGCTTTTTGGAGGTGTTGGACTTTCTTAGAATCTCTGGTTACACAATGGTTGCTTCTCAACCAACCCATCTTATCTATGTCTCCCATGGCCAGAAGATCTTCCCAGTACTTTTAAAGGACCTTGACCTTTGATATAAATTATGCATGATGCCCAGAATCTAAATTGAAGTGAGGTTCCTTCTCTCAAAACCGGCATAATGGTTATGTTGATGGTTTATCTACTGATCTGTTCAGTCTTTTTGATTTCTGACATTATAAAGGAGATGCTGTGGACCATTCCAGGTATTTAATATAATATTGTATCTAGATTGTATGCAAGCTACTTGTCTACTTCTGGCTAATTATCTCACATCGCTGACCTGTCCGATTACAGTTACTTTCCTATGGATCCAGCTATTCTCCAGTGCTAGCACATCCAATTTGGACAGTGGCCCCAAGGGTTAATTATATTGGATGGGTAATGTGGCACAAAGCAAATTCTTGTCTTCTCTCAAACAGTTTAGTTTTTAAACTCTGGCAATTATTTTTTCCCCTTTCCAATCACTTTCATCCCAGCTGTTTCGCCTTCAATTTGCAAACCCACAAATTACAAAGCACCAATTTGTTTACTGGTAATTTTGTGAATTGTGCGAATTTCATGGTGGTTAGAGATATGATGCAGAACCTTCCAAAAGGCCGCGATAAATAGGCAGAACCTGCCTGTCATGCAGCTGGTTCTCCAATCGGCGACACACACCACGAAAATGTATCAAAGTAACAATGACCATAATGGTCAATACAAATTGAATGATGAGGAAAGCGTAGGAGACCATACGAGCCCAAAAGGACTGCCCTACATTATACACCACATCCCACCATTTGTGGTCTCCTAACGTTTTGATTCCTTTCTCAATATCTTTGTTATCCTGTTGCATGTGAACTAAATGTTCTTGAGAGGTAGCTGTACGTTGAAGGATCGACTTCAAGCTAATAGACAGAGGGGGAATTGGGTGGCCAAAATGGACCACAGACTTTAGAGTTTCCTCCTGAAGTGGTAGCTCCAACTGTATTTCTGTAACATTGTGCAAGTGAACCGGTAATAACATTTTACCTCCAACTTTGACTGGTTCAACTGGGTAAAGACAGAACATAGGGATATTAATTGGGCATAAGGTTTCCCCATGATGTAGATGTGAGGCACTGGTTGTAACACAATACCTTCCCCTACCTACATAGGCAGTTCTTGCCTGCCCAGGACTCCATTGGCTTACAGCAACTGTGCAGTTTGGTGAGTGCTCGTCCAGTGTGAAGCCACAGGCAGGCGTGGTATGCTGGTACACATCACACCGACACACCCACTCATTTCCAACTTGTCGACAACACTGTAAGTCTGGGGCTAGCCATGTGCCCTTTTTGTTGATCAGCCATCGAGGATGGTCCCTGAATTCCTTAAAGATGGTGTTGCCATTGGAATGTTCAATGATTCCTATGGATTCTACCTTGTACAGTTGCGCGGGAGGAGCTGTGGAGTTCAAGATGATTGGAACTGCCAATAATACTGGGACCTGACCGTCAGCACCCTGAGAGTGAGCGCGAGGGGCAAAAAAGGCCAAGCCATGCCGTCTTATCCGCTTATATTCTTCTTCCGTCTTATTGGACCCTAACCATGTGGCCAAGTGGTGATTCTTGACAAAGGCAGGAATGCGATTTGATTCAAGGTCTGATAATCCCTTTTGCAGTAAGGTTAGCACAAAGTTCCCATAAATACTACAGGTGACTGCTTTGGAGATATTTTGTTGTGCGTACTCCTGATTGTTATCCACAATGATCTCATTCACCTTATTGACAATGGACTCCATGGCTGTCACAATTTCTTGGGTGGATAACAGAGTTTTACTCTGTTCATGGATTAAGTCTCCACCTTGGTCATTTAATTTAGTCAGAAGTCCCTTCAGTTGCCTCCGCATGACTTCATCGTGCTCCCACATTGATTCAATATCTATGCGGTTCAGGCCAGCTATGCTTGCAGTCGCTCCTATCCCTACCCATTCAGCCAGGCCTCTACGCTTGCGTGGCGCTTTCAGCCCTTCACCCATGTCTGGGTCAGGGCTTCTCCAATCTGTCCTTTGGTTCCTTGCCTGTGAATCCCATATCAATTCCTTCAACATGAGGTGAAACAAATGGAGATAGTTACTATGGCACAAACCATCTGGCATTGGCAGACAGCTTAAATTAAAAACCACTGGAACAATTTCAAAGCGGACATCATTGTACAGAAACTCTCCCGATTCTATCACTTCTAACCCATTGGTTTGTGGATTAGGTAGTAACATGGGACAAGGAGGATCCAGACGTCTGGCAGCTGTTTTAGCAGGTTTCTTGATGGCCTCTAACCTCACATGAGAACTGCCATAGGCACTGTCATCGTCTGGTTCACAACGGATGTTACCGCTGTGCCTCCTCCAGAATTGGGGCCAGTTTAATGTTTGCACTATTATCAGACGGTTCTTTCCATCAGGTTGTTGAAATATCTTCCCTTTATATGGCACCCCAACATCCCCTACAAGTGGGGCAAACATGCCAAACTGGTCCTGAAACCATCGCCACTGGATCCCCACTGCTGTTCCATTCCCATTACAGATGCATTTTATCTGAACCCCCTTCCCTTCCTCCACACGTGCACCAATAGTTCGATTCCGATACAACACTCCTTCCATGTAGCCAGGGCTGGCTATCTCCCAGTGGCAGTTCCATCGTCGGCTCAGACGTTCTGTGATTTCTTTCACTCTTTCTTCTTCCCTAGACTGATTGTACATATAGTCTTCATCTTGAGGGCCATGCTGGCACCAACCTTTAATCACTGCCGAGTAGCACACTTGAAGCATGCCTAAAACAATGATCATGCACATCCACCAAATAATCCTGGCCATACCTAGGAAGTGATCAAAAACAGTATCAGGTTACTTGTCAGTTCAAGCATATAAGAAATAGGATCTCTCTGTATCCAGTAAGAATGCTGGCTGATTATTGATTTCAGTTCCACTTTCTCACCCAAAATTCACATCCTGTGATTTCTCTGGTGTTGAAAACTCTATCACAGCCTTGAGTACTCAATGACTAAGCATCCATAGCCCTTGAGATAAAAAAAAATCCAAAGATTCACAACCCTCTAACTGAACAAATTTCCCTGAATCTCAGTATTAAATGATCAAGCCCTTATCCCTAAACCATGCCTCATAGTTCTGGACTATCCAAGTGGAGGAATCAGCATCTGGCCTGCCAAGCCCCTCAGAACCAACCTATTTCAATGAGATGACCTCTTATTCTTCTATGTACCAGAGAGCATTGGCCTAATATGCTTAACCTGTCATCATAGGACAACTGTCTCATTCCACTGCCTCTAAATCAAATATTTCCTTCCTTAGATATGGAGACCAAAGCTGAACAGGAGTCCAGAGATGATCTCATCAAAGCATGATACAATTGTAGCAAGGCTGCCTTACTCTTGTACCCTAACCTCTTCACAATAAAGATCAACTTGTTGTTTTTTTGTAACATCTTCTGTACCAGCATGCTAACTTTTCGTGTTTCTTCATGCATCCCTGTCATGAGAAGAAGGGGTCATCATCTTCTGATGCAGGGTTGAGGGAGTCTATAAGCAATGGACATTGATGGTGAGATAATGGTGGTGGGGTGAGTTATCTGCCTCATAGTTAATGAAGAGGTATCCCACAAAATATTGAAAAAATTAAATGAAAATGGTAAGGGATGCTTTTCCAACAGGTTATGGAAGATCAGAAATGTATCAGTAAGTAGGAAGGAGAATGGACAAGGTGAGTTTATGGTGCAGAAAGATGGATCTTGCCAAAAGGACAAAGTGAAGAAATTATTGGAATGCATGGCGCAAAGAGGATTAAACACTTAATGTATTTGCACTATAGAGCATATTGACATTGATACAGTAGGAAAGTATCAGTTACGGCAAGAAGTTTAAGGCGCTAACAACATGTGTTCAATATGGCTGAAGATGGATGGAAGTGATAAAAATTATAGAATTATTTTGTTATAGAAGTAATAGGTTTTGGAGTAATTATAAAGACAAAGGAGTTATATAAAGGAAAACTAGAAAGTAGGACAGTCCAAAATGATATTGTGGAGAAGGCCCTCAGAGGTTATATATAATGGACTGCTTGGTTATGACAGCTGAACACAAACGCTAATATATCGTAAATACTTAAATGTTCATTGAAATTATTGTGGTTTAAAAGTGGTGTGAAAATAATTAAGCGTTTTGAGGAAAGGTCACTTGACCCAAAACATTAATTCTGATTTCTCTCCATAAATGTTGCCTGACCTGCTGAGCTTTTCCAGCAATTTCTTTTCCGATTTACAACATCTGCAGTTCTTTCAGTTTTTAAAAAAAATCAGATGAGTTTAATTCAACAAATAACGCAGCAAAAAGAGCATTTAATATAATGACTATTATGGTAAGATATGGTGCATCTGTTTGCAAGGTACTTTTCATTTATTCAGAATTTATTTTTGCAGGATGCAGTGATTTCTGCATAATGACAAACTCAATTTTAAAATCAATTTAATTCCAGAGACAGATTTGTATTCCTTTTTAAAATATGTGTTTAGTCATTTTACATCTGTCTCCCACTTCTACGGGAGTATGCCTTAGGTCACAGATTGTTTTTAAACTGGAAGAAGTGGTGATCGATTAATGTGTTATTGCTCGAGGATACCAGCCTTTAAATCATATTATCCTTGCATTTTCAGCTCGTATTATCAAGGTCATTTCTCAGCCAAACATTACCAGAGAGACTGGGACAACTATTACTCGAGTGATTCCATATGGTAGACAAACATCTACATGCACTGTATTTGCAACAGTTTTTTTTATAACCTAACTGTTCTTTCGCTAATCTTTCCTCATTTCATCTCTCCCCTACCTTGAAGCTAGTGGGGCAAGGGCTTTGTGGAGGTGTGAACTCCTGAATTATTTTGCCTGTCTCACTAGGAGTGATAAAGCACTGTCAGATATTAGTGATGTAAATCAATGCAAATAGTGCACTGATAAAATATTTTAAAGTGCATTAAGTCATGTAACATGACAAGAATTTATGGGAGAGGGATTTACTTGCTTTGCCTCCCAGCATTGGAACCTTAGATGTTTGCAGTGCAGAAGGAGATTCTGTTACTGTTTTTTGTGACTCCTCTTTGATGGAGCAATCCAAGACTGGTTCCACTATCCCACACTTTCCCCATAGCCCTGTATCGTCCACCGCTTCAAATATTTTTCGACTTCTTTATTTGAAAGATGGTATGGCCCTTACCTCCTTATGCCATAGCATCACATCTCCAATAACCCAAAATAAATAGTTATTTTTCTAACCCCTATTCTTACTCACAATAATAATTTTAGAATGACGATTCCCCCAATTGTTGACTGCCCGAGTATAAGGAATGATTAACAGATTTAAAACTGCGAGGAGCATGTTTAATATTTGCACGCGGCAGGCATCAATTTGCGCCGGTAATGTGAACTTGTACAATTATAACGTTAACCAAGTGATTAAAAGGCATGAGGAAATGAACACTTCTCTACATAAAGCCAAATAAGTGGAAAATGTTGTTAATCTGAACCATTGCAAGCATAAATCTAATTTTGTTGCCAGCATCTTACCTGATGGAAACCGGGGGAAGAGGAAGTTTGATTGGTTGCTTGACAACAGTAGTCAGTGTTGACCCCAGTGTATTTCCTAGTGTTGAGCTCATATTGAAGTTTCAGTAGCCTCCAATCCAAATTTCCATTGTATCTTAATATCAAAGTTAAGGAAGTTGGCTATCGATGGCTGCAGCAGCCTCAAGGATGAGGCAGCGTTGCCAAATCGTCACTCACAGACTTTGTTTATTAGCTATCTGGAAATAGTGTGAAATTCTGATATACTCGTGACTGTACTGACTCTGATGCTGCATCTAAATGAAGATTTCAGGTAAGTGATAGTTGCAGTGGTTGGACAGGGCTTGGAAAATCCAAAATAAAAAAGATCTAACGAATTTATTACTGGTACTGATTGGACGCAGAATGTCTCACTACTAAATTGAATGCCTTCTGTCTATTTTATACTCAGATATAACATCCTGCTGAATTCAGTTCACCTCTAAGTGAGCTACCTGGATATAAATGAGTGAATAATGATGTTACATTAGGGTAGCAGCAAACGTCCTGTAGTCGTGGTGAGGTACTGGACAGGGGATAAAGTCTTGCATTTCTACAATCTTAAGCTTTACCTAGGGCACCCAAATAATCTTCTGTGATGCTCAGGACTGAAGCACATTTGACAGAAATAAGAAAACAGGGTCCACTTTGAAAGATATTCATTTGTCATTACTTGAGTCGATCTGAAATTACATTTGGATCCCATCCTGTTAAGCACAAGATTTCAAACAAATTGAATGTTTTAAAAAACTAAAATGATTCAAAATCAAGTGAGTATTTAGTTTCCCTTACCTTAGTTGATCTTTCAAAAATTGAAAATCAGAAGATATTTGGTAAACCATCAAATCCGAATGGCAGCGGAGATCGAATTAAGAGCCACAGGTAAACCTGTATCCTGATGCTGATGCTAGTAACACTATTTGAAATGAGTGAACAATTGCTTATAAAATAGTGGCCTGTGGAACTTGATACAAATACATGAATGGTGATACTGTATTGTGTTGGGAAGTTTCAATTTTATGTTAGGCTACAATCAACAAAGGATATCCTTCATTTACTTATCATTTTAAACACTTTTTTAGGCTTGAATCTGAAGGAGTGGATTCTAGTTAAGTAACAGCCCAAATATCTTTTGCTTCTCAGAAACTAAGGTCACAGAAATTACAAGAATTGTTACAACTAAACCAGAAATAAAAGTAATTAGTGGAAAGGTCATTCAAACCGGTGAGTTCTTCGTAATTTAACATGATTATTTTGATGGAGTTCTGTAACATGTCTACTCATCTCATAAACAAGTTTTCGAGTAAATAGAGTGGGACACGAGACAGCAATTCTTAACTTATTTCATCGGTGCACTTCAATTTGATGTACCATGAGAAGTAAATTACGCATTAGAAGCTTTAACAATGACATTAAAGGAAGAGGCATATTGGCATGGCAGTGTCAATGAGGATGCTAAGAGAACTCCAGGGAAAATACAGAATATCAGGTGTGGCTCCAGCTGCAAGCTATGTGAGGGGTGAAGAGGGGACATAAATTTCTAGTCACTGTGAGTTTGCATGAGAATTGCCCAGTGAAACTGGAACTAGGAAAAAACTGGTGTGCTTAGGCCAGTAGGAGAGATTGGAATATCAGGCCAGAGGGAACAGCAGAGAGAGAAATAGCAAAGATCACTTCAGTCCCCAGCAGGAAGTGAATGGGAGGTCAAACCCTGTCATCCTCCAGGCAAGATGGGAGGGAGGGAGGGAGGGAGGGAGGGATAAATACTACAGAAGAAAATGGATGGAATAAATGCTGGCCTAGTCAGCAAACCACAGCTGTGAAAGACTTTTATAAAATAAGGACCCTGAGCCAGGGTGGAGAGGAGTGAAAATTGAACAAGTGAAAGAGATAGGGACTGTAGGGAAAATGAGGGAGCATCTAAACCACAAGAGTGCGCAAAGAGCCAGAAAACGCAAGAGTATTAACTTGTAGTGGTACTGGTAAAGATAATGGTACTTTTAAGTGGGAGGCCTTGGAATTACAATATTGGCAATACTAGGATGTTTAGAGATCTGTGGAGTAAATACTAGTGAGTGAAAACAAGATAGATATTTAATAGCACTAGGCGGTTGTTGCAAACTGGGTGCAATCCATGCACTAGAACATGTAAGCCTAGGTCCGATTGAAATTGATGCTCAAGCCACATTCAAATTAGGTATGAGGGCTGCTGGTCCTGGCTTCAAATCCACAGGTAGCTCAGTAATGAAGCAGGTACAGTTATAGTTCGCTGCAGATGTTACTGTCAGGTGAGTGTGGGAAGAGGGCTAGCTATAATCTTCAGGATAGCTTTGAAGAAAGAGGAACAACCTTACTCTTCCTGAAGTGGAAAGAAGTACCATTCACCACATAAGACCGTAACCATAGAGCTTAAGGTGTAGAAGCAGAAGTAAATCATTCAACTCGTCAGTCTGCTTCTCCATTCAATGAGACAATGGCTGATCTGATAATTCCTGCCCTTTCCTCATAACACTTGGTTCCTCATTAAAAATCTAGCTATCTTGAATATACTTAGTGATCCAACCTCAACAATCCTCTATGATAAAACATTCCACAAATTCACTACCCTCTAAGAGACAATAATCTTCTTCATCTCTGTCTTAAATGTGCACCCCTTATTTTGCGATGATGCTTTCTGGTGCTAGATTCTCCCACAAGAGGACATAACCTTTCTGCACCTAGTCTGCCGAGTCCTCTAAGAATCATGTATGTTCAAAACACCTTGATGAGATTAGAAGCAAATCAGGGTATTTCTGATAAGATCAGCTGCCACAGAACATGAATAATTTTTTTTAAAATGTTAAGCGTCTTCATATGAGAGTTTGATTTTAGCTTTGCCTAGCCAATAGTGATTAGCATTTGGACAATATTAAACAGATACTTTGCATTATCTGTTATTTATCTGACATGCGGCAAAGCAATCCCTTGTTTTTGTATGTGGATAAACTATGTCTTGGAGTTCAGTATGCCATTCTGTCTTCGCTCAGTCTATAATTTCAATGATGTAACAGTTGTTTTGTAGGTATAAAACATTGACGCTAACTGCCAAATTGGGCTAGATTTCCAAAACAGATGATCAAGCCCTGTTTTCTTAAAAAATACCTCACCAATTAGGACTTCACTTTAAAATCAGGGGCTGCTGTCAGCCACTACATATTCTCACCCAAAAAATGATTGTCGCCTCCTTTCCTCTGCCAATTGCCGTCAGTTTCCTCTGCCGTCTCTCTATTACCCTCCTCCCTCCCGATCACTTACCCTTCTCATTAAAGAACTACCTTTGGGCCACTGCAGATGACAGAAAGTATCAACATTGAAATCACCAGGCAAGTTGTCTGGAGACATCCAGTTCACTGGTATGATGTAAATGAGACCTGTTGATTGGGTCAGTATCAGGATTACCTGTTTCAGTCCAAGGATCATTCAGTGTTTCAATTTACTTTAAAGCTATAATGATAGATTTGCCAAGATTGGAAACAGAAAGCATGTGAAGTTTAGAATCACCTTCCCAATTGGCTACATTAGAATATTAAAAACATTATTGATATAGTTCCAGCAGAGACTTAAAGTAAGTTAATTATTCTCTCTCTCTCTCTCTCTCTCTCGACATTGATTCAGGGACAATTGAACACAATGCTGAGACCTTTACAAAACTTGTTGAAGGAGGAGGTTTGTAGTTTTATTTTAAGAATGCTTAATGAAATTTTGTAATTTCATATCTTATAGTCAGGGTGGGACTCTTTGTTAATGGTACGGTAACCATATTGTCAAAACACACAGAAAAAGGGCATAGTCTGATTAAGAGATAACAAGCATGGGGCTGGATGAACACAGCAGGTCAAGCAGCATCATAGGAGCAGGAAAACTTGACG
>JAHRHZ010000263.1:30414915-30427791 GCA_024137785.1 Ginglymostoma cirratum | reverse complement strand
AATGTGGTATACTGCATCCGCTGTACCCGTTGTGGCTTCCTCTACATCGGGGAAACCAAGCGGAGGCAGTATACCACATTGGCAGATGTGCAGGTGAACCTCTGCCTGATGTGGAAAGTCTTCTTGGGGCCTGGGATTGGGGTGAGGGAGGAGGTGTGGGGGCAGGTGTAGCACTTCCTGCGGTTACAAGGAAAAGTGCCAGGTGTGGTGGGGCTGGAGGGGAGTGTGGAGCGGACAAGGGAGTCGCGGAGGGAGTGGTCCCTCCGGAAGGCAGATAAGGGTGGGGAGGGAAAGATGTCTTTGGTGGTGGGGTCTGACTGCAGATGGCGGAAGTGTCGGAGGATGATGCGTTGGATCCGGAGGTTGGTGGGGTGGTATGTGAGGACGAGGGGGATTCTTTTTTGGTTATTGTTGCAGGGACAGGGCGTGAGGGATGTGTTCCGGGAAATGCGGGAGACACGGTCGAGGGCTATCCTCTATCCATCTTCTGTCCGCCTCCCCCTCTCTCCCTATTTATTTCAGAACCCTCTTCCCCTCCCCCATTTCTGATGAAGGGTTTAGGCCCGAAACGTCGAGTTTTCCTGCTCCTATGATGCTGCTTGACCTGCTGTGTTCATCCAGCCCCATGCTTGTTATTGCAGATTAAGCAGTTTGGTGCTGAAGGTAATAATTTTAAGGGTTTTATTATACACAGTACACATGACAATGTATTATCACAATAAATGTAATATTCTGACATTATGTTAATGCAGAATTGATAGTTGAATTGTGAATAAAAGTTCTCATCCAACTGGGTTGTATATATTTTATTTTTAAAATAATTCTAACATGATTAGATCTGGCCAAAGAATAACAAAACTGCCCCATTGCATAGTTGGCGTGCACTTAGCTGTATTTTCAAACATGTCCTTGAAGATTAAGTATTTCATTTACTTTTTATGATTTTTACATACAGTTGGAAGAAGGGCAAGACAAACAATGAGGAAAAACCCAATAAAACGAAAACCAGTTCAAGCTTAAGGAGGATTTTAAACCTTTTGATAACACAAAATGCAGGACGTCCACTAAATACAAATGGTGCAATTTAAAATTGGGGCCTGGCTTGCGGCAATCACAAATGATGAGGATGTCAGTTTTGCACATGCCGCAAACTCCTATCAGGTTACATGGTTGTTGAATCGAAAGTCAGAACACATTAATTTTTGTATTTCCCTATGTCTTGTATTGAATCTTTAGTATATTTTAGGATCAAATCTGGATGGATTCTGGGGCATTTCCTTGGCACTATTGGAAAATTAATTCAGCGACCTTTCAGAATGTAAAATGAATAATTTACTAAACAGCAATTTATTTGCTGAATTTGTTCCCGAGGACAGCAGTTGCTTTTGCTGGGGTAAAATAATGGCAAGTCAGGAAAAAGAAAACAATTGAATGAACATGTATCTTCTTGTTTTCTCAGTATTGAGATTATCATAAGCACAAGGGAAATATATTCAAGGATATAAAAAATAGAATGTTTCAAAGCAATCAGTTTGAAAAAGATTAAAAGTTGCTTTATGTTTGGTGTTTGTTTCCATTTTTTTGAAGCTGGGCTTAATAATTTACAGATGGGGATTTGGCTAATGCTTGGAAACTGGTATGTCTGCGTGGTTAAGGATAAAAATATTAAAGTTGGTGCTTGCTCTAGTGAGTCTATGGACTATTTCTAACATGTATTTTGTACTAAGACAAAAATGCTTTGCAGTCAACAAACACAAGTTGAAGTTGTTTGTATTTGTGTAAATGGAGTGGTATCTTTGTTCTGAACTTTTTTTTTGTAACTCAAGTTTTGTATCAATGAAAGACTTGCTCTTTATTCCTGTTTATGTTTTGCAGTTTAAATCCTTGTTGCTATTTCTGGGAAACCATGCCTAAAAATCTGTGGAAAACATGCTGAACCTGGCGCTTTTCTGTATTCTCTTTGAGAAACAATTATCCATTAAAAAATTTTTCCTCATTTGTAGTGGTGGTTTTAATTGGCTCTGTTTGCTCATGTGTATCTGTTCGAATGTAGTAATTGCCCAGGACTTTGCTGCTATTGACCTTCTCAGTGGCAATGATTCTGGAAATGGGAGATAGTTATTCAATGATACAATACTGCAGATGCTGGAAATCTCAATTTAAAGAGAACATGCTGCAAGCATTAACCAGGTCAGATAGCAGTCAGAGATGGTTTTAAGTTCCATCCAATATGATGATGTTGTAGAGTCCGGGGTGTGGAATTTGGACAAATAGCTCTGGATCTTGAAGTGGCTAGAAGTATCATACATACCTCTAAATAATCTTAGTAACTGAGGCTAACTAGCTAATGTAACTTGTACCTATTTTTATCATGCAATAAACTACATCTTGTAAAGAGCCTGTTCTTGTTCAGACTCATTAGTGGTAGTTCCTCTACTGATGTAAACCAAATAGGCCTTCAGACCCAGTCAAGGAAAGAGGAATGGTGGCAGCATCCTTCTATCCACAGACATCACAGTTGACAGAAATCAGGTTCCACATGTATGCAAACAATACACAGCTCACCAACAAGTCTTTGACTATCTCTGTCTCTGTTTTGTCACACCACTTGTTAGGCATTCAATATTGGATTCTCAGAAATTGCCTCCAAGTAAATTTTGGGAAGACTGACCCTATTGTCTATGATTCCCAGCCCAAATTCTGTTCATTCTCCATTGTTTCCAGTCCAGACTATTTGCAACTTTGGTCTTGTGAACCTTGAAATGAGTTTCCGATCACATAGCTGCACCATCACTAAAATTGTCTGCTTCCACCTCTGTAATATCGCTGGACTCCAACCCTGGCATTGACTTTGGTAGACTCAAATATTGCAGTGATCCCCCTCCCATCTTCCACCCATCACAAATAATGGATATTAAAGCAATGAAGAATTAAATGAAATAAATATTTTGCTTCTGTCTCCACTATTGAGATATAAAAAGAAGTCTGGTAATAGCTACAGATCAGGAAGTGGAAGGGAGAGAGGAACTTATTGTAACATGAGGGAAGTGATCCTAAGCCAACAAATGGACCTACAGGCTGACAAGTCTTTGGATCCAGATGGACTTCATCCCAGGGTCTTAAAAGAATGAACTAGTGGATGAATAACTATCATGTTAACACACTTGTCAGTCCCATAACTGATCTGAATATATTACATTTCAGCTGTGCCCTTCCATCCAAAATCTCCCAGCAGAATAGCAAAATCTAACAGTGGAATAACAGCATCACCTTGCGAAACTAATTGGACATTAAAGCCTTTTGCAAATGCAAATATGTTTCTTTAAACTTTTCGAAGTTAAGCAAAGGAAACTCTTAGAGAGAAATGAACGTTAATATTCTTATTGTATGTAAGAAGAGGGGCAAACCACCATCCATAAACAGATTCAATTCGAACCTGTGTAATTGTTAAAAGTTAACCACATTGCTGTGGGTCTGAAGTCACCTATAGGCCAGACCAGGGAAGGGTGGCTGATTTCCTTCCTCCAATGACATTAGCGAACCAGGTTTTTACAACAACAGACAGTTGGTATCTACTAAGTGAGCATTTTTTAAAATTCAAATTTATTTTTCTTGAATTCAAATAATAATTCTACAGTAACAATGTTTGACCAGATATAGCATTCAGAAAGCCTTAACAGTATTTCTTCTTGTCGAACACTACTTATCAAAGAATGAACATCTCTTTGTGTCCAGACATTGATTTATTTCTTTCAAACAGAAACAGAAAATTCTACAACTACTCAGCAGGTCAGGTAGCATTGTTGGCGAGAGAAACAGACTCAAGAGTCCAGTGTTTTGCTGTTACAGATGGTGAGCTTGAAGGTGTGGAGAGCTTGTAATTAAGCAAGGCAATAGCTGTGGACAAGTTCAAAGTTTGGATGGTACAAAACTTGGAAGCATTGTAAACTGTGAGGAGGACAGTGCGAAACTTCAGGAAGATGTAGACAGGTTGGTGGAGAGGTCAAATGGGTGACAGATGACATTTATTGCAGAAGGAAGTGAGCTGATGTATTTTGGTAGGAAGAACTTGGACAGATAACACAAAATCAGGGTTATAACACTTATTGGGGTGAAGGAGCAGAGGCACCTAGGTACATACGTGTATAGTTCAATGATGCTTGCAGGCCAGGTAGAGAGAGCCGTTAACAATGCTTACCGAATCTTGGGCTTTATTCATAGAGACAAAGAGTACAATGGGAAAGAGGTTATACTGAACTTTTTCAAGATGCTTCTTAGACCGCAGTTGGGGTATTATATACAGTTTTGGGTGCCACTCTATAAGAAGGATTGAATACATTGGAAACAGTGCAGAAGAGTTACAACATTGGTACCAAGGATGAGAAATGTCAGAAATTGGAGAGGGAACTGTTCGCCTCAGTGGGTCAGGGTACACTGCCTGGAAGTATGGTGGAAGCAAGTTCATTCAGGCATGCAAGAGGGCATTAGATGGCTATTTAAATGGAACCAATGTGCAAGGGCTCAGAGAAAAGGCAGGACAATGATATTAAGTCATATTGTTGTTGGAGATCCAGTGAATACATAATGGGCCAAATAGCCTCCTTCAGTATCGTAATATTCTGTGGTTCTGTACCTGAACCCGAGCATTTTACCATCTCAGCCAGAATTAAGTTCTGACTACCTGAAGGCCTTATACTGCTGCTACTGGGGTTAACCCGACTAAAGATAGGCCTGCCACTTTGCAGTGTGCATGGCAAGTAGAACTGCATGGCCTACTTTTCACATCAGGTATGGGATGGGTGTTCCTTGGTCAAAGACACTCAGTGTCTGATTGGGAGACTCAGTGGAAAAAGGATGGGTTGCCTTCTGAGAGCAGCCTGCCCTAGCTGTTACCTGATCCTCCACCCCCTCTCCCTGTAACCCTCACCATGTGAAGCACTGTCCCCCTGCCACCCAAGTCACTTATCTGTAGTCTGGGTCCTCTGTGATCCCAAGACTCCAGTGGGCCTTTTTCAGCTACAGCCATGGCCACATGAGTGGTACTACAGAGCTAGTGGCCTCCGATGTTGGAGTCCTGCAGGCGTGATCCTCATTCCAGATTAAGACCGTATGGTGGCCTCACTGATCAGCTCAGGATTTGGTGGGTCTTCCCCAGAAGAAGCAGCACAGACCTCTCACCAGCTGTCAACCGTCTCCCCCACACCACATTCCTCCCAATGTTTTAGGTTGCTGAGCTTTCATCAGAATGGGGAAAGTGTTAAGCAACTGAAGGATGGAGCTGGAAAATAATCAGTAAAGGTAGCTCTGAACTAGGGTGGAAGATGGGATAGATTTAAAGAGTTAGTGTTGCAAGCCCAAAAGGAGTGACCATGAGAAGATTAAAGAAGCTAAAAATATGCCTAGGAAAGGTCCCATTGGGTTACCCATAGCAACCCCTTCAATTTGGAGCAAATCAGAGGAGGTGAAGTAAAAATTGTTCAATGTGAGAATCAATACAGTCAGGTGTAAGAAGATGAAAATACATGGAAATGGATTTGATCTTCATTCAAGGGAGAGGCTGAGACTAAGTGCACTGGTGGAGATGGAGGTGAGGAAAGATTGGACATCCATGGTGATGATGGTTAGGGCCAGGTAACTGGAAACTGTTAAGGTGATGGAGGGCATGGGAAAAGTCACAGGTGTAGGCAGAAAGGGACTGGACAAGGGGGTAAAGAATTTGAAGCAGGAAGAAAATTGTTCAGGGACGCAGCAAGAGACTTAAATGATGGATCCAACCGAACAGTCCTAATTGTGGAACTTGGAAAGGAGATGAGATGTAGACTTTTCAGGGTGGGGGAGCATATCCAAAGGAGATAAGGTTAGCAACAGTCCTGGGGACAGTGGCTTGATGTTTGGTGGTGAGATCCTAGGCCAGAGAAATAACAGACAGTATAAGAATGTTGTTGTTCAAGTCAGTTGAGTAGGTTGCTCACAGCTTCTCCATCATCATTCCTGAGTTTGCCAAATGAACTTTATGCATGCCCAACCACTTTGAATGGGCACCCACGATGACCAGGAACATTGATCCAATGAAAGGACTGGCATAGTCGACATGTAACCGAGACTGGAATTTACCTGGCCATTTTCACAAAGTTGGGGTGCTGCTGGTGGCAATTTTTGTCCATGTTGGCATTCTGAGCGCCACCCACCCATACAGCTATGATGGCATCCAATCCTAGCCACCAGCCATAGCGTCTTGCCAGCATTTTCATCTTGGAAACCCCTGGCTGACCCCAGTGGAGTTCGGCCAGTATCTAGCAGCGACCTTTACTCGGGGCAATCACCCTTGCTCCCCTATGCCGTCCTCTACGGTGATCTGGTCTCAGCGGGTCCAAAAAGGTTTCAATCCTGGTTGTGATAGCCCTTTTGTTTCCCCTATTACCACCAGCTGTTTCAGTTTCACTCGGGCAGGATATTTTGTGTCCACAGTTGGATATTATCTGTGGAGACTGGGAGGGTGTTCAGAAAGTTTAAAATCAAAATGGACACTTCCAGGGGAGGCACCACCGGTGGAATGTCTGCCAGTGGGAGGCAGTTCGAGGCATCCGCATCAGCCACTTGACTTCCTGGATGGTATTCTAATTTGTACTTGTGCCTGCTGAGATTAATGGCCCAACGCTGAATTCTACCAGAAGCTATGGATGGCACCGCCTTGTCTTCCCTCAATAGCCCTCACAGGGGTTTGTGATCTGTTACCATGACAAATTCTCGTCTGTAAAGATACTGGTGGAATACCCTCACACCAAAGACGACCGCTAAACCTTCCTTCTCTATGTGGGCATACTTGTGTTCAGCATCAGCCAAAGTCTGGGAAGCATACACTATTGGGCGCACCTTTCCATTGGGCAACTGGTGAGCCTACACCACCATGATACCAGGCAGGAAGGCATTGCATGTCAGCACTAACCTCTCATTTCGATTGCAGTGGGCCAACACCTTATGTGATGATAGCTGCTTTTTTCCCACTTCCCTAAAAGGCTAGTTTTTGACTTTGTTACCAGGTCCAAGGCTGACCCTTTTTCAATAGCAGGTGTAAGGGTGCCAAGATGGAGGCCAGGTTACATATGAATTTTCTGTAATAATTCACTAACCCAAGGAAAGACCTAAGCTCCAGTACAGACGTGGGAGCCAGGCTATCTTTGATTGCCCTCACTTTATCCTCCAATGGGTGTAGCCCAGTTTTGTCAACTTCGTAACCCACGTAGATCACTTGGGACACCAGGAACACAGTGTTTTCCCTTCTAGGGCACGTGCCCGCCTGGGAGTAATGTTTAAGCACCATGACCAAGTTCTCCAAGTGCTCTTTATTGGTCTTCCCTGTTATTCGTGTGTCATCCAGATAAATGGCAACCTGGGATAGTCCTTGTAAAATATTCTCCATGGTCTGCTGGAAAAGGGCGCAGGCTGATGATACCCCAAATGGCAGTCTTGTGTATTGATATAAACACATATAGGGATTAATTGTAGTGTACCTCTGGGACTCCTCATCCAGTTGCAATTGAAGATAGGCATGGCTCATGTCCAGCTTAGAAAAGGACAGGCCCTCCCTCACCAACTTTGCGAACAAGTCCTCAATTCAAGGGATTGGGTTTTTAACCAGCTGCGAGAATCGGTTTACCATTTGCTTAAAATCCCTGCAGAGGCAGACCGGGCCTTCAGGCTGTACAATCGGTACGACTGATGCTGCCCATTCTGCAAACTGTACTGGTTTGATGATTCCTTCACTCTCCAGTCTCGTGATTTCTGCCTCTACGTTTGCCCACAGGGAAAATGGCACAGGGCGGGCCTTGCTTCTTGGGCAACGTGTAAAGTGGCTTTGGCCCCTTAGATAGTCCCAAGCCCTTCTTGAAAAACTCCTCGGTATTTCACTAGCACTTCACTGAGGCAACCATTTTCCTATCGAAAAATGTTGAGCCAATCTAGTTGAATCTTTCTCAACCAATTCTGCCCCAATAGACTCGGGCCTGAGCCTTTTAACTACCATCAGCAGTAACTACACCAACTGCTTCTCTTAGGAGACTGCAACTGATATGTCGTGCCCTTAACTTGCAACGGTTTCCCAGTGTATGTTCTCAGTCTGGCTGAGGTCTTGCGCAAGCTTAATGTTTGGAGTTCCGATCAAATCTTGTTAAAGACGAATTCTGCAACTATAGAGCAGCTGCCCCAGTATTGATCTACATGGGAATTGGGTGACCATTTAACCAGTTTTATCTCCAATTTGGGTGTCATTAAACAATTTAATTGTTCCAACCCACATGTAGGGGAACTTTCGAGGGTATGCAGTCTCCTGGGTACTGGCTTATGGGTTTTCCTACTCAAGTCAGGCTTGTGAGGCTCCTTTGCTGTCTCAGGGCCAGCAGCAACTACAATGAGTCACCAACCCAGATCCTGAAGAACTGTTTAGCCATTTGGCCAAGGCTCCACTTTTTTGTGGGGCACTGCTGTGGACTGGCCTAGGGTTCCACTGCTCAGGACTTGCCCTGTGTGAGGGTCTGTGATTGCCTACACTCAAGTGGTGTTCCCCAAGTGCAGTTGGACAGGTGAGGGTGTCCACTTCCTTTGGAAAGCTCTGTAGTTTCCATGCTCCACTTGCTGCATTTCCTAATGACAAGGTCAGCTATAGTGCCTGTTTGAAATCCAGTTGGGCTTCAGCCAATAGGCGTTCCTGCATGGTTATGTCATTAATCCCACACACCATCAGTCTCTCAGCAACTCATGCAGGGTCAACCCAAAAACGTATGCCTCTGCCCGTCATTGTAACCTCGTCAAAAATCCCAATATGGATTCCCTGGTTCTCTAAAAGCCAAATAAAACCAATAGCCACTCAGGATTAAAGGAGGTTTGGGGTCATAATATTCCTTAACCTACTCTGTTAGCTCTTGGAAGGTTTTAGTGTTTGGTGCCTCTGGGAAAATTAATTCCCTTATAACCAAAAGTGCTGTGGGTCCACATGCAGTCGGAAGGATTACTAGTTGCTTTTCATCTGCCCCAGTGTCATTTGCCTGGAAAAGATATCATATTCTTTCCACATACTGGGGTCAGTCTTTGACAACAGGGTCAAATATTCTCAGCATCCCAAATGGAGGCATGATGCTAGAAATGCTTACTCCAACTCCAAAATGACAGTTGCGAGTGAATGACTTTCAGGCACATCCTGTTTTCTCCCATCGTCATTGAACTGACTGCACAGAGGGCAGGTCCCGTCAGCAAGTCACCCTTTATTTATTGGTGCACAGTACACTGGCTGTATCCAGCCAGCTCGGAGTCAGTCCTCAACTGAAGAGATTCTAATCTATATTGGTCAGCCAAGGCTTTCCCAATTGGTCCAGGTTAACAACCCCAATCAAGAATCTTGTAGTCAATGAGGTCCCAATCACTACAAGAACTGTGAGAGCTGATCTCATTGAAGTGTATATGATTCTTAAGGGTCTTGACTGGTTAAACATTGAGAGAATGTTTCCCTTCATGGGAGAGTCTAGGACCAGAGGGCATAGTTTCAAAATAAAGGGTCACCAATTTAAGAGTGAAATGAGGAAGAATTTCTTCTCTCAGGGAGGGGTGAGTCTTTGGAGCTTATCTTCATAGAGAGCTGTGGAGACTGAGTCCTTGTGTAGCTTTAAGGTTGAGATAGATTCTTGATCAGTAGGTGAATCAAGGGATACAGGGAAAGGGCAGGAAAGTGGGTGTGAGGAGTATTGGATCAGCCATGATCCCAAAGAATGGCACAGCAGGCTCGAGGGGCTGAACGTCTACTCCTGTCTCTATTTCTGATGGTTCCTATGGCAGGCTGGAGAAGAATCCTCTCGAAAGAATTTTGGCACAGAGGCAAAGATGATAGAAGAAACAACCAGAATTTTGCTGATTTCAATTCATTGGGGTTGAGTGTAAGGAACTAATCCCTTGAAAAGTGCAAATTCTTCAAGGTCAGAGAGGAGACGGTCAGACGGTATCATGAATACACAGTGAAGAGTGAGATTAGAAGTAAAGCTGCAGTCAGAGGAAAGGAAGTCTTGTTTGAAGTGAACCAAATTTAGGAGATGAGGGGAATCTAGACTCAGTAGGCAGGCAGGACTGTGTTCAGTCCTGTGAGCTGCAAACTGTCCAAGCACAGCAAACTAGTGTTAACAGAGCATTACATTTTGCTTTTTAACATTTTTGTGCTCTTCGTCTGCAACCTAACTTAGTATAATCCCATGTGCAAAATAAATAACTAACTGAGTTTCTAGCTTTGGATTGCATTTTCATGTGAAAATTTCAGCACATGTTTGTTCACTATCCAATGACCTCCTTTCTTTTCACTCCGAAATTGTTTTAATTAGCTGCCCCTTCTTATGTGTCTTTTAGGGAAAATTTTCCTACTCCACACTCAAACATGAGAAAGGAAGGTGTTCCACAAGGTGGCCAGCAAAAGCTAATTAAATTCATGATATAATTCTTTTTCCAGTTTTGAGAAAAGCTAATGCTTGTATTGGCTGTCAGAAGCTATTAACTGACTCATATTAGAAAGGAAAATATATCTCTTAGCAATTTTGTGGAGGTAATGTTAGCAGACATAAATGTCTCCTGTCTTAATGTCAGGCTTAGGGCAGTGTTGGGGCAACCAGAAGAAAAGAGGCTGGCTTGATACATGCTGGCGGGTGTGTTCCACAATGTTTGCCAGTGGATGGGACCTGCAGCAAGGAAATGCCGGCCCAGTTGGATCAAGAGCTCTTCTTCAATATTTATTGAGTGATGTGCCAGAACCATATGTTCCAGACTCTGTTCTTCTGGCACGCAAGTCATCTGATGTTAAAAATTCCAACTTTAAAAGGGCATCCAGGATTACACAGAAAATAAATGCAAAAAGCACTTAATATACATGCAGCGCAACCCAAAGATTTGATTTATTATTGTCACTTGTACCTAAGTACAGTGAAAAGTTTTGTTTTGTGTGCAGTACAGGCAGATCATAACATACAAAGATCATAGTTGATTGAACAGAGTGAGGAATACAAAGTTATAAGTGCAGAGAAGGTGCACAAAAAACAAGAAAATTAGATTTCAAATTTGAGGTCCATTCAGAAGTCTAATAACAGCGGGAAAGAAGCTGTTCTTAAACATATTGGTACGTGTGTGATATATGTTACCTTCTAAATTCATGACCAAGATTCAAGGAACAAAAGGAAATAACAGTTTGCCCTAACTGAGGCAGTGGCTGCATATTTCACATTCAGCAGAACAGCATTAAAGCAGCAGGAATTACACTGGAAAGCTCAAATATATCCTTTCTGCTTCATTTGCTTAAATAAATTGTATTATAACAAAGCAAGCCTTGGAAGCTCTGGTTGACTGCAATTATTTTGGAGCAAAAAATATGGAGAAAAAGTGTGCGTCACTGAAAGTTATCCAACTATGACAACTAGCTCAAGGAAGACATCACATTCAATGAGCATAATACATTTTAGTGATAGGTATGCTGCCTCCAAATGGATAAATGCATAAGATAAATGCAAATAATTAGAATATCTGAAATTAAGATGTAAGCATTAATTAAAATGTAATTGCCACATGCTGTCAAGTCACATAGATTTCAGTGGAATGAGTTTTTGTTTCGAAACCAGCGCAGCACCCATCACTTACACTGCTGTCAGACAGGGAGTAAATAGTGGCTGGACCACAGGCTGAAATGTGAAATAAAAACCAAAAGAACTGTGGATGCTGCCAATCAGGAACAAAAACAGAAGTTGCTGGAAAAGCTCAGCAAGTCTGGCATTATCTGTGAAGAAAAAAACATAGTTAATGTTAACTGAGTAAGTTCTGAGGAAGGGTCACCGGAACCGAAACGTTAACTCTGTTTTCTCCTCCACAGATGCTGCCAGACCTGCTGAGCTTTCCCAGCAACTTTGTTTTTCCAGTGTTTCTGACCATGTCTCAGACCTCAACTGTCAGCTTCCTCCTACCAGTAGGGGGCACATTGAGGTGAATGATAACTCAGTTGAGCACATCGTTTTGGAGAAAGGTAGGATTGGAGTTGGATTTGGTTAAAAGCACAGAGATTTTCAGCATGTCAGGAAGCTTTCTACAATCAGCTTGACCAGCATTTAACAGCAGTCCATGTGAGCAAACTCCTCAAGAGAAGGTAGGTTGCTAATTTCAACACATTAATCATTCAGCCACATCAATTCTGATGTGGGGTTGTATCTTACAAGAGTTTCGCTGTCAGTTTTGTTGAGTTGCGTGGTGGATTTCCCTCTGTGAGGCCGTAGCAAAATTGCTCACTGTATTGTCCTAATTTTACTTCCATTAACCACCCGAGCATCGTATCCTGTTCCTACAAGAGGGTCCTTCGACATCTTCAGATGTCCGTCTCATTCCTCCGCATCCGAACAGATCCTGTGAATGCGTAGGGCTTGTCCATAGGGGATGGCTGTTTCAATTTGTTCAGGATGGAAGCTAGAGAAGTGCAGCATCGTGAGGTTATCCATGGGCTTGTGGTAGAGTGAGGTACTGAGGTGTTCATCTGTGATGGAGAGTGTGTGACCAAGAATGAGACTGATTCTAAAGAGCAGTCCATGGTAAGCCTGATGGTGGGATGAAACTTGTTGATATCTCTACGTAATTGTTTCAGTGATTCCTCGCCATGAGACCAAAGGAAGAAAATGTTGTCAATATATGTGGTGTATAGTATTGGTTGGAGGTCCCGTGCAGCAAACAAATCTTGTTTGAACTTGTGCATGAAAATGTTGGCATATTGGGTAGCAAATCTGGTCCCCACGGCTGTTCCGTGTGTCTGGATGAAGAACTGGTTGTTGAAGGTGAAGACATTGTGGTCGAGGATGAAGTGGATGTGTTGTAGGA
>JAHRHZ010000263.1:30375036-30403886 GCA_024137785.1 Ginglymostoma cirratum | reverse complement strand
TGATGAAGGGTTTAGGCCCAAAACGTCAAGTTTTCCTGCTCCTATGATGCTGCTTGACCTGCTGTGTTCATCCAGCCCCATGCTTGTTATCTTGAAAGTAGAGATCTCCCTGCTAACATCTCATCACATATATATTGTTCATAAATGTTGCTTTGCTGGCTGCCCTGCTATAAGAGTACATTATTACTTTGGAAATGGTTCAGAAAAGATTTACCAGGATGTTGGAAGGACTGCAGTGTTTGAATTATAAGGATAAGTTGGGACTTTTTTCACTGGAGTGTAGGAATTTGAAAGGTGAACTTATAGAGCTTTATAAAATCATGAGGGGCATAGATAAGGTGGATGACAAAGGCCTTTTCCCAAGGGTGGGGGAGTTCAAAACAAGGCGATATGTTCTGAAAGTGAGAGGAGAAAGATTTATAAGGGACCTGGAGTGGGGGTGGGAGGGGGTAACTTTTTCACAAAGAGGGTGGATGATACGTGGAATGAATTACCAGAGGAAGTGATAGATGCAGGTGCTGTTACAACATTTTAAAAGACATTGGGACAGGTAGATGAACAGGAGAGATTTGGAGGGATATGAGCCAAATGCATGCAAGAGGTATTACTTTAGTTTAGGAAACATGGTTGTAATAGATTAGTTGGACCAAAGAGGTCTGTTCCCTTGCTGTGTGACACTATGTTTATAGAAACCTTGAAATCTGACTTAAACTTCTAAAAAGAACAACATAATCTGTACTACCACAATCTCAGCCTCTCCAATGTCTCTATCTAACATTCCATGGTGCTTTATTTGATATTTATTTATGTCCTGTAGTGTCACATTGATGCCATACTGCAACCATTTGCTGAGTGACAATATATTAGTCTGTAATTCCACCTGTCACTTGGAGAAATGCAAAAACTACATTTGATGAAGCTCTAGCATTTTGAATCTAAAGTGTAACTATTTCTGACTTAAGGGAGCCAATGACATAGTAGGCTGGCAGTGTTTGTCTGTGAGTAACAATGCAAGCATTTTAAATGGGTTCAATGCTCAGTTAAGTTGAAAAGTCAACCCGAATTAGTGCCACACAGAGGTAAAAAGACTTAAAGTGAATCATGCAAAAATGAAATGCTGCTGCAGGGATAAACACAAAGGCTCCAGCCTTTGATAAATTGGAAGCTGATGATGTTGTTGAGACATTTGAGAAGTTTAAATAAAAGTGTGAACTAATATTCAGTAGCTTGCCAAAAGACATTAGTGAAGAGGAAAATGTCTCCACATCCTTTTGTGGGAATGAGAGAGAGGCATTACATTTGTTTCAAAGCAGTGAAAAAACAGCACCAGAAATGTGGACAATCCTTTTGAGATTTTAACAGATTCAACAAATCCAGCCAAATCCAAATCAATGGATCTATCAAAATAAGTTTCAGGAGGTGGAGACCAGGTAAATATATTGATATTTTCTCAAGATTGCAAACTATAGCGGAAAATGTCAATTTAAAGAGACAGATGAAAGGCTGCTAATTCCACTCATTTGAGGCTATTCTCATGCTGAAGTTCAAAGAAACTACTTGGAAGAGACAAGTTCAAAGTGTTATAGGATGTAGACACTGCCAGATCACATGAATCCACAGATAGTCAAATGAAGATGCTAATGAACTAATTACCTGGCTTTCTGTTCAGATCAGAAAACAGTAATGGTGACAAAAGTATACACAGCTGACAGAAAATTATGCAGAAGAGATGTAGATGACCAAAAGAACTCATAAACAGAAGGAAATGCCCCACATGTGGATCAGACTGTAAAACTTGTGGAAGCTAAATCAATAGGAAAAGATTTGCAGAACAAAGAAAGAAGATGATAAAGCATTTCAAAGTCAGAGTGTAGAGCTGGGTGAACACAGCAGGCCAAGCAGCCTTCTTGCTCCTCTGATGCTGCTTGGCCTGCTGTGTTCATCCAGCTCGACACCTTGTTATCTCGGATTCTCCAGCATCTGTAGTTCCTGCTATCTCTCAAAGTCAGAGTGACTGCATTTTGTCTGTTCTCCGTTATTCTTACATTGTCTTCCCCCCTCCAAAACCTTGCATTGTTTGTGCCTTGTTTACTTTGCTGTTATAAAGAGGGCCGTTCTCTTCTTTTCACGTCTTAATTAACACACTTTTTACATTTCTGATGAAAGATCCCCACCCGAAACGTCAACTTTCCTGCTCCTCTGATGTTGCCTGACCTGCTGTGTTCTGCCAGCTCCACACTGTATTGTCTCTGACCTCCAGCATCTACAGTTCTTGCTATCTCCTAGTCGCTGAAAACCCTACTGTGAAGCCTCTTTCAAGGATGCCCACCTTGAAAAAGTTGTCCTCCTCACTCTGTAAAGAGCTCAGTGGTTCTCTCTCCCACTGCAATCCACTGGCAATCCCCTCCACCCTGAAGCTCCTCGAGCACATCCTGAAACAAACCTGTCACTACAGCCGTGTTCCTTTCTCAGTATCTGCCTATGCAACCGGATTATCCCCCAAGGACTTCAAACAATGTTCACAGCATCCCAGTTTGGAGCAAACCACAACAACCATTATCTACAAAACCTCCAAATATGGTTCTCCCCACGGATCATAAGACCATAAGATAAAGGAGAAGAAATTAGGCCATTTAGCCCATCGAGTCTGCTCCATCATTCAATTGTGTCTGATAAGTTTCACAACCCTATTCTCTCACTTTCTCCCCGTCTCCTTTGACCCCCTTGACAATCAAGAACCTTTCTATCTCTGTCTTAAATATAGTCAATTACCTGGTCTCCACAGTCTTCTATGACAGTGAATTCGCCACCTTCTGTCTGAAGCAGTTTCTCCTTTTCTCCATTCTTCCCTTTCCTCTAAGGCTGTGCCATTGGGTGCTAGTCTCTCCCACCAATGTAAACATCTTCCCAACATCCACTCTGTCCAAGCCATTCAGTATTCTGTAAATTTCAGTTAGATGCCCCCTCATTCTTCTAAACTCCATCAAGTATAGACCCAGAGTCCTCAAACGTTCCTCATATGTTAAGCGTTTCATTTCTGGGACTATTCTCGTGAACCTCTGCTGAACCCGCACCAGGGCCATTTCTTTCCCACTCTCCTAACCTGAACAAATCCTTCAGCAGCCTCCCCACATCCTCAATACTACCTGTCCCTCTACCTATCTTTGTATCGTCTTCAAACTTAGCCAGAATACCCTCAGTTACTTCATCTAGATTATTAATGTATAAAGTGAAATTTTGTGGTCCCAGCACTGACACTTATGGAACACCACTTGTCACCAGCTGCCATCCTGAGAAAGGCCCCTTTATCCCCACTCTCTGCTTTCTGCCAGACAGCCAATCTTCTATCCATGCTAACACCTTGCCTTTAACACCATGGGTCCTTATCTTACTCAGCAGCTTCCTGTGCGGCACCTTGTCAAAGGCCTTCTTGAAGTCAAGGTAGATAACATCCATTATCTCTCCTTGGTCTAATATCCTCCACTCCACACTAACAGCCATGCGCCAACATCTTCTCTCACTGCAGTCAGCCTTCCCCAGATCAGAGCCTCCCTTTCCCAGATCTGCAAAGGACCTTTACTGTTTTTCATTCTACGTAGGATCCACACCCTCAACAAATGGTTTTTCTCCGCCCTATTGGACATCAAAGACCGTAAGTACACCAAAGCTCTGAAGAAAGGTCCCGACCCAAAATATTGATTTTCCAGTTCCGCTAATGCTGCTTGACCTGCTGTGTTCCTCCAACTCCACACTGTATTCCTATTTCTCCACCACTAACAACCCTTTATCTTTTGCACTGGGCCTCTGCCTCTATCAAAAATATTTTTAAAAAATCTATTTTCCAACACTTTTTAGTTCTGAGGAAGAGTCATGCTGGACTTGAAATGTTCACTCAGTTTCTCTCTCTGTAGTTGTTGCCAGCGCTGCTACTGAGTTTCTCCGACCTCTGTGTTTGTGGCAAGTGGGAATAACTTGGTTGCTGAGACACAGATGTCTCTGTGTCCCAGAGATGTGTCCCATTTCTGATGAAGGGTCTAGGCCCGAAACGTCAAGCTTTCCTGCTCCTATGATGCTGCTTGGCCTGCTGTGTTCATACAGCTCCACACCTTGTTGTCTCTGTGTCCCCACAGGAGCATTCCTGGTCCTCTCCTCATTTGGAGTGCAAACACAGGTAACAGGCATCCCTTCTACCCACACAGCATCAATTTTCCACATCATAGGGCTTCTTCTCCTGTCATGACATTGAAACAGTAAATAAGTAAGAAACAAGTGGATTTCACATCTGTTGGGGCTGTTGCATGTGGGGGAAATATGTTGAGGTGCTCTGAGGGAGTGAGGAGGCAGCAATGAGGGAGTGCAATGTTAGTGCTGAGGGAAAAGGGAGGGTAATGTGAACAAGCAGGGAAAGTATTGCATGCAACAGAGGTATCAAAGTATGTGCTTTGGTGCGAATTGGGTGCATTGGCAGAGGTCGAGTGAGGGCACAGCAGCAGAGGATGGCAGTTACGCTGATGGAGCAAGGAAGATCATTGAACTTTTATCAGAACTGCAGCCGGTCCTGCACACCCTCGAAATGGCACTGTCCTGGCTGGTAATCTCTGACCATGATGTGGTGGCACAGCTTCCTCTGCTCATCCTCCAAGAAGAAGACAACCCTTCTACCTATGGGAGAACTGCGGTGCCAACTTCACCTATCTCCATTCATTCCCCAAAAATGAACAGGGCAACTGCCAGGTGCCAGTAATCCTCCAGGTGTGCTGTGGCCTTTCAAAGATGGCAGATGCTGATTTTAGGATGGATAATCAGGAGCAGTACATGAGAAGATGAGGGAGAAATCAAATGTGATCCATGTCACTCTCTGCTACTGGATTCTCAGCTTTCTGACCCAGAGGCTGCAATCAGTGAGGATGGGTAACTGCACCTCTTCCACGATAATACTCAACACGGGACCCCCCCAAGGATGCGTCCTCAGCCCCCTACTGTACTGCCTGTACAACTGCAACTGTATTGCCAAATTCTAAACAAATGCCATCTACAAGTTCGCTGATGACACCACCGTAGTGCGATGGATATTTAACAATGCCAAGTCGTAATACAGAAGAGAGATAGAGGGCTTGGTGATGTAATGAAAACAATCCGTCTCTCAACGTCGGCAAACTAAAAAACTGATCATTGACTCCAGCAAAGAAGGGGAAGATCACGTCCCCACCTACATCAACGAAACTGAGGTTGAGAGAGTGAAGGGCATCAAGTTCCTTGGAGTAACAATAATCGATGACCTGTCCTGGACTTCCCATGTAAATGTGACAGTCAAGAAGGCACAACGACGCCTCTTCTTCCTTAGGTCGCTCAGGAAATTTGGCATGTCCATAAGGTCGCTCACCAAATTCTACAGGTGCACCATTGAAAGCATACTGTCAGGCCTGGTCTGGCAACTGCTGTGTCCAGGACCACAGGAAACTACAGAAAGTGGTGTGCACAGCTCAGACCATCACAGGAGCCAACCTTCCATCCATGAACTCAATTTGCACAGCTTGCTGCCATAGTGAGGTGACCAACATCATCAAAAGATCCATTGCACCCTGGTAATAACCTCCTACAACCTCTTCCATCAGGCAGAAGATACAGACACCTGAACACAAGCACGTGTAGGCTCAGGAACAGCTTCTTTCTAGACTGTTGAATGGACTGTAGCCTCAAATAATGTAACTGGCAATGTAATCTGTATGCCTCTGTGTCTTTTTGATCACACTTCCTTTGCTTGCTGTGATCTGCCTGTAACCGCTCCTAAACAAAGCTTTTCACTGTATTTCAGTACACGTGATAATAATTCAATCAATTATAAGGGTAAGAATAGCAATTAAGGTAGCAAGTTTGAAATCTAACCCAGGCTGTTGAGTGAGGCGAGGAAAGAAATAATATGGGCACTGGCAAAAGTTTTCAAGTTCCCTCTGGTCACAAAAGATGAATCAGAGGACAGCCAATGTGATACCATTATTCAAGAAGGATGCAAGTTGACCCTATTTCTGTGCATGTGGAGTCACATGTGAAACAGCCCAGGTAAAGTGAGCTGGTTTCGTCCTCTTAAGAACAGTCGAGTATCAGATGATTTTTTATGGGAATCACTGATAGTATCATGGTTGCTATTAGCAAGACTAGATTTCAATATATTCCAGTTGCTGCCATCATGGGGTCTGGCTGTACAGCTTTGCTTTGGAGTCTCTGGATTATTAGTCTGATGACACACCACTATGCTACTGTCTCCCCCAAAATGAGGGAATTTGATTAAGTGGAATGGTATGAGAGGTGAGCATTTATGTTGATAACAAGGTTTGGAGCTGGATGAATACAGAAGCCCAGGCAGCATCAGAGGAGCAGGAAAGCTGACATTTCGGGTCTGGACCCTTCTTCAGAAAATCTGAAGAAGGGTCCAGACCCGAAACATCAGCTTTCTTGGTCCTCTGATGCTGCCTGGCCTGCTATGTTCGTCCAACTCCACACCTTGTTATCTCAGACTCCAGCATTGGCAGTTCCTACTATCTCTGAGTGAGATTTATGTGTCTGTTGGAGGAAATCCAGGGGAAGTGATCTGTTAGGTGTTGGGGGGGGGGGTGGTTCTGGGGTAGCAGGATGTCCATTGAGAAACTTGAAAATTAGGGAATGACCTTTAAAAGGCTAGCTAGCTCTGACTAAAATGAGCAGCGCCCATCAAGGAACATCAAATAGTTTGTCTCACTGAATGTCCAGTAGGCAGGCAAGGTCAAGAAGTGCCAAAGCTTTGGATATCAATTTGCAAGGGTGAAATATCCAAAGTGTGTAAATTAAAGGAATAATACCAGGAGAGAGGGGTGTATGAGAATTCATAGAGTCATAGTCATAGTGTCATACAGCACAGAAACAGACCCTTCTGTCCAACCAGTTCATGCCAACCATTATCCCAAACTAAACTAGTCCCATCAGCCTGCGTTTGGCCCATTTCCCTCCAAACATTTCTTATTCACGTACTTACCAAATTCTTTTAAACATTGTGATTTTACTCACATCCACCAGTTCCACTGGAAGTTCATTCCACAAACAATTCATTGTGTAAAAAAAGGTTGGCCCTCATCTAAAGAAGTTGCCCCTCATGTCTTTTTTTATATCTTTCTCCTCTCACCTTAAAAATATACTCCTTAGTCTTGAAATCCCCCACTCTAGGGAAAATTCACCTGCCATTCACCTTATCTATACCCCTTATTATTTTATAAACTTTTATAAAGTCGGCCCTCACCCTCCTATGCTTCAAACGAAAAATGTCCCAGCCTATCCAGCCATTCCTTATAACACAAGCCCTCCATTCCTAGCAATATCCTGGTAAATTTTTGCTGAATTCTCTCCAGTTTAATAATATGCTTCCTACAACTGGGCAACCAGAACTGGATTTACTCCAGAAGACACCTCACCAACATCAACCTCATATGACGTCTCAACTTCCACACTCAAAGGACTGAACAATGAAGGAAAGTGTGCTAACTGTCTTCTTAACCACCCTGTGTACATGTGATGCAAATTTCAAAGAATTATGTCCCTGAATTCTTAGGTCTCTTTGTTCTAGAGCGCTACACAAGTCCCTATTTTTAATTGTAAAAGTCCTGCCCTTGTTTGTTTCACCAAAATGCAATGTCTCTCACTTATCCAAATTAAACTCCATCTGCTGCTTCTCAGCACATTGACCCAATGATCAAGATCTCTTTGTAATCTTTATTAACCTTCTACACTGTCCAATTCACCACCAATTTTGGTGTCATACGCAAACTTACTAACCATGGCTCTGTGTATTCGCATCTAAATCATTTATACATATGACAAACAAAAGTGAACACAGCACCAATCCCTGTGGAACACCACTGGTTACAGGCTTCCAGTCCAATTAAAAAACACCTCCCTACCATCACTCTCTGTCTCCTGCCATTAAGCCAATTTTGTATGCAATTGGCAAGCTCACCCTGAATCCAATGTGATCTAACTTTAGTAATTAGTCTACCATGCAGAACCTTGTGATGGGCCTGAGTCACAAGCTAGCATGAAAATGTCATGTGTGTGCACAACATCAGATATGATATTCTTTACGTACAGTGTTAAGCTCTCAGCATTAACAACTTGTTATAATTCAACTTGGAAAGTAGCTTAGAGTTGTCTTTATCCACTTCTACCTTGGATCCTCACGGACCATAACTCTCATGTACATTCCATAGACATAGTGCCAAGTCTGTGCCAATTACACAGAATTTAACAGTTGTTTATGTTACCGTACAAATTGCCCGGAAACTAGGATCAGCTTGCTCAAATGCGTTGCATTAAAAACACCTCATGCCAGCTGCTAGCAGGGAAAGCTTCCTGTCTCTTGGTTGGATTCAAACCAATCTGAACGGTAATCAGTCATACTTTGATTTTGTGAAGGCAGCAGATTCAGGCCTGTTCATGCATGGCACAGGTTATCTCCTTAGTTCACTGGGTTCTCTGCACACATTAAATGAATACAGAACATGGCCAGTAACACAGATGGTTGGTGATGGGAATTTTGGCTCTTACACAGCTCTGATAAGTTCCACTACTCATTATTAATACGTAGAAGTAGCAATGCACAGTTCACCCTTTTGAGGATGACACATTGAAGGCCTTAGGCATAGTAGACTCGCGCTCTGTGATGAACAAAAGCAGGCAGCGCAGATAATAAACCTAGTCCAGTTCTAAAGGAAAAGGGTACAAATGGAGTACCAAAATAAGTATGCCTACTTTCACCTCTTATTGGCAAAAATGTGACATAAGAGAATTTGTGAGCTGCAGCACACTCAAGAGGTAACGTGCCTACATTTAGTTGGACCAGTATTGAACTGTACCAATGTTACTCTCCCACAAATAACTATTTCCCAAACAGTCATGAGACCCGCAATGCACTGGTCCAACATCCCTGAGCTTGGTCAATTGAAATTTCCCCACTATATCCATTAAACTAATTATGAAATCTGTGTTCAATAGTGGGACACAATGGAACTGTGTGAGTATCAACATTACAGTAGTGAGTCAATTAACTGAATTAACAGAAGAAATATGATACCTTTGCATTAATCCTCTGTAATTGACATATCCTGTCTATCTCAATGCCCATCATTTCAATATAGTTTGCCACTGTGGCTACAGCAGAAATGGAGGAAGGCTACAGTTCTATTATCTTCGTTGCTAAAATGTTGCTGTTGGGCTGATAGACTTTGGGTTTCTCAGGCTGTGAGGCCCCTGCCACCCTCTATTTCTCCCAAGCACAGTGCGAGCTTGCAAGAATGGAGACAGCCAGGAAGATATTGAAAAGGGAGGTAGTGGCACAGTGGCAATGTAATTGGGCTAATAATCCAGAATGCCAGTTTAATATTCTGAGGACATGGGTTCAAATCCAATCACAGCACACAATGAAATGTGAAATCAGCAGGGGATGGTAACATGATGCTCGTGTCACGGGGCGGCACGGTGACACAGCTGCTTCACAGTGCCAGGGACCCGCATTCGATTCCACCCTTGGGCGACAGTCTGTGTGGAGTTTGCACATTCTCCCTGTGTCTGCGTGGGTTTCCTTCAGGTGCTCCGGTTTCCTCCCACAGTCCAAATATGTGCAGGTTAGGTAGAATGGCCATGCTAAATTGCCCGTAGTGTTCAGGGATGTGGAGATTAGGTGGGTTATAGGGGGATGGGTCTGGTAGACTTGTTGGGCCAAAGGGCCTGTTTCCACACTGTAGGAATTCTATGATCATTCTATTCTATGATCACATTGACAGGTGGGATAGCAATACCAAATGTTCAGGGAGACATTTGAATTTGTCTCTCTATTTTGTCGGCTTCCCAGGACAGCCAACGTCTGGACCAGACATAACTTTGAATCCCTGATCTAGACTCTCCATGATCATGTTATAATGGGCACTCTCGCAGCCAAGGCATGTACAGCTGCTGCTGGAGCCTCCTGCTAGAGACCATGTCTGTGTGCATTGAGTCATACAACTGGCAGTCTCTAATTTCCACAGAGCTTGCCACATGTTCCCTGGGGGCTTATAAAGTCAAAATGTCTCGCCCTATCAGGAATGTTGGACACATCATCTTCAACACAGTGGACAGCGTGCCAGGCAGTCTGTCAATATCTCCATCAATTGCTGCTGTGCTGTAAGTATTCTCCTTTTTGGCACTGGAGCCAGGGCTTCTGCACCTCTGCTCTGATCAGCAAAGCTTGGGGATGACAATATCCTCTGCTGTGCCATCTCATCGGTCATCCCGTCCAACGCTCTCTGTCTTGTTCACATGTGCCATCAAATTACCAAGAGGAGCTTGGGACCAAACGTACTGCTGGTATCTGACTCAGTGTTCTTCCAGAGTATCTACTAATTGGTGCAGTCTGAAAAGAACAAGGAGTCATTGTCCAGTCCCATTACAGACCCTTAATCTTGATAGAAATTTGTTGATGGAGAGAAGGAAATGACAATATTGAGTAAGTTTTTCAGTGTTCCAACTCACTTAACTTTAATAATTACCCAGAAAAGTTAGAGGATTAAAGAACTACTCTAACTCTCAGGTAACTATTACACTAACCTCCACAACTACACGTATCTTAAACTCCAAACCCCCTGACTGCTGACCCAATTCACTATCTACTAGTTCCACCAACTGTCCTGCCCCCACTGGCCTGTCCCTGCTGGACCCAACACCTAACCCTTCTCCCATTACCCCAGTAGACCATACACACACCGCCTTCCTTCTGAATGGACCCTGCCAGATTTGACATTACCTACAGTCCGATCCTACACCTCCCTGAACCAAGGCAACATTGCAGAACACAATATACACCGCATACCCACCCTGGCCTAGTCCGACGCTGCAGAACCCAATGTTAACCCTTCCCCGCTACCCCTGCATCCCCCCCTCCACGCCCCATCACCACCTCCTAGCCTGGGCCCATTCTGCAGAGGCTGACAGGCCCCCTCAGACTGACCTTGCAGGATTTGACCCTGGGCTTCACCCAACATGACTGATCCAACTTGTCAGAACTGATGGCAGCCCCCAATCCCAGGCCCTGATACCATCCCAACAACACCTCTCCAGCACTCACAACCACAGCCTAACTGAAACATCCACTCAGATACCTGGCTCTCTAATTGCAACATCCATCTAACATCCTACCTACCTTGTCCACTTAGCAACCTACCCTCTTACTCAGCTGGCATCTTACCCATCTCACCCATCCTACCCCTCTTAGCTAACACCCTAGCCAGATTATGAACTGGCATCCTCCTTTCCTCCTGGCACACAACCACCTGACCTACTTAACTGCCACCCTCTCTCTCGGTTTATGTACATACTTACACTTCCTTAGTCACTGTCAGAGTATTTTTGAGGCCTTCAACTCCTGAAATGCAGCAACAAGTATCCTTAAAAAGGGGACATAGCTTGGCCTGTAACACTCAACCTGCACTGAGTCAATTTCTTTGTGGGTGTATTCAGGACAGGCTAGACTTAGATTTTTGACCAAAAAAGTCATTAGCTGGGAAGTGGGTAACTTTAGAGAGTATTACTACCCAGCTGAATCTGTTCTGATGGTGATCAAAATACCTGGAGCATTATCGAGTCATAGATAGAGATATAGAGATGTACAGCATGGAAACAGACCCTTTAGTCCAACCGGTCCATGCCAACCAGATATTCTAAATTAATCTAGACCCAATTGCCAGCATTTGGCCCATACCCCTCTAAACCAATCCAGGTGCCTTTTAAAGATAACACTGTGTGGAGCTGGGGGAACACAGCAAGGCAGTAGCATCAGAAGAGCAGGAAAGCTGACGTTTCAGGTTGGGACCTTTCTTCAGAAATGTCAGCTTTCCTGCTCCTCTAATATTGCCGCTCTGCTGTGTTCTCCCAGCTCCACACTGTGTTATCTCTGACTCCAGCATCAGCAGTTCTCACTATCTCAGATGCCTTTTATAGTTGCCCCTTCGGTCCCTCTCCTTATTCTTTCTGTGTTCCAACTTTCTTTTGCTTCCTTCTATCAGCCCAATTGTTTTCCTTGCAATCCTCTTTCTTCCTGACAAACTAGTTGTCCAGCCATTCCTGTCCCTCTCTGACCCACTGCATCATTGAACTGGTCCATCCCTGCTCCAGTGGGGCATATTTTAATAATGCTGTAACTGGTCTGAAGAAACCTGTGACCATCACAATGTTCAGCTCACACTAAATAGACTGTCTTAACAGATTGTTTCATGCAGGTAATAAATATTGAAATATCATCAATCTCTTATTAAATTATCTCTGTGTACGAGTTTCTGACAAATATTGCACTTGGGCAAAAGAAATTCACAATTGAACACTTGGGGCAGGACTTAATAATTTGCCTTTCAAATATTTTTTTTCTATTGCTATGTGTATTTTTGGAGATAAAAAGTGAAACCATATGCTGCTAAACCATTATATTCAAGAAATATATGATGGAGACTCTAGGTAATTTTCATTCAATTTCCAACAGCATTGCCATGTGTGGAGTAGAAGGTACTGAAATTAATTTCTAAAATCGAGTCTTTTCTGATCTGGGGTAAATGATTCTTCCACCATGTGTAGAGACTGAGTGAATCCATCCCAATGCTACAATCCATCATAAAGAGACCAACATTTTAGCCATTTTTATGCTTCCAAGTCTGTTATTACAAATTATCTCTAGCCTGCCAAAATCCATTGTTTTGAATTGTTTGTGTTTAGTTTCATTTCTTAAAAAGTTCACCATGTCTTTCTATTGATACTGTCTGTCAGATAGTAGCATGGTTAGAGTCTGAGTAGGCAAATAAAACACAGCAAACATGATCTTTGAAAGTTGGAGACGTAGGAGAGCAAGTATACTTTGTCTTTGAATATTTAGATCATTAGGAGCCATGGATGAACAAATCAGGAAAGAGTCATTCAGCTTAGTAAACCAGTTCCTTTAACAAGCCTTGAACCATCCATCCTATTTTAACCCTGAATTCTATTTGTTTAGTGATCTGAAGGAAAAAAATTCATTATATTGCACTTGATGCTCAAAAGTTATCCGTGAAAACTCCAAAATATTTAAAGCCAAAATCTTTATCTGTCCCTATATTATGATGACTTAACTGTTTTTGTCCCCACCAACAATTTATATGTTTCTTTAATGTAAAAGCAGAGTCCCACGGCACAATTCAGACAGCACAAAGGCCAGAATTGCAGGGCGAAAGAATATAGACTGTCTGTAAAGCTAGAGGAGATGGCACTTTCCTGGCACTGTGAGGCAGCAGTGCCGACCACTGAGCCACTGCACTGCCTGATTATACTTAATAGGCTTTATATGTGAACTACATCAATTGGAGAACATGGATGATTTATTGGTGGTGGTTAATAAATGTAAAAATACCCCATGTGATAGGGAATGAAAACGAACATTCAGTTGTATACGAGAGCACTTCTGGATATATAAACAAAATCCACAACAATAAAACTAGGGCGTAAAGCCGTACAAAGACATAACATTTTCAAACTAAAAATCAGCTTTTCAATGACAAAATGTGATTTTACCAATATGAAAAGGGAGATACAGGATCAAAAGTTACGGATGGAAAGGAAAATTTGGAAGATAGAGACAATGATCAAAAGAGAGCTGATTTTTGTGGTACTGATTTTTTTAAAAACACTATGTGTTAGCACCAACAATGACTGACAAGACTGGTGTTTCAATTCAGTCTTATAATAGACTGAACTGATCTCCATCACCATGCAGCCCCCCAGCCCACCCCCACCACAGTGCAAAAGATGCCAAAAAGAGGTACAAGTGCAACCCACTCTCTCATTAAGTTAAAAGCAAAACTAGCCATCAATTGATACATCTCACACAGAAGTTCCAGTACAAAATTTTCCTGTGCTTACAGACAACTTAAGAATAGCTGTTGGTTGCTAGATCTAAGAAGTGGAGATGCTCCCTTCCCCAACACCAACATCCCTAACCTTGATGAGCAAAAACACTTAGCTAGACAAAAAAGAAAGTTCATGCAAACATAGCTGACATATTGGTGGAATAGTACACTATTTTCTTCCCGTAAAATCAGCAACCACTATAGAGTAGCAAATCTTCGTTTAGGAGCTTTGAAAGCAGGGAAACTTCCACCTGTATACATTTGCATTACAAGGGCCATCACCATCACAACATTCGAAACTGCAGACAAATACTGCATTTAGCAAAAGCAAACTTGGGCTCTGTTGCTTCAGCACAATGATTATGGTGTACAATTTATCGTGTTAATTTCTAAACAGACAAACACGTGAGAGTAATTAAAACCACAGGCCACAGTAAAATAGCTGGTGTCTGCAATCGTCATATCTGAATGACCGCACAAGTAATTGCAAGTCCAATTCTTAGCATCTGGAATGTGATTATTTTTTACACAATATTCACAGAGTTATGAAATAGCATGTGTGACCAATAACTTCCAATGATTAAAGTTCATTTTGCTGTCCAAATCAACAGAATGATTCAAAAACTTCCACAAGTCTTTTTTCCAGTGGTACAATCAGCCTTTTTGATTGACTTAAAGACAACCTTAAGATGCTGTTAGAATTATTTGATGAAAATTCACTTCCAGTCCATGAAGTATTGTGCAACCCATCTGAAATTAACCTAATTCAAAGTTCTCAGTGATGTGAATTTGTGCATGTATAATACCAGACAACCCATAAACAACAGGGATTACTTAACAGCACAGTGATTTTAACAACCAAACATTCAATACATTGCCACTGATTTGGACAGAACACTTTAACATGATGAATTGTGTGCCAGATATTATAATACGACGGTGTTCACTGGATATACTAGCACCAAATTAGTAAATAATTCAATTGAGCCTTTACAATGCCAAATAAACAAGGTAAAACTAATTTTGGTCAAAGGTCAGCTCACATCAATATTGACTCCTCAAGGGGTATCACAATCTCATTAGTGGAGATGACTGTTAGTCACATTCCTGAAGGACAATGAGCTCACTGGAAACAAATAGTAAAACGTGGTGTTTCCTGGATATTATTGTGTAACAGTACAACTACTACATATTGAAACAAAATCAGAAATTGCTGGAAAAACTCAGCAGGTCTGGCAGGATCTGTGGAGAGAAAGCAGTGTTAACATTTTGGTGCCTCCTTTTCATAACTGTGTCAATACTTATCGTTTAGTTTTCTATTTTCTGAAATTCCAAGAGCTGCTCATTGGAGGTTAGACAGGGAATTTACAAAATCTTCCTGCTGTAGCACAGTCCAAAACCCAACTCAAATTCTGGCCACTCCATGATGGACTGTCCATCCCATCCATTAGGTCCGAGTTACTTTTCAACATCTACCATTCTTTGAATTAAAAAAAAGCTAAAACAAGATGAAAAATATTGACTTTACCTATTCTACTTCCTGTATTTAAAGTGTAAAACATTTGCTCTTCAATTATGTTGTAAATAAAGGCTTTAGGCAAAATTATACGTTGCAGCCTGTTTCCTCGATGAAGCATTGAAGAGGCAACTACAACAATCAGTAAGCTCCGAGCCGAATTGGCTTACTTCTGCTCCTAGTCCTATTTAATCAGTGAAAGGAAGGGAAGATGCTCCTGCTCCCAGTCATTTGTTCAGTTCTCCCTGCTGGCTAGACATTGATCTGGTTGGGCTCTGCTTTATTCTTTTAGACCCCCACTATCTACCCCTACCTCTAGCCAAGAAATCCATCTCCTCACTGAGTGTACTGCTCCTATTTTTTGTCTTATGTTGAGTTCAATCACATGGACAAAGTAATCAAATGCCTGCTGCCATCGATGAATTCATATTCCATCTACGGAAGGAATAAAAAAGAAGAGAAATTGTTTTTGAGTCAAAAGAAACAACAATATCAAGAGAGCTCACACCATTTGATTTCATAAGCATCTAATTTGTGTACCATACATGTGTCTTTATAATTACTATCAATTTTTTTTCTAACATGATTGATGTATTGTAAATGACTTTGTGATGGTCAGTTTTTCCTTTCCCGTGTTACAGCCTCAATTGATTGACCACAACAGTTGTAAAACTACACAGGGTCTGCAACACCCGCATGTTTGTATTTTCTTCTAGGAATTTCTGACTTCAAACAATGCCAGTTCACAGAAACTGTGTGTGACAGTGTTACTCTATCAGTAATCTCAAGCACTCTGTAACTGCCAAACGGCGACCCAAAGCAATAGTAGGACTCTTGCATCCAAAGCCAAGGAATCAGAATTTATCTTTTGAAAATACATCTTTTTTCTCAACTTTACCCAGATCCAAATGTGTTGAAGGACAGTGTGTCTGCTTTATGACACCACAAGACTGGACTTATTTACAATTTTATATATCCATATACCTTCCTACTGCCTAGCAGCAACAAGTTATGTTACTAATGATAAATATAGTCACCGAGATAGAACTCTGCTTCAACAGTTTAATGTTATGTAATAACTAAACAATTAATTGAAATAACTTATTAAATGCTCTATTTAAATACTGGTTGGGGCGCAACTGAAGTACTATGAGCCATTCTGGTCACAAATAGATAAAATCACCACACTCTTACCAGTCCATAGGGCTGCTCTCACATTAGAGGGAGATGACTGGTGGTTTTATCTGAGGATTACCATGTTTTCAGGAGAGGGGAGAAGTTGAGTAAGAATATCCTTCATGGTAACCTCAACCGGTACAGAAATTGAAGCCATGCAGTTGCATTGCAAACCAACCATTCAGTCACCTCAACTAACCAACCTGCCTATATCGGTGAACATCAGTCCCCAGAGCATTAACCTGGATTTGGTCCAATGACAATACCACTCTGCCACTGTCTTCCCACCTATTGCGCCCCCTTCTTTTGTTAAACATGAGTAAGTAATGTGTTCTTTCCTATGTTTACCTTACCATTAAGCCTTTGATCTTAAAGTCTAGTTCTTACACAATGACTTCTCAAGAATTGTACCATCTGATTTTGAGTGCAGTAAAAATACAATTCTGGAGAAACTTGAAGTAAAATTCATGAAGACAATACATGTGTCAGGAAATATGCAAGGAATTGACATTTATGGCTGAAATTCTGATGACATAAATAATTCCATAGGACAATTGTTTGAAGTGATAGAGATTTGTGTGCAACTATTGTTAAAAATTTGAAGGTCCTTCTGAAAAAGGTGCAGTGAAAGAGAATTGCTTTATTTTAAGTTGAAGCCCATACCCTAATAATAGAACAGGTGTGAGCTGCATGGAACGGGGTGTTTGTAACTCAGGACTTTTGTTCATTTTTTTGTTATGTTATGGTTCATGAACTCTACAAAAACTTATGTACATTTACCTTCATGTTTCCCCTGAAACAGGGAATTACAAAAGTCCTCAGTTACAAACACCCCGCTCCATGCAGCTCACACCTGTTCTATTATTAGAGTATGGGCTTCAACTTAAAATAATCCGATACATCGATGATATCATCGGTGCTCCTTCCCTTTCTCGTCTAGAATTGGAAAACTTCATCAATTTCACCTCCAATTTCCACCCTGCCCTCACTTTCACCTGGTCTATCTCTGACTCCTCCTTTCCCTTCCTCGACATTTCTGTTTCCATTTCTGGGGATAGACTGGCCACTAATATCCATTACAAACCCACCGACTTCCACAGCTACCTGGACTATACATCCTCACACTCCACTTCCTGTAAAGACTCCATCCCATTGTCTCAGTTCCTCCATCTCTGTCGCATATGTTCAGATGAGGCCAACTTCAACAAGGGAGCCTCTGAACTGTCCACATTCTTTCTCAACCGAGGATTCCCCAGCTCTGTTGTCGACAGGGCCCTCAATCGGGTCTGACCCATCTCCCGCACTTCTGCCCTCACCCCTTCTCTTCCCTCCCACAACAACGATAGGGTTCCCCTTATCCTCACCTACCATCCCACCAGCATCCACATCCAGAAGATCATCAGACACCATTTCCGCCACCTCCAGCAAGATGCCACCACCAGACACATATTCCCCTCCCCTCCCTTGTCACCCGTACTTCCCAGAATCTAGTCTACTGCATTCGCTGCTCACAATGTGGTGTCCTCTACACTGGGGAAGCGAAGCATAGACTTGGCAACTGCTTCACAGAACATCTATGTTCTGCTCGCAAAAATGACCCTGAACTACCTGTTGCCTGTCACTTCAATGCACCACCTTGTTCCCTGGCCAACATCTCTGTCTCCAGCTTGCCACAGTGTTCCAGTGAAGCCCAACGCAAGCTGGAGGAACAAGACCTCATTTTCCGCTTGGGGACCCTTTAGCCCTCTGGACTCAATATTGGGTTCAGTAATTTTAGGGCCTAAACTCTTCCATGTTCCAGCCCCCTACCCAACACACCAGGCCTTGTTACCACATAGCCTACCATTGCACACCCCCTGTTGTTAGTCACTAACAGTCCCCGTTAACAACTATTCACCTTCCCAGCCTGATCGTTAGCAACTCCTTTGTCTGCCCAACTGTCTTTCTCTCTCTTTGGGCTCTATCCTATCATTTACTCCCTACCCCACCCACCTCCCTATTTTCTACATATAAACTGACATTTTCCCAGCCACCATCAGTTCTCAGGAAGGGTCACCGGACCTGAAACGTTAACTCTGTTTTCTCCTCCACAGATGCTGCCAGACCTGCTGAGCTTTTCCAGCAACTTTGTTTTTGTTCCTGATTTACAGCATCCGCAGTTCTTTTGGTTTTTAAAGAAATGAAGTTGAACTTTTTGAAGTACTGTTTAAGGTATTGCTTGCTTATTGTGCTTATTGAACCACTTGTCAAATCTGCAGGGCACACATCTCTTGATGGTGGAAGAGGCAGCTGGAGATGCTGAAGTATAAAGGTTAAGGTAGCCATCTCCAATTGGCGGCTTCCTTCCAGGGACAGCAATCATAAATACAGGGACTAGTGCTGTAATAGTTGAGTCATCTCCCCACAGTTGCACTTCTTTCAAATTGACTGCACTTTCATCACATACAGACATTGTTGAAAGTGTTTTTTGCCAATTTTCCAAAGAGAAAGATTATGGGTTGGCAAAATCTGAAGCGAAAATAAAGTCACAACGTTGAGTGGAATTAACCACTAAGGCATAACGCTTGCTTCTCAGACACTGGCCTTGGATGTGTATAGTGATCTCTCCATGATCAGAAAGCCAGTGTGTACAGTAAATCTATTGAAACACTTGTGTGATAGCTCCAAAGAACTCTGTTATTGATGTAGGAACCAAATAAGTTGCTTTACATTCAAGGGAATCCTGGTATCCAGTGAAAATTGTCCATTTTTTTCATATGTGAAGAAGGGTTCAGACCTGAAACATCAGCTTTCCTGCTCCTCTGATGCTGCTTGGTCTGCTGTGTTCATCCAGCTCTACACCTTGTTATCTCTTTTTTCATATGATGCTTGGTTTCCAAAGGGCAATTGATGAGTGTGTGGTCTTTTGTGACATGACACATTCACCTGCCTGATGTGTGAGCATCACAGACTGTCTGATCTCTAGGGGGCAGCTTGGGAGCATGAATCAGCACAATTATTTGTTTATTAAAATAAGGATGCATATACAGGTAATGAAACCTCATTGTTTGGCTCACAATTATCAATTATAAAATTGAATGTCCATCATCAGTTGAGCAACACTGGGTGCAAAATTTTTGACATACATCTGCTTCTGATTCTTGGTGGCACCAGCAGAGCCCAAAAAATATTAGTTATTGTTATTCTAACAGTTTGGCTCTTGTCATTGATCATTTTTATTCAGCCATTTAATGCAAGCCTTGTTGGCATTCCTTGATTTTTATGTGTTATCCCCCATAAAGTAATAGACTTGCAACTATATTTCCAACTACAGACTTTAAATGTTTTTCTACGAATGTAAAAAGGACACGTTTCGTTAAAATGAATGTGGGTCCCATACAGGTATAGAAACTTAGGAGTAGGCCATTCAGCCCCTCAAGTTTATTCTGCCATTCAGTGAGATCATAGCTGGTCAGTGGCTGAACTCCATACGCCTGCCTTTGACCCATATCCCTTAATACCTTTGCTTAACAAAAATTTATCTATCTCCAATTTAAGACTAACAACTGATCTAGCATCAACTGACATTAGTGGAATAGAGTTACAAAACTCTACCAAAGTTTATATGTAGAAGTGCCTCCTAACTTCTCCACAACACCACTAGATATGCAAACAGAATTAGCCTATTTGGCCCATAGAGTCTGCTCTGCCAATCAAGGCTGATATGTTTCTCAACCCCATTCTCCTGCCTTTTCCCCATAACCCTTCATCCCTTTACTAATCAGTCCCCAAATGGTCCGACCTTAATTTTACGTCTATGATGCCCAACCAGTGGAAATAGTTTATCTACCCTTTCGTTTCCTGTTAATATCTTGAAGACTTTGATCAGATCACTCGCTAACCTTCTAAATTACATAGAACACAGGCCTAATTTATATCATCTCTCCTCATAACTCAACCCCTGAAGCCCTGATATCATTCTTGTAAACCTACATGAGAAGTTGAAGGAAATTAGTATTAGTAAGAAGATTTCATTGGAAATATAAAGAGGGCTGAAAGTTGATAAATTCCCCGGACCTGACGGCCCAGAGTGTTGACGCAGGTGGCTATATTGATAGTCAATACGTTGGTAATTATCTTCCACAATTCTTTAGATTGTGGAATCCTGCAGATTGGAAGGTAGAAAGTTAGTTATAAACTAAATAGTGTAAGAGAGAAAACAGGGAATTATGGACCTGTTAGCCTTATATCAGTAGTGGGGATGCTAGAAACTATTAAAAAAGATGGGATAAATAGACACTTGGATAAAAATTATCTGATTGGGCATAGTCAGCGTAGATTTATGAATTTAAAATCATGTTTGAGGAATTTGGAGCTTTTAAAAAGATGTTACTAACCAAAGTAATAAAGAAAACCAATTGGGCATAGAGTACTGATATAATCAGAAGATCTTGTAAAGTTACCAGAAAAAGGCTGGTTAGAAAAATTAAAGCCTATGCAATGGGACATAATGCATAGATTACAGACTGGTTAACAGACATAGAGCAGACAGTAGGAATAGATGGGTCATTTCATGTGTTGGCAAGTTGTGACTAGTGGGGCATATCAAGTGCCAGTACTTGGGTTGCAACTGTTCACAATACCTATCAATGCTTTATAGGTGGAGAGCTAGCATCATAATTCGAAATTTGCAGATGATGCAAATAAAATAATTTTATTTTATAAAATAAGTGAGAATATATGTGTTGCAAGAAAGAGGCAAAGTAACATCAAGAGGATTTGGATAAGCTTAGTGAATGGGCCAGAATTTGGCAAATGGAATATAACGTGGAAAGATATGAGGTTATCTATTTTAGTAGGAGGAACAGAATGTCAAGAAGTTGGAAAGTGTCGATGTACAAAGCGTGTCCTGTCAATAAGACACTGAAGGCTAACATGCAGATACAACAAGATTTTAGAAAGGTTAATGGAATGTTTGCCTTTATCACAAGAGTATTTGAGTATAGCTGTAGTGAAGGCTTGCTTCAATTATATAGGAGGTTGGTTAAACCATACTTCAAATACTCTGGGCACTTTTGGTCACCTTATTCAGGAAAGATATTGTTATCATAGAGGGAGTGCAACAATGGTTCACCCAACTTGTTCCCAGGATGTCAGGACTGTCTACGAAGAGAGATTGAAAAAATTGGGCCAGCATTCTCTAGAGTTTTAAAGAATACAAGGTAATTTCATTGAAACTTACAAAAGAGTGAAAGAGGTAAATGGGGAAGCGCAGATAAGTGATTCCATGCTTGGAGAGTCTAGAACCAGGGGGTACAATTCAAAAATAAGGGGGAGGTCATATAGGACCAAGATGAAGAGAATCTGTTTTATTCAGAAGGTGGTGAACCTTTGGAATTCTTTGCCACAGAGGGCTGTGGAAAATCAATATTTGAATATGTTTAAGGTGGAGATTGTTAAATTTCTGATTACCATTGTTGTGCAGGGTTATGGGGATGGCGCGAGTAAAAGATATTGAAGTATTTGATCAGCCATGACCATATCAAATGGCAGAGTAGCAATTGAAAATCTAATTTGCTCATTAATCTTCTTTAGAGAACAAAATCTGTCATCCTTACATGGTCTGGCCACGAGATTCCAGGCATGTAGCAAATGGGATGATTCTTGAACACCATTGGTTTGCTGGGGTAATTCAATCTGTTACGTTGAGGAAGAGATTCACCACTACATTCTCAAGGGCAGTTAGGAATGGGCAATGTAACCACTTTCCATGAACAATTAGTAAGAGGAACTTTATGCCATTTTTACATTTTAACATGGACACTAGTTGCTTTTGAAATATACAAAAGCTACCAGAACTAGATAAAAGTTTAATTTTGTATCTGCATTTTAATTCATCAAACACCCACAGAGATTTATATATTTCAATCTCTCTATACTATTCAAGGGAATTATATAATTGATCACTCTTTATATATCTTGATGTAATTTTCTGACATGTATTATTAAAGTGTTTTGTTCCAGAGTTATCAAATTTTACCCTGGACAAAAATATCTAATGCGCTGTGTTGGGACATGGTCTGTTAATCAAAATTGTGACTTTTGTGCAATGCTGTTCTGTTTGTTTCCTTCATTGAGTCAGAGAGTGGCCAGTGAGCTGAAAGTTCAACACTGAATAAGGGTAAATATAACAAAATGTGGTAAAATAGATCCATTCAATGAGATTTCTAATTCATTAAAGCCAACCAAGCATGGAGGTTAGGATGACAGGAGAAGGAATCCTTCTCTGGGTATCTGACTTCTACGAGACTATTTTTCTTGACACATCTCATGCTGTCAGTGCAAGAAAGGGATTTGCCTGTACTTTCTGTCATTCCATTATTCATAAATTAATTCGGGGTCAAATGTTCATAGCACAGATGGTGGGGGTGAGTGAAGGATGGAAGGTGGTGGAAATGAAATTTTCTTTGCAGAAGAAGAGAGTTGATGTGACACTTCAATACAGTTGCTGCACTTTTTATACGGAAGGTAATGGCAAGGTAATGCAGCATTTTTTTTCAGTGTGTACACCACCTGCCACAGAAAGCTGCCATATGTTTACATTTTTGCCATGTCATGCTTCAGAATAAATGGTTAGTGCAGGTCAATTAAATATTCGCAGAGAGATACCATCCTTCCAGGTAAGGCAGAAATTTATTATGTTGACAAGTCAGCTTTGTGCTTAACTCTAACCAGTGTTCTGCAGTGGCATCTCTACCTTTGACACAAATGTTTTTGCCTCCTCCATTACCATACTCACATGGGTATCTTTATTATCTTTATTTGTCCTGTTGTCCCCTTAGAATAGAACTAAAGAATTCGTATTCATGTACATCACAACTTTAATTTCCCCTTTCCCAGATTACGGGTACAGTCATTATTAACTCCCAGCTGTTATTTAAAAGTTCTTTCGCTCTTTTCTTGTGAACCATAATAGCCAAATATCTGTCGCAGTTGATATTTTCTTCATGTCTTACGAGTAATTATCAAAGAAGCCCATAACTGTAGTAGACTTTTGCAAGCAGGGATACCCCAGAACTTAATTCCTTAATATATCCTTAATGACGCTGTGCTTACCATTGTTAGGGACATGTAGCTATTACATCCGCCTCTACACTTCATTTTAAAAATAACTGTTCCTTCATCTCCTTAATGAGAGAAAGCAGAATTCCCAGCGGAAGACCCATACTATCAGGAGTGCTGATGGCTGCTTCTGGCAATCTAATGTCAAGGATAACCTAACTCAAAACAAAAATAGACAATTATTTAATTATTCAATCCATACAACAAGAATGAGGAACAAAAATGTATATAAAACAATGCTGGTAAATCTCTACAAAAGATCTTGCGGTAAATGTTCCTCTGCTGGCTGTATGCGTACAGTAATGTTTATTGTTCCAACTTTTTAAGGATCACATAGTTGACCTCCTGCCAATGAAGCAATGCATGAAATTCATGCAATCAACTTTAGAGTCACAGAACAATGTAACAGTCCAATGCCCACAGCGCAAACGCTTCAGAAAACCGAGTGTTAGAGCCAGGCTATTGTCCTTTCTGTCACAGATGAACATCCCACCTTCAGCATTGATAAATAGTCATAGAAATTCAGCCAGACAGTAAGCACAGGATTAGGATCAAGGTTAGTGAGAAAGGAAGTAGAATAGTTGATAAATTACAAGAAAAGATTTACAAAGATGTTACCGGGAATTAGAGATTGGAGCTGCCAGGAAATAGTAAACAGGATGGGGCAACTTTTCTTTTGAAGAGAGACATAGCAATGTCCTGTTAGATGTCCTTAAAATTATGGATTGGGCAGAATATGAATGAAGAAAATGTTTGAAATTGTGAGAAAATTCAGAACCAGGGGTTAGAAATCCAGGATAGATCCTAAGAAATCCAGCAGAAAAATCAGGAGGAACATCTTCAACCAGAGAGTGCTTGGAATTAGAGCCAAGTACCACAGGAAATAATTGAGCTAAATAGCTCAAACACTTTGAAAAGAACTCTTTTTTATTCTTTTGAGAGAATTGGATATCAAAAAAAAACAGAAGTAGGAGCAGGAGCCCCAAGAGCCTGTTCCACCATTGAATAAGATCATGGCTGATCTTTTCATGAACACAGCTCCACTTACCCACCCACTCACCATAACCCTTAATTCCTTTACTATTCAAAAAAATCTATCTTTGCTTTAAAAACTTTCAATGAGGTAGGTTCAGCATTTATTGCCCAAACTTAATCACACTTCAGAGCTGCCTTCTGATTTGCAACAGTTCTTTTGGCATAAACACACCAAGAGGGCTATTTGGGAGGGATTTCCAGGGTTTTGATGCAGTGGCACTGAAAGCACGGCAAACTATTTCCAAGTTAGGATGGTGAGTGGCTTGGAAGGGAACTTGCAGGTGATAGTGTTCCTATGTACCTACTGCTCTATTCCTTTCTGATGGCAGTGCTGGTGGCCTTGGAAAGTGCTTCCCAGGGCATTGCTATCATGCATTTTGTAGGTGTTACACATTGTTGCCACTGTGTATAAGTGGTGGAGTGAGTGAATGTTTGTAGATATTTGCCAATCAAGCAGGCTGCTTTGTCCTGGATGGTGTCAAGTTTCTTGAGTGTTGCTGGAGTACCAGTCATCTAGGCAAACGTGTACCTTTGTACTCCTGACTCAGATTGAAGCATCAGCAGGTAATGAACCAAAGGCCTGCCTACAGGCAGAGCACTCATGATATGATGCAGCCCAAATTTTGTAAAATTTGACTCTGAAGATTATTCTAGAGGCGTACATATATGTGATGTGTCACAGTTGTGTTAGTTTAGCAGAGATATGTGGAGATTAATAAACCAGATGTCTGCAGTCTACATGACTTGTGGTGAGAGGTACAGAGAAGGGCCCATTCCACCAAAAGGCCAAAAACGCATGGATTTTGATTTGCTCTGTTATTATTCAAAAAAAAGCAGCAAGCAAATACAATGCAGTAATTCAACACAATGCAGCACAGGAACAGGTCCTTTGGCCTACCCAACCTGTGCTGATTTTATTCCTTATTTTGTCAATGGGTGGCTCCTGGAGAGCAAGGGATGTCTGGTTTTGCTGTAGTTTGCATTCTGCACTGTGAATAAATATCAGCAGGTGATGAGTGCATTACGCCCATACCTACAGAGTCATCATCAAGCACATGATAAATGTACTGAAGCAACTATCCTTCAAAAATCACCCAAAACCGCTTGATTAATCAACTAACTAAATCTTCCACTACAGCACATTCCTTCCCTCAATCTTTCAAAGAGATAGTGAAAATGAATCCTGCATATACTGTGACAGAATGAGATGATTATTGAAAAAACATGCCTGAAATTCCCACAATACCTACCTTTCCTATCAACCGTGCGCACTGTACTAAATAACTGGATATTCCTTTTGAGAGGTGGCTATTTACTATTGAGGTTCCAGGGATTTATCTTAAGAATGATCCACAGTGGACATGTTAGATTGTAGCTTGGCTTGGCAGACTAGCCTTGCCTGCTTTGAATATCTTGGAATGTGAAATTAGGATCTCGGCACTCAACTTCCTTCTACAAATTCTGATCCCGAGTCTGCAAGGAACATCTGTCAAATGATGCTTGATAATCAATTTGATAATGACTCATGCCTCTGGTACAGGATAGCTTCCTTCTGCAGTATTTTGCTTCTGAGATTGCCTTCTGTTACTTGCTGCTTGCTCTGGCAAAAAAAGTAGGGATGGATGAGGATGTTGTATTATCAGGGGCTTCTGATCTCCATGCACAGAGGTGCCCTCTGTCAGGCTTGTGTTGAATCTTCAAGAGTAAAACAGAGAAAAATAAACCATCAGTGAGCTGTCCTAGGCGTTTTTGTGCAGAAGACCCCAAGGGAGAGGGTGGAGAGTACATGGTGAAAAATCAAAATCATGGGAAGGTGGAGAGAAATTGAAGGAAAGCGAGAGGAAGAGGTATGAGATGACATAGCTTTCGGGTTGTTTTACCAGAGAAGAGAAAGCCTGTGGTCTTGTCATGGTTTAGTAATCTGGACTACCAATGCTCTGAAAACGCAAGTTCAATTCCCAACGCAGCTGCTGGTGGAAGCTAAATTCAAGTGACAATTCTAGAATTGAAAACTAGCCTCAGTCACAGAAACTGCAAAACTACAAGTTGTAAAAAACTCATCTGGTTTCTCTTTAGGTAAAGAAATGTAGTCTACATGTCATTTCTAACATTGGGGAGGCGATGGCCTAGTGGTATTATCGCTGGACTATTAATCCAGGAACCCAGATAATGTTCTGGGGACCCAGGTTTAAATCCCACCACAGCAGACGGTGGAATGTGAATTCAATAAAAATATCTGGAATTAAGAATCTAATAATGACTGTGAATCCATTGTCGATTGTCAGGGGAAAAAACCATCTGGTTCACTAATGCCCTTTATGGAAGGAAACTGCCATCCTTACCTGGTCTGGCCTGGTCTGACTCCAGTCCCACAGCAATGTGGTTGATTCTTTGCTGCTCTCTGGGCAATAAGGGATGGGCAATAAATGCTGCCTAGTCAGCAATGCCCCTCATCCAGTGAATGAATAAATTAAAAAAAAACCACAGCAATGCGTTGACTTTTAGATATCCACTTAGACATCCTAGGAAGCCACTCAGTTCAAGAGACAGACAGTAAATGCTCACTTTGGTGATGATGCCCATGTCCCATGATACAATAAATCAAAGAAATAGGAGTAATAGCTACTTACCTTCCCAGTTAGATTATGTGATGCTTGACAGGGCTGCAGCTAAATCTTGGGCACTGTGTTTGAGTGACCCCATTTGATATTGTTTTTATATCAGTGTTGACAATCCAGTGACTGTGACAGGAAAAAAAAACATTTCCCTTCTCAGCTTCATTTCCTGAAGCAACATCTCTGTGGAGTTATTGATAAGGCAGATGGTTCTGTTTTTTGTCTTAAAGCTGAACCCATTCAAGAGACTGATAGCAAACCAGGGCGAAAGCCAACTTTGTTTGGTTCCAAAAGTATAAGCAAAAATGGGCAGAAAATCAAAGTTCTGACACAATCGAATTAAGATGGAAAACATATTAAAATCTAGCACCATGTGAAACATGTGATTTTTTTCTGAAGAAGGGTCTGTGCCCAAATCATCAGCTTTCCTGCTCCTCTGATGCTGCTTGGCCTGCTGTGTTCATCCAGCTGTACACCTTGTTATCTCATGTGAAACAATACAGCTAACACAAGGATAAATACATTTCATCTTTAAGCTGAATCAGGGGCTCTTAACAGTAACATTTAAAATTATTCTCCCACCTACAAACGAGACAGATCACCACTAGGTAATGTCATCAACTAGATTCTGACTTGCAGGAAAGAGATGTAAAATAGTACAAGAGCATAATATATTTGGATGGTGAAAAGGTTCAATATTAATGTGACTGAAACCACAATGGACGGACCTTCCTTTATGAGAACATAATTTGCCAGGCTGTTATATTGTGGTACATATGGAAGAATGGGAACTCAGTCACTACATTGCTCACTGACCGAATGGGTTGCCCCCAGATCCAAAGTAAATGCACTAGAAGGAGTACAGTAACGATATACAAGCGTGGTTCCAGGGATGTGTAACTGCAGTGAAGAGGAAGACTGGGGCTGTTTTTCCAGAAAAGAAGAAATCGAGCCCGCAGCTGGGCCCACTCACCGCCGCAGATGCCATTACTGTAACCAAGCTCTTCATCAAGAGGTAAGTAAACTGAAATAGAAGTGAAAGAAAATGAGAAAAGAAAATAGGAAAAGAAACAAAAAAAAAGTGGATGAAGTGGACAATCCCTGGGCTCAGAAGGCCCACTCCATTGACATCTAACTGGAAATTAGTCCCTGGAATATGCTGCTTGGAAGTGTTTGACTGAGATATTCAAAAAAGACATTAGATGAATATTTAAACAGAAACAAGATTGACAGAGAAAAGACGGGAGATCGGTGCTAAGCCAAAGTGCTCAGTGCCACTGCAGACATAATGGACTCAACAACAAGATCTGCACATGATGACAAACCTGTGGCCTGGGCAGGGACAAGGGTAATACAGATACCAGATGCTAGTCAAAACCAAAAGAACAACGGATGCTGTAAATCAGGAACGAAAACAAAGTTGCTGGAAAAGCTCAGCAGGTCTGGCAGCATCTGTGGAGGAGAAAACAGAGTTAACCTTTT
>JAHRHZ010000263.1:30362529-30374636 GCA_024137785.1 Ginglymostoma cirratum | reverse complement strand
CACAGATGCTGCCAGACCTGCTGAGCTTTTCCAGCAACTTTGTATTTGTACCAGAAGCTGATTGTCTGTTACATTCATACATAGGAACATGGGTACAGGAGTGGGTCATTCAGCCCTTCAAGCCTGATGGTAGAATCCCTACAGTGTGGAAGCAGGCTATTTGGCCCATTGAGTCCACAGCAACCCTCTGAAGAATATGACACCTATCTATCATTCTTTCTGCTTTCTAACATCTCTCCTGAACAGACTGGCCCTAATTTTTGTATTATGCCTCCTAGTTCTAGAATCCTCGACCAGTGACAATAGTATATTGTTATCAAGCCCATCCTTTCCTGATAATATCTTAGATTCGATCAGTCAGATACACTTGTTGTGATGCAGCAATCTGATGACTGATGTAGCAGCTTCTATTCTTGCTCATGTAGCTGCCAGTTCAGACTGCTATCCTGCAAATTCAACTTACTGTCATGCAAGCTCAGACTGTTGGCATCATTTCTGTGGTTGAAAGTGTGTGAAGGGCATGGTAGAGTATTGCAGTAGCCCAGCAACCAACTCCCAAGATTGCTGAGGCACTGACCCCAGAGGTGGTTTTCTGAAGAATTCATCTCCTTTGAGATGATAGCATCAGTGTCCCTGCCTTGACACATGGCCAATACCCTTGCTGTTACCTACAAACTGAGTCCATTGCTTTCCTTGTTGAGATGGTGCAGCCTAATGCCAGGTCTTCCAGGCCTAGAACTACTTGAAAACATCCTCCAAGACCATCTGCAGTTTATTCCATTGATCCTTAGCAGCCTTCCAACATCCTTACAGCAATCAGCATGGTAGAACTGGGACATACAAAGACATATAGAAGTCAGTCACTAAATGCAGTTTTGGTTATTCTATGGAATATGGCCTAATTTTCTTTTTTCAATTTTGTTAGGACTATTTATGTTGAAATGGTTTTATTTTGTTTTCTGGTAAATAGGATGTTGAAATGGGCAGTACAGTGGAAAGCTAAGATAGGTCAATAGGGATTTGGGGTTGCAATTGCTGGTTATGAACACAGATGGGTTTTTCCTGATCAGCCAGCCAGAATAGCTGTCTAATTTATTTCCTGTTCCTCCTACAACTATTTCTCAGCTACCAGAGTGGTAAGACTGTGCAGCATTCAGCAAACCACTGAACTGTGAAACAGACTTTGCTATGTATTTCAGCTCTCTCCATAGTGGTTGAGACATTAGAAGCATTGTTTAACACATTGATTCTCTGCTTCCGTTTCAAATGGCAACATGACATTCATTATATATCTACTGCGTAAACAAGCATGGGTCATACCCCAAAGTAGTTAAACATGTGGGTCGTAAATAACTCTTGCTGACCAGAAACCTTTGATTTGCTATGTTGGCTCAAATGCAACTGGAACAGAGGGTTGCTGCACAATTAAAAGCATTATGACTTCTTACAAGATACTGAGCTGAGCATTGATCTGGATGATCCTCGAAGTAAAGCTAGACCTTGCAAGAGTTAAGTCTCTTTCATTTTGGCTGTAGAGCAGACTTAAAATGCAGTACCTGCAGAGCTATACAAATGCAGTCAATGGCAGTCATGTCACAGTGAAGTCTGTAAACTCAGTAATGATGCATGCTCTCTCCACATGCTGCTTCTTGACTAGAGAGCATTAGTGTCCATTCTTATACAAACACAGCCTGCAAGATGTTGAAAATAACTCCGGCTTCAGCCTAGAAGGAGCCAGACAGATAATGATTTACATCCGAGATCTCTTTCAGAGGCTTTGCCAATGTCGTCTTTGTCCTGTTATGAGATTACAACCGCAGTCAGAGTTCAATAAACATACTCATACTGAAGCAAAGACATTTCATACATTGTTCCCCACTCACACTCAGATCAGAAAATTGCTCCGTGAACACTCTGGATGGATATGATTTCCTGCTGAGGACCTTCCTCTTCCAGCAGCTTGTCCTGGCCTGTGGTGACCTCTGTTTATTCTTCATGCTGTGTTCAAAGACAAATGGCTGATAGTACACCCATGCCTAGAACCAATCTGTTTGTGTAAGAGATGTGAAGTTAGCAAAAACTCCTGTTACACCCGCCACACTAAACTGGATAGACTTTACAGCCTTAAAAATCTGCACAAAGCACCAAACACACATAGAATGGAAGAAACTGTCAGACGACTATCAGCTAGCAATGAACGTACCGTAATTGATGACCCCTTCGAAGAGCATGGCGGGGGAAGGAGGTTAAATAAGGGATGGGGAGATTTTCCAGCTGCTACATGCATGTCCAGTTATGTGAGGCTGAGGGAATATTATTTGCAGCATGGTAGACCAAAATGGCCCCATAAGTGTTATGTTAATGTAGCATTCAGATTTATGCCACATAGTGACTGTTCTACATAGTTTGGTTGGCTCTGCCTTCCTCACTCTAACAGTTTCATAGAATAGAATCTCAATGGTGCCGAAGCAGGCCATTTGGCGCATCAAGCCCATATCAACTCTCTGAAGTACATCCCACTGAGACACACACCCCTGCCCTATTCCGTATCCCTGCATTTCCCATGGCTAATCCATTCAACGTCCACATCCCTGGACACTATGGGCAATTTAGCATGGTCAACATCTTTGTCCTGTGGGAAGAAACTGGAGGACACACACACGTATGCACGCACGCGCGCACAGGAACTGAAATAATGCTTTTCTCTCTAAATTATGTACAATTTCATCTTCAAAAAGATGTGAATTAATTTAATCCAATCAAATATCTTTCGTAGGCTTGGTCAAATCATCAGAACCATTTCCTCAGTACTTGTGTTCTTAACCTTGTGAAAGGTTCTTGCTATTAAAAATTGCAGTCCTGTGAAATTTGTATTTGGAACAACTTTGCATGAACTGATATGGCATGTAGCATGATTCACTCCAGAAATGTACATACATAGCAGAGATGTTAGTTTAGGGATCCAAGATGCTCATAGCCCCCTAAAACAGGTGCAAACAACCCCAAATTCTAGCCTGCACATTGTATGTTATATTGATGTGCTTCCTTTGTTACAGCTTAGTACATCTTTTTTGCAGAAGTGTGATTTATATGTTATCATGTGAAATTGACTGTCACATCATGAAATGAATTGACCGTAGTTACAGGATAAATCATGGTCAACTTGGAAAGACTTCAGAGTTTAACATATGGGCTCATATATCATGAAGTTATCTTAGTCCCAATCTTCTCGTGATACATTGATGTAGATTTTCTTCATTCCAGATGAAAGTCATTAAAAGATATTGCCCAAGAAGAAAATGAAAAGTCAAAAACCTGGACTGCACATTTTAGATGTCTAATGGAAATACTAAATCAGGTAAGGCTGCAGGTTGGAATCCATTAGATCTGCCTTCTAGTTAAATGACTCCATGTGTGAAATACTCAGGAGATTCTGCTGAATGATACTTTGTCCATAAATGACATGGAAAAAGGCAATTGAATTGAACAAATTAACGGTACAACTTACATGTGCCACAAAAGCAATGCCTGCAGTGTTAAATCTGGATCAAATATCTATTCAAATAAATAAAGAAACCAGCATTCAATGCACAACATCTGGCTTTTGCATTTTATAATTGCTGGAATGTGTCAACTGAGGGAATTTATTTGTGAACCAAGATGAACAATCAACCTGAATCAAAGCTGTAGAGTTAAAAGAAATAGATAACTTAGAGAAGTGCTTTCAAAAGATAAATGGAAATGACATTTGTTCATCTTCTAATTGTTTTCATTTGAAAAAGCAGACAGTAGCATTTTGTTTTAAAATGAGAAACCAAAAGGAAGCACTAAAGCCCATGGGTCATCACACAGCCAGCATTAACAAGTATAAAATAGTTAATATGAGTCAGAAATTAATAGTTATTTGATACCTTGATATATTCTAGAATCAGCCCTTTTACGCTTAAACTTTTATCAGTGAGACTCCATACTGAGGAGTTTCACCATATATTGAATACGATGAATATGCTTAATTCAATAAAAATTGAAAGAAAATCTACCTATTTTAGAGCATTTTTCCATGATGTACTATGTTTGAAGCAATTAGTATTAGTGTAAAAATGAATTCCCAAGGACTGTGATTTTTAATAACAAGAATCTTTCATGAGGTAAGCACAACTGAGAAACCGCTGAATTTGCACCTTGATTGCTCTCTCTAAATTCTGTTGATATTATTCATTTGTATTCACAAATCTTACTGATGAATTGTATTTAGATCATGTTGTTTCCGTTAGGTGGGGAGACTAGGACCCGTGGGCACAGCCTTAGAATTAGAGGGGGTCAATTTAGAACGGAAATGAGAAGACATTTCTTCAGCCAGAGAGTGGTGGGCCTGTGGAATTCATTGCCACGGAGCGCAGTGGAGGCCGGGACGTTGAATGTCTTCAAGGCAGAGATTGATAAATTTTTGATCTCGAAAGGAATCAAGGGCTACGGGAAGAGTGCGGGTAAGTGGAGTTGAAATGTCCATCAGCCATGATTAAATGGCGGAGTGGACTCGATGGGCCGAATGGCCTTACTTCCACTCCTATGTCTTATGGTCTTATGGTCTTAAGTACTGGGGAAATGGTTTGAAGGATTTGACTGAATGTACCAGAGATGTTTGATTGGAGTAAATTAATTTTTATCTCCCTGAAGCTGACACTGCATATGATTTTAATTTTTAAAATTATTCCACCTTCCTTAAACTGTTGTATTGAGGACCGCCTTCACTCTCAGCTCACCCTAACATGGCTGTACATCAGTAATTACTACAGGACAGAGTGGACAGTCAATACGAACAAAGAAATAGGAAGTAAGATCTAAATAGAATTGAAGCTCAACATTTTGTGTCAATTAAAAAAAATTCTGATGTAAAGTTAAGCTAATGAGTGATAAAAGTACCAAACTGTTGAAACCCAACCCAATACATCTTCACCACTGGATCCAGAGGAATTCTTACTTTATATTCTACAGCAGATTATTACTGTAATTTTATCAAAATTACCGAAAAAAGTTTGCTTTTTATTTCATTATTCACTCATGGGACGTGAGCGTCGCTGGCTGGCCAGCATTTATTGCCTATCTAGTTGCCCTCGAGAAGATGGTGGTGATTTGCCTTGTCGAACCGTCCACATGCTGTAGGTTAACCAACAATGCCATTAAAGAGGGAATTGTGTAACACGGGCAGGAACGGTTGTTGGAATTTCCGGGGTATAGATGTTTCAAAAGAAATAGGGAGGGAAGTAAAAGAGGTGGGGGAGTGGCATTGCTAATCAGGGATGTTATCACACCTGCGGAAAGGGAGGTCGTGCAGGAGGGTTTCTGCACTGAGTCAGTATGGGGTGGAAGTCAGAAACAGGAAAGGAGCAATTACTTTACCGGGAGTTTTCTATAGACCACCCCCCACCCAATAGCAACAGAGACACCGAGGAACAGATTGGGAGGCGGAATTTGGAAAGGTGTAGAAGTAATAGGGTTGTTGTCATGGGTGACTTCAACTTCCCTAATATAGGCTGGAACCTCCTAAGTGCAAATAGTTTGGATGGAGCAGGTTTTGTCAGGTGTGTCCAGGAATGATTTCTGACTCAATACGTAGAAACGCCGACTGGAGGAGAGGCCATATTGGATTTGGTGCTTGGCAACGAACCAGGCCAGGTGTCAGATCTCTCGGTGGGAGAGCATTTCAGTGATTCTAATCACAACTCCCTGACCTTTACTTTAGTCATGGAGAGGGATAGGAGCAGACGGTATGGGAAAGTACTTAATTGGGGAGGGGGAATTACAATGCTGCCAGGCAAGAACTGTGGAACACCAACTGGGATCAGATATTCCCAGGGAAATGCATGATAGAAATGTGGTGGTTGTTTAGGGAGCAGTTGCTACAGGTACTGGACAGGTTTGTCCCACTGAGACAAGGAAAGGATGGTAAGGTGAAGGAAACTCGGATGACAAGACATGTTGAACACCTAGTCAAGAGGAAGAAGGAAGCGTACTTAAGATTGAGGAAGCAAGGATCAGATAGGGCTCTAGAGGTCTACAGGGTAGCCAGGAAGGAACTGAAGAATGGACTTAGGATAGCTAGAAGGCGGTATGAGAAAACCTTTGTGGGTAAGATCAAGGAAAACCCCAAGGTTTTTCATACTTGTGTGAGGAACAAGAGGATGGCCAGAGTGAGGATAGGGTCAATCAGGGATAGTGGAGGGAACTTGTGTGCAGAATCAGAGGAAGTAGGGGAGGTCCTTAATGAATACTTTGTTTCAGTATTCACCAGTGAGAAGAACCTTGATGTTTGTTGGGACAGCATGAAACAAGCAGATATGCTCGAACAGGTTGATGTTAGGAAGGAGGATGTGCTAGAAATTTTGAAAACCATGAGGATAGAAAAGTCCCCTGGGCCAGATGGGATGTACCCAAGGTTACTAAGGGAAGTGAGGGAAGAGATTGCTGGCCCTTTGGCAATGATCTTTGCATGCTCACTGTCCACTGGAGTAGTACCAGATGATTGGAGGGTGGCAAATGTCATTCCCTTGTTCAAGAAAGGGAATAGGAATAATCCTGGAAATTACAGACTGGTCAGTCTTACTTCTGTGGTGGACACATTATTTGAGGATGAATTCTTTGAGGATGGGACAAAACACATCGATGAAGGTAGAGCAGTGGATGTGCTGTATATGGATTTTAGCAAGGCATTCGATAAGGTTCCACATAGTAGGCTCATTCAAAAAGTAAGGAGGCATAGGACTCAGGGAAATTTGGCTGTCTGGATACAATACTGGCTGTCCATTAGAAGACAGAGGGTGGTAGTAGATGGAAAGTTTTCAGCCTGGAGCTCGGTGACCAGTGGTGTTTCTCAGGGATCTGTTCTGGGACCTCCGCTCTTCGTGATCTTTATAAATGACTTGGCTGAGGAAGTGGAAGGGTGGGTTAGTAAGTTTGCCGATGACACAAAGGTTGGTGGAGTTGTGGACAGCGTGGAGGCTGTTGTAGGTTGCAACGGGACATTGACAGGATGCAGAGCTGGGCAAAGAAGTGGCAGATGGAATTCAACCCAGGAAAGTGTGAAGTGATTCATTCTGGAATGTCGAATTTGAATGCAGAATACAGGGTTACAGGGTTAATGGCAGGATTCTCAGCAGTGTGGAGGAACAGAGGGATCTTGGGGTCCAGATCCATAGGTCCCTCAAAGTTGCTACCCAAGTTGATAGCGTTGTAAAGAAGGCGTATGGTGTGTTGGCTTTCATTGGCAGGGGAATTGAGTTTAAGAGCCGTGAGGTTATGCTGCAGCTCTATAAAACTCTAGTTAGACCACAGGTGGAATATTGTGTTCAGTTCTGGTCACCTCATTACGGGAAAGATGTGGAAGCTTTAGAGATGGTGCAGAGGAGATTTACCAGGATGCTACCTGGACTGGAGGGCAGGTCTTTTGAGGAAAGGTTGAGGGAGCTAGGGCTTTTTTCATTGGAGTGAACAAGGATGAAAAGGCTTGATAGACATTTACAAGATGATGAGAGGCATAGATAGAGTGGGTAGTCAGAGACTTTTCCCCAGAGTGGAAGTGACTATTAAGAGGGGGCATAATTTTAAGGTGATTGGAGGAAGGTACAGGGGAGATATCAGAGGTAGGTTCTTTACACAGAGAGTGGTGGGCGTGTGGAATGCGCTCCTGCAGTGGTAGCGGAGTCAGATACTTTAGAGACTTTTAAGCGACTCTTGGATAGGCACATGGAGGATAGTAAAATGTAGGATATGCAGGGTAGCTTGATCTTAGTAGGATAATAGGTCGGCACAACATCGTGGGCCGAAGGGCCTGTAATGTGCTGTACTGTTCTATGTTCTATGTTCTATAATTCCAGGATTTTGACTTAATGACAGTGAAGGACTGGTGATATATATTTCCAAGTCAGGATGATGAGTGTCTTGGAGGGGAATTACAGGTGGTGGCACTCCCATATATCTGTTGCCATTGTCCTTCTAGATGGAAGTGGCTGTGTGTTTGGAAGGCGCTGTCTAAGGATTTTTGGCAAATTTCTGCACTGCATCTTGTAGATAGTGCATACTGCTGCAACTGAGCTAGGTGGTAGAGGGAATGGCTGCTTGTAGTGCCAATCAAGTGGGCTGCTTTGTCCTGGACATTGTCAAGCTTTTGAGTGTTGTTGGGGCTGTACCCATCCAGGCAAGTGGGGAGTATTTCATCACACTCCTGACTTGTGCCTCGTAGATGGTGGGCAGGCTTTGGAGAATCAGGAAGAGAGTTACTTACACCAGTATTCCTAGCCTCTGACCTAAATCTCTTGGCCACTGTATTTATATGGCGAGTCCTGTTGAGCTTCTCATCAATCATAGCCCACATATCAATAGTGTTAGTAATGCCTTTGAATGTCAAGGGGATAGTGATTAGATTATGTCTTTTTGGAGGTGGTCATTGCCTGGCATTTGTGTGGCACAAATGTTACTTTCCACTTGTGAGCCCAAATCTGGATATTGTTTCAGGTCTTGTTGCATTTGAACATTGTTTCCGTATTGGAGGAGTCACTAATAGGGCTGAACATTATGCAATTATCAGTGAACCTCTGATGTCTGACCTTATGATGGAGGCAAGGTCATTAATGAAGCAGCTGAAGGTTGTTGAGCCTATGACACTACCCTGAAGAGCTCCTGCAGAGAGATCCTGGAGCTGAGATGATGGACCTCCAACAATCATATCTTCCAATGTGCCAGGTATGCTCCAAACAGCCTAGAGATTTCCCCCGATACCCATTGATTCTATTGCTATCTGATCAAATACTTGTAAATAACCAGTCAGGAAATGATAGTTACTGCCTTTAGAAAGGGCACTCTTGTTTGTTAAATTGCAGAAGGCACCTATTCAAAGGGATAGCTTGCAATTCGAAAGGATTTGGACCAATGTCCTCTCAGGGAGGTGTGGTTGTGAGGGTTTAAACTAAATTAACATGGAGTTGGCATCAGCATATAGAAATAGAAAAGTAGAAATTTGGTACATAAAATGTAAGTGTTGGATAGTATAAGAGAAGGGGCATAAGATCATAAGAACCTGGAGCAAGAGTAGGCAATTCGGGCCGACGAGCCACCATATAATAAGCTCATGGCTGATCTCATCAGGCCTCAACTCCACTTTCCATGTCCTCTCTCCATAGTCTTTTAACCTATTACTAATTAAAAATATCTATTTCCTCCTTCAATTTACTCAATGTCGCAGCTTCCGACGGACTCTGGGAGAGTGAATTCTACAGATTCACAACCCTTTGAGGGAAGTAATTCCTGCTTATCTCTGTTTTAAGCCTGCTGCCTCTTATGCTGAAAGTATGACCCCCCGTTCTAGATTGCCCCACAAGGGATAACATCTGTGTTTAATCTATTTTATCAAACTCCTTTCATATTTTGCATACCTCAATTAGATATTCTCACCTCCTTCTAAACGCTAGTGAGTAGGCCTCAACTGCTCAACTTCTCCTCATAAAACAAGCCTTTAATTTCTGAGATTAATCATGAGAACCTTCTCTGATATGCCTCCAATGTAATTACATCCTTCCTCGAGAAATGGGACCAAAACAGTACACATTACTCCAGATATAATCTCACCAATGCCTTGTATAATTGAAACGCATCCCTACTTTTATATTCCAGTTCTTTAGCAATAAGTTCCAATTTCATTTTTCTTTATTCATTCACAGGACGTGGGCATTACTGACAGTTAAGGTCTGCCACTTTGTTGTGCATCTGGAGTGACATATTGGTCAGACCAGGTAAGAGCAGCAGAATTCCTTCCCTAAAAGACAGCAGTGAACCAGATGTTTTTTTTCTGATAGTCAACAAAAGTTCACAGTCATCATTAGACTCTGACTTCCAGGTATTGAATTCAAATGCCTCCACCTACTGTGGCAGGATTAGAATCTAGGTATCCAATACATTACCTGTGTTTCTGGATTAATAGTTTAGCAATAATGCCACTAGGCCATCACCTCCCCCGAGTTTCATTTGCCCTCTTTATTTCTGACAGTACCTATAAACTAACTTTCTGTGATTCATACACGAGAACATCCAAGTCTCTATGCACCAAAGCATTTTGAAGTTTGTCTCCAGAGAGATAATAAGTTGCTTTTTTATTCTTCCAACCAGAGTGGATAGCCTTACACTTATTATCTACATTGAACTCCATCTGCCAAACTTTGACCCATTCACCTAATTTATCTATATCCATTTTCACATTTCTTATTTCTTCATTGCAACATATTTTTCCGCCTATTTTAGTGTCACCTGAAAATTTGGATACAGTACATTCTTTGCCTGCATCCAAACTGAAAAAGACCTGTTTATCCTGATTTACTGCATTCTATTGATTAACCAATTCTCTACCCAAGCTAATATATTACCTCTAACCTATGTGATCTTACCATGTGCATCAACTTTTTGTGTGGCACCTTATCAAATGCCTTCTGGAAACTCAGGTATAATACATTGGCAGAACCTTATTATCTATTTGCTTGTTACATCTTTGAACAACTCTAACAAATTAATTAAACATGATTTATTCTTTATTTATCCATGCTGACTCTGATGGATTCCATTTTGACTTTCCAAATGTCCCATTACTATTTCCATAATATGTGATTCCAAAAAAAAATTACCTAATAATACACATTGAACTAACCAGTCTATCATTTCTTACTTTCTGCGTCCCTTTCTTTTTGAATAACAGCATTACTTCAGGAGTTTTCCAATTCACTTGAACCTTTCATCCAGTCTCATCCTCTAAGGAACCAATATTCACTTTAATTGAATTGGCTTTATGGTCACATGTACTCAAATGACCACAGTGAGTCGCCACGTAAAGCATCATCTTGGGTGCAAAGGGAGCTAGGAGCAGCTTCTTCAGTTACAAGATTAGTTACATAGTAACAATATCACCAACACGTAGCACCATCTTAGACAGAGCACCTAAGTGCAATCCTTTGTTACAGAATAGAGAAATGAAGAAAAAAAGGTTACACCACAGCTATACACAGAAGACCAAGGCAGGGGCCTCCACGTGGTCTGGCCGTTGGCTGCCGCTATACACTGCCCTGGGCCACTACCCTGCTCCCACACTGGCTGGCTGGTCACTGGCATCCCCATTCTGGGCTGCTGGTGTCGCCGTACTGGGCTGTTGGTTGCTGGCATTCCCACTTTGGAGGCCAGGGCCACGTATCCGACGCTGAGAGAAGGGAAGAAAAGTGGGAGAAAGAAAGAAGAAGAAGAGAAAGAAATAGCAGAACTAACACACTCCACCATCTTACCAAAATATAAGACTACTTTAACTAATCTTTTCCATTTTATATATGTTTGGAAGCTTTTGCTATCTGTTTATATATTTTATCCTCGTTTTCTTTCATAATTAACCTTTGTATTTTTTTAGTAACCTTTCTACAGTCTTTAGAAGTTTCCCAATCCTCCAATCTGCCATTGACCTTTGTGATATTGTATGTCTTAGTCTTTACCTTAATAATAACTTTAACTTCCTTGCTTAGCCGTGACACTTCATCCCTGTCTTACAATCTCTTCCACTATGGAATATAATTTAGTTGAGGGGAATTGAATATCTTCTTAAATATCTGCCATGGATCAGCAACTGCCCTACTCACTCAGGCTAAATCTATCCTCAAGCCTATGAAATTACCTTTGTTTAACATCAGAATATTAGTGTGGGACTAATACACTCTATAAACTCCATCTTAAGGCTTCCTTTGCCGATTTGATTAATCCAGTCTGTACGCATATTAAAATCACCCATGATTATTTTCTGACAGATCCTCACTGGTTCCTGGTTTAAACTGATTCCTAGTATAGAGCTACCATTAGGGTAGCTATAGATTACTCCCAACATTGGTACCATATTGGGAAAAGGTAAAAACTGAGGATTTTGAGAGGTAAGTAGAGAGAGTTACAGGTCATTTCGGAATATTTAGGAAGTGTAGTGAATAAAGTTAATGAGTTTCAAGCTCAAATAACCTTGTGAGAATATGAAGCTGAAATATGGATAAAAACTGATGAAGCAGCATCATAGGAGCAGGAAAACTTGACGTTTCGGG
>JAHRHZ010000263.1:30331240-30362129 GCA_024137785.1 Ginglymostoma cirratum | reverse complement strand
CCCATTTCTGATGAAGGGTCTAGGCCCGAAACGTCAAGTTTTCCTGCTCCTATGATGCTGCTTGGCCTGCTGTGTTCATCCAGCCCCACGCCTCGTTATCTCGGATTCTCCAGCATCTGCAGTACCTTTTATCTCTGAAAACTGATGAAGATCTGGTGCCTGATATTCACAGATACAAAGTGTTTAGAAGATATGTGGATGAAAGGAAAGAAGGCAGGTTGGCAGTTCTCGGTAATAAAGATTCTGTAGTGTTGGAAAAGCAGAGAATCCTTGAGGAGGCAGTACATTCGGTTGGAGATAAGGAGCATGAATAGTATGATCACCTCTGCTTTTCCTGTGAGATTTCACTGGGCAGATACCCAACAGAGCAGCAGGCCCCCAAAATGGGCAAAATGCTTAGGGGGTGGGAAGGGACCTTTAATTAGTCACTTAAGTGGCTCAGTTGGCCTTTTGGTGTACAGCTAGTTGGCACCATTTCCAAAATGGTAAATAGCATGGCAGTGGGAAGATGTTAGGCACTATTCCTGACACCTTCCTGAAACCATTTTTCCAGCTTTCTTGCCTGCCTTCTGAGTCCCCAGAGTTGCAGTTGAATTTAACTTAACACTTTGACTGTGTGACACTTTGTAATCTCTGCTGTTTAACACTGTTGTAAAAGGAAAGCTGTTAGTCTTGCACAATGCCTGAGTAAAAAGGTATACATTTTTCATCTAGTTCTTCCTGAATTTTCAGTTTTTAATAGGAATTAAAACGTAATTCAATCAATTATATTTTTGTCTCCCCCTCATCAGTCAATTCCCCCGTATCTAGGTATTAAGAAAGACTGAAACAAATTGGACTTTTCACTTTGAAAAGCAAAAGCATGTTGTAAAGGGGTATGGGCAGTTTAGGTGCGCAGTTAAAACTGTGACACATGGAGATCGATGTGGGGGATGCCTGAGATCATCCATTTTGGCTTCAAAAAGAGCAAAAGAAAATTCAGAGGAGTTTGAATCTGCAGAGCAACAAAATGAGGATATACAAGTAAACATTCATGCAAGTTACAAATAGTTCTCAAAAACAACATGAGAATAGTGACCTTTATCTCAAGAGAATGGAAGGAGGCATATACTCTTCTGTTTGACAGGGCTTTGGTAAAACCTTAGTTGGAGCACTGAATTCAATTTTGGGCACTGCACTTCATGATCCTCGGAGTAGGTACGTTGTAGATTCACCCCCGATGATAGCAAGGCATAAAACAGTTTTGTAACGAGAAAAGGTTTTGTCACTTTCACTTTAGAAAGTTGAAGAGAAAACTAGATTAGGATTTTAAAATATAAAAAAAATTTGCTAGGGGCAAATGGAGTTCAATCTTAAAATTAGAACTGAGATATTTATGAATAAAATCAGCAAGCACTTTGCACATAATGGTATTTGGTATTTGGAAGTCTCTCTCTCGAAAGACTGTTGAAATTTGTACAGCTGAAAGTGATATAATTTTATTAGAGTAAGAAGGTACATGCATCAAAAGAATAAAGATGGAGTTGAGGTAGAGATAAGCAATGATGTCATTGAATAGCAGAACAGTTTTCAAGTAATAAGTAGTCCATTCAAGTTTCTTTGTTCCTATGGGAATGAAGAAATCTTATTGTGTATAATTGGAATGGAAAGAATCAAACAAGTAGTATTTTAATCTAACTGACAATGCAAGAACAAGTTGACAAAAGTACATAATTTGAAATTAGTAAAAGTTAAGTTTAGTATTCTATAATGGCAAGAATTCCAGACTAGTCAGCTCTGTTAATTTCTCACAGTTACATGACACTACAATGCATGTTGTTCCAATGTAAAGGTATGCACCTTGCATTCATTCACACTCCCTCTGTGTCATGGAGTTAGGTTAGCACTTTTAGTCAGTTAGTTATGTGTCAGTCATGTATGGTGACATTAGTAAGTACAGAATCCAGGCTATGTGTAAGTCTGTGACATTGCAGCTGTGCAAATAGTTTTGTTAATAAACTTTAAGACATTTGTCTCAACAAGAACCAAACTGTAGTTTATGTTATACAGGCTAAAATATAGAAAAACACAAACCACATCTTGGTCACAACAAGCCAGCACTAAAAGCTTGTTGTGACAGCTAGTTAGTGACAGTAAATGCATACCAATGCAGATAGTTCTGGCATAACATATGTTTCATTAATGGGAATTAGCTGTAATATGATTGATAAAAAGTGGACACTGTTTGGATAATGAGAACTTCCTGCTGTCCAGGTATAGCGATTTTCTGCGGCAATTTCTCTACAATGTGATGTCACACAAGAACACAACTACCATGTATAGGAGAACTACCTGTAGTTGAAAATGTGACAGTGGTGCAAAATCATTTTCCTGACCATCATCCACCAATGTGTCTCAGTCCAGACCAAAGTTACCACTACAACTAAGACTAAACTGTTACAACCAAAATGAATGTGTACAAACCTACATGGATGCACAGTGAGCACTCTACCTCTTTCTCTCTGTTTCTGAAAAAAACTTAAAAATTTACAAAAAGCCAACTTCTCAGATTGAAAAAACAATCAAACAAACTGCAACTTGATCATGCTGAAAGACTGCCCTGGTCTAAGAAAGCAATCCTGGAACAAAAATAATCACTAAAAAGAAGCTTTCTATACTCAATAGACATTTCCTAAACAGGCATCTGTCAATTTTGCCAATTTCTTTTCCAGAAAGGGAATAAAAAGAGAAAATTGTGTGCATGGCATTAACGTTACTCCATCTATGCTTAAAATGCCATCTACAGATGCAAGTTTGAGCTTTTAAAGTAGCAGCAACAATTTTTTTTAAAGAAGTGCAAGGAAGCCAACAAAAACACTACGTTGCAATGTCGGTTCCTACACTGCCATGTTAATGAGTATAAAGCTATACAAAAGTAATATAGAAAGCAAACATCTCATCATGGACTAGAAATCCACTAAGATTCTATGAGAATGTCTGTTGTTTAAAAAAGGCAGAAATCTTGATGGATTAGCAGATAACCAATCAAGAGTGATCAAATTTCTTCTTGCTTTGGTTGCTAAAAAGCTAAGAGGAATAAAATCCTGTGGTATATCTGACAATGAACTGTCCGTCCTCCCTGGACTGACCTATCCCCTCCCTAACTCCACACCTACACTCACCTTTACTGGCCCCACCCCAGCCTCTTTGACCTGTCTGTCTCTTCTCCACCTATCTTCTCCTTTATCCATCTTCTATCTGCATCCCCTTCTCTCCCAATTTATTTCAGAACCCCCATCCCCTCCCCCATTTCTGAAGAAGGGTCCAGACCCGAAACATCAGCTTTCCTGTTCCTCTGATGCTGCTTGGCCTGCTGTGTTCATCCAGCTCTACACCTTGTTATCTCAGATTCTCCAGCATCTGCAGTTCCTACTATCTCAGAATATTGTGAGGGCTAGATAGATTAGACATGGAGAAGATGTTTCCACTGGTTGGAGAGACTAGGACCTAAAGGGCACATCCTCTTCCTTTGTTAGTCTAACTTTGCCTTAACCTACTGGCATTAAAATAGCCATTAGGGCTCTGTGAGGGACAGTCTCATGTTGAAAAGGTACTGTTCAGATATGTGAGTAAATGAAGAAAGGCATATTGTTGGATTAGAGTGGGAAAAATAAATCTAATCCAGAATCATGCATCGCACTGGAAGCAGGTTTTTTGAACCTTAACTTAACCTGAGTGCGAAACAATCATTTCAAAAATTTTGTAGTAACAAATGTGATATTGCTTTTCTGGAAGAGAGCCAGTGTGCATTCATGCATAAAGTGAAAGCTAGAAGTACCATTCAGATTTGTCACTAACTCAGAACAAAATAGTTGGATCACCTAAACCCACCATGGAAACCTGAATGTGATTTAATAGCATGTATTGATTTCATATCAACTGTAAACATTGAGAACCCAGCAAGCCATTCTGATCAACCAGGTTTCTCATGGGAAGAGTTGTATTGAAGTACATACTTTCTGGCCTTCGCAATAATATTTAGTTCCATTTTTCTGTCAGCCTTCTATGGCATTGTTGCATCCTCTTCACTGGCTTAATTGCCTCACTGAAGTAGTTATAGAGCATGCAGATGGTAATTGTAACTTTGCAGTCATTGGTGAAGCTATATGGTCACACAACCATTGGTCTGTTGAGTCACCTTAATACCTGAAAATGTCCAACATTAATTATCCAGATAGCTAAACAGTATCAGTGGTCATCTGGTCTGCATGACACCCACTGTCAGGTCACAAACAAGAGAATGGATTGGTTTTCTACTATTCCTTTAAACCTGCCTACTTCAAATAACCCACACACGATGGAGATTATTATCGAGGAAACATGCTCACACTTACATGATTTTGTGCTGATGATCAGCAAATGTATACAGCCAGATTTTCTTACATAGAAAACTCAGTCATTGCCTCACAATGAGAAGAGCAAATGACGAGAATTTCCCAGTCTTCACATAGCTCTTCAATGCTACTTGGAACTCTCCTGCTCATCTCAAGTCCTATATTTTCTGTCCAATTTTATACTCAGCTTCTGGCATGGAAATTGGCACGACACATTGAGCTAAAAGTATTTTTCTCTAGATGTAATGAAAGATTTGAAAAATAAATGGCTTGGAAACTAAGCGTCTTCAGTTTCAAATCATTGAATATCCTACAGCTGTTAAAAATTGGATGTGATCAACAACAGTATTGAAGGACTTGTGATAAAATGTGTTAGAAGGTAAGTATGCAAAGCCAATGCATTGGCAGATGAGGGCTTTGACCCTGAATTTATTTACCTCCTGTCTATTTTTACTTGCAAATGAACATTTAAGACTCATCATGATGTCATACCCAGGCTCAACTATTCCAATGCCACCCTGGGTGGCTTCCAGCCAACGTACACTTGAAGTTGCAGGGATCTTTTAGTCTGTCCTAGTATTTACCAACCACTAATCGCTCATTGCTCACTAATCTATATTAGCTCCATCTCCAGCAATATTATAGATTTCAAATTCTCCTCTTTGTAATCAAGTTGCTCCATAGCCTTTCTGTACAACCTCTTCCAGCCCTACTGCCTTTGAGCAATATCCCCTATTTCTGGTTTCTTAAGCATTTTCAATGTTAATTGCTCTAGTATTGGTAGTCATGCCTCCAGCGATTTACTGCATGCTTCAACCACAGCCTGTCCGGAATGGTATGTGTCATAAGTGGCTGTATAACTTGCTTAACTGTTATTACAAACATTAAACTGGTTATATAATCATAGAGTCAGACAGCACGGAAACAGACCCTTCAGTCCAACCAGTCCACGCCAACCATATTCCCAAACTATACTAGTCCCACCTGCCTGCTCTTGGCATTTATCCTTCCAAACATTTCCTCTTCATGTACTTATCTCAATGTCTTTTAAACATTGAAACTGTAGCCACATCCACCACTTTCTCTCGAAGTTCATTTCATACATGATCCACTTTCTGTGTAAAAAAATTGTCTCTCATGCCTTTTTTAAAATCTTTCTCCTCTCACTTTAAAAATATGTCCTCTAGTCTTGAAATCCCCCACCCCAGGGAAAAGACAACTGCCTTTCAACTTATCTATACCCCTCATTATATTATAAACCTCTATAAGGTCACCTCTTAACCTCCTACACTCCAATGTAAAACATCCCAGCCTGTCCAGCTACTCCTTATAACTCAAGCCCTCTGTTCCCAGCAACATCCTGGCAAATCTCTTCTGAACCCTCCCCAACTTAATAATATCCTTCCTATAACTGGACACAGTTCTCCAGAATAGGTGTCACCAACATCCTGTACAACCTCAACATAACGTTTCAACTCTTTTATTCAAAGTCTAAGCAATGAAGGCAAGCATACTAAATGCCTTCTTAACCACCTTATCTATGTGTAATGCAAACTTCATAGAATTATGTATCTGAACCCTTTGGTTTGATGTGGTCTTTAATCTCATTGCTCATGTTTGGGCAGTGTTGTGGGGACATGAGTTCAGATTGCACCATAACAGCTGATGCATTTGGAATGCAATTAGTAAAACTGGAATACAGAGCTAATCTCAGAACACTTGCCTTCCCTTCTTTGGATTCCTCATGGATGAGATTGGGCATTTCTTTTCTCATCTCCTTGGGGATAATGAATCTATTTCCTCTGCACACGATGTCGTTTGGTATCTCCATGCGGCCAATACTTTCTTATAGCAACAGATGTGTCTTTGCAGTTCATTGTTTCATCAATGCTTCGGGCAGCATTTGGAGAATGGCACCTTGTTTTATATTTTGCTTGATTCAAGCAATGCACTTATCTTTCAGAATCAGCGTCTTTGCTCAATTGACGAATTCTAGAGGACGTTGAGCTGTTGCTTCTCGTTGAATCTGGAGGATTTTATATTTTGCCTTCATGAGGAGTACTGGTCTTGGCAACATGTTGGCAACATTGACCTGTTTGTATGTCATACCCAGATGATATCTCTACAAATGGTTAACACTCTTTGCCAACAAATTGAAGCCAATGGCAGTTTGAGGAAGGTGCTTTGAACTGGCTTGATGCTGGATTCCCCTATCACTTATGTTCTTTAGGGAAATAAATCTGCCATCTTTCACTGACCTACATGTGACTCCGGACCCGCAGTAATGTGGCTAACTCTTAAATGTTTTCTGAAACGGCATAGCAAGGCACTCAATGTAATTAGCAACAAATGCTGGTCTTGGTAATGACTTTTATGCCATGAGAGAATAATGAACATAAAAAAAATTAGACAAATGACATTCTGGTTACTGTCCTATAAATCCCTATTTTCCTGAATAGCAGTGTTACATTTTCCACTTTCCCATCGGCTCAGACTGTTTCAGAATCTGGAGAATGTTCGAAGATTACACAAGCTGAGACATAGCTGGAGCTATATAAATATTTCAAATAAATAGTGTGTTTAGGATGTCCCAGATCATATTTCAAAAAAAAATATTGTCTAACTGACAATCTGGCAACAAAAAAAGCCCATTCCCATTCCAATCTGCGTGGGAAGGATAGACTTGTTGAGAGTATCAGGATGCTACTGTTGGAGGCAGAAGGGTATGTAATGAAACTTGTCAGAATATGGGAAACCAGAATCTACGCCTGTAACTACACTTAAGAAAATCAAATATTGATTTGTCACAAGCTAATTATTAATCACAATTGTTAATTCATCTGAAATACCACTACAAAGGGGATGCAATGGCCTAGTGGCATTATCACTAGACTATTAATCCAGCAACCCAGCTAATGTTCGCAGCCTGGATTCAAATCCCGTCCTGGCAGATAGCGTAATTTGAATTCAATTTTTAAAAAAACGCAGAATTAAGAATCTACCGATTACCATGAAACCATTATCGATTGTTGGAAAAACCCATCATTACTTCACGGAAGGAAATCAGCCACTCTCACCAGGTCTAGCAAGCATGTGACTCCAGACTCTCAGAAATGTGGTTGACTCTCAGCTGCTCTCTGAAATGACCCAGCAAGCCATTCAGTTGTATCAATGGCTATGGGTTCTCAACAAAGAAATGAAACCGGACGGATCACCTGGCATCGACCTAGGCACTGGAAAAGACAACAGCAGAAATAGCCCTATTGACCCTGTGAAGTCATCCTTACTAATATCTGGGGGCTCATGCTAAAATTGGGAGAACGGTCCCACAGGCTAGTCAAGCAACATTGTCATATTCATAGAATCATACCATACAGACAATGTCCAAGACACCACCATCACCATCCCTGGATATGTCTGGTCTCACTAGCAGGAGAGACCCAGCAGAGGTGGCAGCACAGCAGTATACAGTCAGTAGGGAGTTTGACTTTGGATTCTATGAAGTCTCATGACTTCAGGTTAAACATGGGCAAGGAAAACAAGGACTACCACATACCACCCTCTCTTGGCTGATGAGTCGGTACTCCTTCACATTGAACAATACTTGGAGGAAGCACTGAGAATGGCAAGGGTGCAAAATGTATTCTCGCTAGGGGATATCAATGTCTACCATCAAGAGTGTCTCAGCGGCAGCACTACTGATAGAACTGATGAGGTCCTAAAGGACATAGCTGCTAGAGTGGGTCTGCAGGAGGTGGTGATGGAACCAACAAGAGGAAAAAACATACTTGACCTCATCCTTACCAATCTGCTGGCCACAAATGCATCTGTCCATGACAGTATCAGTAAGAGCGAACACTGCACAGTCCTTGTGGAGACGAAGTCCCACCTTCACATTGAGAATATCCTCCGTCATGTTGTGTGGCTAAATGAGACAAATTTCGAACAAATCAAGCAACTTAAGTCTGGATATCCATGAGGCACTATGGGCCATCAACAGTAGCAGAGTTGTACTCCAGCACAATCTGTAACCTCATGGTCTAGCATAGCCCCCACTCAACCATTACCATCAAGCCAGGGCATCAACCCTGGTTCAATGGAGAGTACAGGAGGGCATTTCAGGAGCAGTACTAGCATACCTAAAACTGAGGTGTCAACCTGGTGAAGCTACCAAACAGGTCTACTTGCATGTCAAACAGCATAAGTAACAAGTGATAGACAGAGCTAAAATGGACATCCTACAACCAATGGATCAGATATAAGCTTTGCAGTCCTGCCATGAATGGTGGTGGGCAATTAAACAATTCACTGGAGGAGGAGGCTCCACAAATATCCCCATCCTCAATGATGGAAGTGCACAGGACATCAGTGTAAAAGATAAGGCTGAAGCTTTTGCAGCAATCTTCAGCCAGAAGTGCCAAATGGATGATTCATCTCAGCCTGCTCCGGTGGTTCCTAACATCTCAGTTTCAGCCAATTTGATTCACTTCATGTGTTATCAAGAAATGGAGGCACTGGATAATGCAAAGACTATAGGCCCTGACAACATTCCAGCAATAGTACTAAAGATTATTATAAAAAGCGTGTGCTCCAGAATTTGCTGCTCTCCTAGCCAAGCTGTTCCAGTACAGTTACAATACTGGCATGTACCTGACAATGTGGAAAATTGATCAGATATGTCCTATGTATAAAAAGCAGGGGAAATCCAACTTATCCAATTATCACCTCACCAGTGATGGAAGGTGTAATTGACAATGCTTTCAAGCAACACTTCCACAGCAATAACCTGCTCACTGACACTCAGTTTGGGTTCCGCCAGGGCCACTTAGCTCCTGACCTCATTACAGCCTTGGTTCAAACATGGATAAAAGAGCTGAATTCCAGAGGCAAGGTGAGAGTGACAGCCCTTCACATCAAGGCTGCACTCGACCAAGTGTGGCATCAAGGAACCCCAGCAAGACTGGAAGAAATGGGCATCAGGGGATAAACTCCCCTCATTGCTGGAGTCATACCTGGCACATAGGAAGATGGTTGTAATTGTTGACAGTCAGTCATCTCAGCTCCAGACCACCTCTGCAGCAGTTCCTTAGGGGAATATCCTAGGTCCAACCACTTCAGCTGCTTCATCAATGACCTTCCCCCCCATGATAAGTTTACACGCATAAATGTTCGCTGATGATTGCACAATGTTCAGCAACATTCACGACTCCTCAGATACTGAAGCAGTCCATATTCAAATACAACAAGGTCTGACAATATCCAGGCTTGTGCTGACAAGTGGCAAGTGATATACATGCCATAGAAATGCCAGGCTCTGACCGTCACCTGTAAGACATAATCGGACCCCTTTGATATTCATTGGGGTAACTATCAGTGAATTGTGCAATATCAAAATCCCTGGGTTTACGATTGACCAGAAACTCAACTGGACTCGCCATATAAATACAGTAACTACACGACCTGATTAGAGGCCAGGAATACGGTGGACGAGTAACTCACCTCCTGACTCCCCAAAGCCTGTCTACCATCAAACATGCACAAGGCAGAGTTTTGCTGCAATACGCCCCATTTGCCCAGATGAGTGCAGCTCCAGCAACACTCAAGAAGCTTGACACCATCCAGGACAAAGCAGCATGTTTGATTGGCACCACAGCCACAAATGTCCACTCCCTCCACTTCCAACACTCAGTAGCAGCAGTGTGTACTATCTACAAGATCCAAGGCAGAAATTCACCAATGCTCCTGCTGCAGGATTAAAATCCTGGAATTTCCTCCCTAATAGCACTGTGGGTCAACCTACAGGCTGTGGACTGCATTGGTTCAAGAAAGCAGCTCACCACCACCTTCTCAAGGGCAACATGGAACCAGCAATAAATGCTGGCCAGCCAACACCAAGCATGAGTGATTTAAACAAAATGTTGTTCATGATTGTTTTAGATTACTTTCTTTATTGTTTTGCTTTTCAATTATTCACTCATGGAATGTGGGCTTTGCTAGCTGGCCTGCATTTAGTGCCCATTGCTAGTTGCCCTTGAGAAGATGGTGGTGAGCTGCCACAGTCCATTTGGTATAGGTACATCCATAATGCCATTAAAGAGGGATCTCCAGGATTATGATCCAGGGACATTGAAGGAACGGTGACATATTTCAAAGTTAGGCTGGTGAGTGGCTTGAAGGGGAACTTCTAGATGGTAGTGTTCCCAGGTATTTGCTACACATGTCCTTCTCGATGGAAGAAATTATGAGTTTGAAAGGTGCTGACACAGGAGCCTTGGTAAATTTCTGCATTGCATATTTAAGATGCATCTGCTACTACTAGCATTGGTAGTGGGAGAAGTGGATGTTTTACATTTGCTGCCAATCAAGTGGGCTTCTTTGTCTGATGTTGTCAACCTCCTTGAGTATTGTTGGAGCTGCACTCAACCAACAAGACAAAGAAAAGCAAAATCATCAAGTTACTAATTGAAAGCAATCATGAATAACTTTTTATGGTATTTCAGCTGCATTGTTGATGGTGGATTGTGATTGGCAATTGGCTTCAATACTGGATAAAGTACAAGTGTGACCATCTTATTAATTTTACAAAAGGGAATTACTGTGGATGCTGAAGATCTGCATTACAGCAGAAAATGTTTTTACTTCTAACATAACAGAAATCTCAGTGGGGAGTAATGCTGCTAGACCAGCTGATTTCTTCAGCATTTTCTGCTTTTTTCAAATAAATTTGTAATTTGAAGTAAAAATTGAGAAAGATGATCTGATGATAAAAGTTAGAATTTAAAAATCTAACCATGACTTTGTTTGGATTTTGTTTCATACTGTAGCTAATATGAAAGGGATGACTGGCAACATGCCTGCTACATTTACTGGGAAACCTGCTTAATGTCCTGATCCTGACATCTGCATGTAATAATTGCAGACACACAAGCACTGAACCATGCATCGTAATAAAAAATGAGAAGAAATGATAGGATTCCAAAAAGAGCTCACGGAAATAAGGTGCCAGATTATCCGAGCAGTGGCAATTTCACACATGTTGCCACTCTGCCTCTTTTCTCAATACTAGAAGGGAGGTCTGATTTTCTGAGCAGAAACTCTGATAACTGCGTGCACATGCACCCTGAACTTATTTGACACTGAATCACAAATTGAAACTAGAATAGGATATCACCAGACACTCTTTGTCACTCTGATGGAAATCATTACACTGACAGGCTATTAGCTTAAATCTAGAACTACTGACTCAGATTCTTAAAGTAATGGGGATAAACCAATGCAAACAATAAGATTTATATAGATTACAATAAAATTATCTTCTCAAAATAACAAAACTTTTACTTACCTTTCTGAGCTTGAAACAATGGATAATGTTATGATCATTCCCTGAAACAGAGCCCCAATATGCTTTTAGACTGGATACTCAAAATCATTAATCACTAAGCCCCTTGGAGAGGACGAATAAACTGGCTTCTCTATTTTAACATCGCAAACTCTCTCAATTGGATGCAGCAAAGCTAATTTAAGCATGATGTCCTTCTTAAGCTTGTGATTACCCTTCTTCCAGGCTGAAATTATTTATGATTTGAAGGACCCAATTTAATAAGGCTTTCTTGAATTAACAAAAGAGTGAGATTTTTAGTTACCAAATTTAAGAGGAAATAATATGCAACAGACATACAGACAGATTAGGAATAAGAAGCTTGACCAAAGAAAGATAGAAATTTTAAAAATGATACACGGATTATTTTCTGAATTGTTTGTGATGAGTAGGCTGCAGAATGTCACAGCTGTCATGTTGAATGGTACTGAAAATGTTGGCATTGGCTTTGGGCAATTTATTTTGAGGTCCTTGGCTCACTTGCAGGTTGACCAAAATCCTTTTGTTTCTTGGTAACTGCCTGGCTGCCTGATGGATTTTTCCTTTCTTTGCCTGTAATACAGGAGGAGTGTTTAATGACTGTTCTCAAACAATGGCATTCAGGGAATAGTAGTCAAAACAATATTGCTTCAGACTATTAATGCACACAGACCTGCAATTGCAGCTAGCTTTTGAACCCACCTTTTTCTATGAGTTTACAAAGGGAAAACACGAACGTGTCTGCAGGGTGTGGAGGTGCTGGTGTCGATCTGGGATGGACAAAGTCAGAAATCACATGACACCATGTTATAGTTCAACAGGTTTATTTGAAATCACATCTTTCAGAGCACTGCTCCTTCGTCAAGTGAAGTGTTGGACTACAACCTGGTGTCGTGTGACTTCTGACTATATTTACAGGGGAGATAGCTTCATTCCAAAAGGGGACAGCAGGTAATCAGCCTCTCATTATCTCTTCTGTTTAGTCTTTCAGGTTGAAGTGTCCTTGATTCCTTCAAATTTTAATAATTGCTGAAAATTTAAGAACCTATGGATATTTTTTTGTTTTTAATTTTGCTGCACTTCTCTCTCCCTCTTTCATAATTCCATCTTTCCTTTCTCATTGCACATATTATACCACATGCTTCATGGGAATCGGCTTGGTGAAGAAATATTAGGGAACAAAGGGTGAAATCAAAGGAAATCAGTATTAATACAAAAATAGTGCTGGGGAAATTAATGGTGTTTTAACCTGCTGACTAATCCCCAGGGCCTGATAATCCACATACCAGAGTACTAAAAGAAGTGGCCCTTGAAATAGTGTATTTATTGGCAGTCATCATCCAAAACACTATAGATTTTAGAGCAGTTCTTACAGATCGGAGTGTGGCAAATGTAATTCACGATTTAAAAAGGGAAGGAGAGGGAAAAGTAAACAAGAGAATTATAGACTGGCTAGTCAAACATCAAAAGTGGGGAAAATGCTGGACGTTATTTGAAAAGACATGAAAACAGAACATTCAGGAAACATAAATGGGATTGGAAAAGGGTTTATGAAAGGCAAATCACGCTTAACAAGTCTACTGCAATTGTTTGAGGATGTAACTGGTAGAATAGATAAGGGAGAACTAGTTGATATGGTGTATTTGGATTTTCAGAAGGCTTTGGATAAAATGTCACATAAGCAGTTAGTAAGCAAATTTAAAGGACAGGGGATAAGGGATAATTAATTGGCATGGATCAAGAATTGGTTGACAGACAGAAAACAGAGAGGGAAAATAAGTAGGCCTTTTTCTGAGGAGCAGGCAATGACTAGTAGAGTATCGCAAGGATCAGCGCTTGGGCCCAGCTATTCACAATATATGCAAATAACCTAGAGGAAGGAACCAAATATAACATGTCCAAAGTTTCCTGATGATACAAAATTGGGCAGATTGTGAGGAGGAAGCCAGGAGGCTTTAAGGTGATTTGGAACAAGCTGTGTGGGCAAACACATGGCAGATGCAGTACAACCTAGATAAATTTGAAGTGATATGCACCAGTGTGAAACATAGAAAGATAAAATATTATTTAAATGGTAATATTTTGGGAAGTATGAATGAACAAAGAGGTTTGGATATCTCCTGCACATCAGAAATGAAAATACACAGTTAGGTCCAGCAAACAATCAGGAAGGCAAACAGCTTTTTAAAAGGGATACAAAAAAGATTACTGAAGACAAATTTCAGTCCCTTAAAATCATTAACAGAGAGTATTATAATTGGAAACAGCTGGCAGACCAATTAAATGCGTATTTTGGTACTGGCTTGACAAGGGAGAACATAACACCTCAAAAATTTTGAAACACAGGGTCTAATGAGATGGAAAAACTGAAGGAAATCATTATTAGTAGCCAAATTTGTTGCAAAAATTGATGGGATTAAACGCTGAAAAATCCCCAGGGCTCGAAAATTTATGTCCCAGATTGCTTAAAGAAGTAACTTGAGAAATATTTGATTAATTTAATCTTTCAAGATTCTACAGACTTTGGTACAGTTCCTGTGGGTTGGAGGGTTGCTAATGTAACCCCACTGTTTTAGAAAGGATAGAGAGAAAGCAGGAGAAGACTGGTTCACCTGATAACGGTCATATGGAAAATACTACAGTCCATAAATATAAAATGCTTACTACAGAGCACTTGAAAACAGCTACAGGATCAGGTACTGTCTAGCACTAAGAGCTGTGAAGGCCAGGTCAATATAGATTTTAGTGGCATCAAGGAATGTGGGGACTTAGTAGGAATATGGCATTAAGACGGAGGATCAGCCTTGATCATATTGGATGGCAGATCAGGTTTGAAGGGCCAAATAACGTACTTCTGTTCCTGGTTTCTGTATGGTTCCATGATTCTTCAATCTGATTCATCGGTCACAAACACAGTTACTTACTCTATTTCTCCATTTATTTTTCACTGTCAATAAATTAATACACATTTAAAAGGCGTGCTCATGATGTTATCACCGTACCAGAGCATGTGACCTGAGGGAATAAAGATCTCCCATTCCACCTTAGCTTGGGCCTTTTGAAGCATGGAGGAAGACGATGGAAGCATGCTGCTGTTTGTAGTCGAATAGCTCGATCTTAGCCCAGTGCCTGTGAATGTAAAATTTTCCCATATTACAGAGCTGTGATAAATATTGAATGGATCTTTCGGTACCACATTACCCACACCCAGTTTCTTATGTTACAAGGGATAACATAAGCATTGTCATATCAGATGCTGCTGGAGGCAAAAGGGACATCAAATGAAATCATGCTCTTTTGGACTCATCATGGCTATTTTTTTGTACAAATCCCATGAACAATAAATGGCTAGCTGTAAGCAAAAGGAATAATAACCATTACTCATTCGTCATTGAATATAAAATCTGTCCCAAAATGTTTGAAGTTTTTTTTCCTGGGTGGAATTAAAAGTTTGAGGAACCAAGTGGTTTGGAAACAAAGGGCCTCAGCTGTTTTCACTACATGTCCTATATATCTTACAGCTGTTACTTGGTCTAAGTGCAGCAATGAAATTGATGGATTTGTGCAGGAGACAAGTCTGCAAAACTAATGCTGGAACAATAAACCTGAAATTGTCTGCATAAACATGTGTTTTTTATATGTAAATAGTATTATTTCAGAGAAAGCTAGTAGACCACATTGTTACTTGCAGGTTCAACTATTCAAATTTGATATTTGATATTTGATAGGCCCACAAACCCATATCCGCAAATATTCAGTCCACCCACCACCAATACTCACAGGCAACAGTGTGTGCTATTGACAAGATATACTGCATAAATTCACCAAGATTTCTTAGAGTGCTTCCTCTCGAACAATATGGTGAACATACACCAAATGGAGTCAGCGCCACCTTCTCGAGGGCAAATAGGAATAGGTAATAAAAAACTGGCTCAGCCAGTAATACCCACAACCCATGAATTAATTTTAAAAAGCTGACAAAAGGATTTTTTTTATCTTCATCTCTATAAACTTGAGCTCCTCCAACAATCTGTTATTCATATCCTCACTTGCATGAAATATCATTCACCCAATGCTCCCGTGCTGTCAGATCTACTTTGGCTCTTAGCCAAACAACAGCTCGAATATAAAATGCTCACTTTAGTGTTCAAACCCTTCTGTAATCTTACTATTCATATGAATGCAACCTCCTCCAGTCCTAAAACACTCCTAGATCTCTGCAAGCCTCAAATTCTGGGCTCTTGTCCCTGTCCAATTTTCTTTACCCTACTATTGGTGATATACTTTCAGCATTCTATACTCACAGGTCCATGAACAATTTTCATCATTTTGAGCCCATATATTAAATATCTGCCCAAACTTCTCTCTCTTAAGGAGAACAAATTGAGCTTCTGTAATATAAGACAAAAACATATAATGGGTCAGCACTCAGTATCTGCAGTCAATGTAACAGTTAACACAACAGCTTGATGACCTTTCATCATATTTCCAAATTCTTTAGTCCGTCCATGTAATTGAAATCCCTCATTTCCGTTATCATTTTAACCATTCTCCAAACATTAGCATCTTCCAAAAGTGTGTTCCAGAATCGTGGACACAATTCTCCATCTATGGTTTAGCTTAACTTCCACATGAATCACAGAACATAGAAAATAGAACTGTACAGCACATGAACGGGCCCTTCGACCCATTATTTTGCACCAAACATGATGCCAAACAAAACTAATCCCTTTTGCCTGTCCTTGGTCCATATCCCTCCATTCTTTGCATATTTATGTGCTTATCTAAAAGTCCCTTAAATGCCCAATTGTATCTGCCTCCACCAGCACACCTGGCAGTGGGTTCCAGACTCCCACCATTCTCTGTGTAAAAGACATGGCCCCCACATCTCCTTTAACCTTTCACCCTCTCACCTTAAATGCATGGCCCCTAGTATTAGATATCTCAACTCTGAGAAAAACATTCTGACCGTGAACCCTATCTATGCATCTCATAATTTTATAGACTTCTATCAAGTCTCCCCTCAGCCTCTGCCACTCAAGAGAAAACAACCCAAGTCTTTATAGTCTCTCCTTATTGCTCATACCCTCTAATCCAGGCAGCACCCTGGTAAACCTCTTCTGCACCCTCTCCAAAGCCTCCATTTCCTTCCTGTAATATGGCGACCAGAATTGAATGCAATACTCTAAATGAGGCCTAACCAAAGTCTTATGAAGCTGCAACATTGACAGCTTGACCCTTGTACTCAATTCCCCATCCAAAAAAGGCGAGCATGCTATATACCTTCTTTATCACCACATCTACCTCTGTAGCTACTTTCGGGGAACTTATGGACTAGAACCCCAAAATTCTTCTGTACATCAATCCTGTTCAGAGTCCTGCCATTGACTGTATACTTTTCCTTAACATTTGATCTCCCAAAGTGCAGCACTTCAAATTTACCCAGATTAAACTCTGTCTGCCATTTCTCCACCCATATCTGCAATTGATCTGTATCCTCCTGTATCCAGTGTTGACCTTCTACACTATCCACAACTCCAGTGACCTTTGTACTTTCCGCAAACTTACTAACCCACCCATCTACATTTTCATCTAAGTCATTTATATACATCACCAACAGCAGAGATGCCAGTATGGATCCCTATGGAACACCTACAAGTCATGGACCTCCAGCCTGAACACCCCCTTCCACCAATACTCTCTGCCTTCTATGGGCAAGCCAATTTTGTATCGATCTAGCCAACCCACCCCGAATCCCATGTGATTTTAGTTTTTGTGCCAATCTGCCATGTGGGACTTTATCAAATGCCTTGCTAAAGTCCATATAAAATACACCCACAGCTCTTCCCTCATCAATTATTTTCGTCACATCTTCAAAACATTTGGTCAGGTTGGTGAAACATGACCTTCCCTATACGAAACCACGCTACCTGTCACAGGTAAGGCAGGTAAGGTAAGATTCTTTTATCTTTCTTAGCGTAAAGAGGCAGAGATGGCACCTAGGACAATGGTGTTCTCCTCCTGTCAGATGTGGGAGATCAGGGAATAGTCTAGTGTCCTTGATGACTATGTCTGCAGGAAGAATGACCGGCTGCAGCTCCTCACAGCCTGCCTAGTTCAGTTGGGGTGACATTTGGACACACTGAGGACCATACAGGAGCAAAGAGTGTGGTAGACACAGTGAGGTAGATGGGTGGCCACCAAGAGAGGCAGGCAGGTAGTGCAGGACACTCCTGTGGCTCTTTCCCTCTCTAAAGGGTGTACCATTTTGGATACTGTTGGGTGGGGTGGGGTCGGATAGCCTCTAAATGGAGTATAAAAGCAGCAGCCAGGCCTATGGCACCATAACTGGCTCTGCTGTCGAGCAGGGTCGGGCAAGATCCAAGTGAGCGACAGTCATCAGAGACTCATTATTTAGGGGCAGAGGCAGGCATTTCTGTGGCCACGTCTGAGAATTCAGGATGGTGTGTTGCCTCCCTGGTACCAGGGTCAAGGTCGTCTCTGACTGATTACACAAAATTCTTAAGGTGGAGAGTGAGCAGCCAAAGGTCGTTTTGCACATTGGTACCAACAGCCTAGGTAGAAAGAGGGAAGAGGTCCAGTGTAGTGAGTACAGGGAGTTAGGAAAGAGGCTGAAAGAAGGACCTCAAGGGTAGTAATCTGTGGGTTACTACCAGTGCCACGTACTAGTGAGGCAAGGAATAGAAAGATGGGTCAGATGAATGCATGGCTAAGGAGCTGGTGCAGGGGGAAGATTTTCAGTATCTTACATCATTGGGACGTCATCTGGAGCAGGGGTGACCTGTATAAAGTGGACAGGTTGGACATAAACTGAAGGGAGGTTCGCTAATGCTACTCAGGAGGGTTTAAACTAGAGTGGCAGGGACTGGGAACTAAAGCAGCAGGCCAGCAAGTGGAGGGATTGAGGGGAAGGGAAATGTTAGGACCAATAAATCTGAAAGACAGGCAGAGAGATGTAAGTGAACACAGTCGTACTAATGGACTGAAGTGTGTTTATTTCAATGCAAGGAATATTATAGGTAAGGCAGATGAGATTAGAGCCTGGATCAGTACATGGGACTATGATGCTGTGGCCACTACAGAGACTTGGTTGAAAGAAGGACATGACTGGGTGCTCAACATTCCAACATTGATCAAAGATGCTGCTTTAGATGAGATCAAGAGGAAGGAAAAAGAGGTGAAGAAGTTGCATTACTAATCAGGGACTAAGAGAGGACATGCTGGAGGGCTCATCCACTGATGCAATATGGATAGAGCTCAAAAATAAGATGGGTACAATCTCTCTGATGGGATTATACTATAGGCCCCCCCAACAGCCACCAAGATACTGAGGAACAAATATGTAGGCAGATTATGGAAAGGTACCAAAGAAACAGAGTTGTCATAGTGGGTGACTTGAACTTTCCCGATATAGAGTGGGATTCCTTTAGAGCAAGAGGCTTAGATGGGTGGAATTCGATACATGCATCGAAGAGCGTTTCTTGAAACAGTGTGTTGATAGTCCAATTAGAGGAAGGGCCATACTGGACCTTGTATTGGTTAGTGAGCCTGTCCAGGTGGCTGACCTTTCATTGGGAGAGTATTTTGGAAACAGTGATCAAAATTCCTTATGTTTTTGGATAGCTATGAACAAGGATAAGTCAGGATATTGCGGGAAGGTATTAAATTGTGGGAGGGCAAATTATGTCAGTATTAGGCAGGAGCTAGAGAATGTTAATTGGGAGGAGTTGTTATCAGGCAAGTCCCACATTTGACATGTGGGTGTTGTTTAAAAACCTGCTGATGAGAGTTCAGGATCAGCATGTTCCAGTAAAGAGGAAGGATAAGAATGGCAAAGTAAGGGGCCCTTGGACAACAAGGGAGATTTTTAGTTTAGTCAAAAGGTAAAAAGAAGCATACATAAGGTTTAGGAAGCTAAATTTGGACAGGGATCGTGCGGAATATAAAGAAAACAGGAAAGTACTCAAGCAGGGAATTAGAAGAGCAAGAAGGGGTGACAAAATAACCTTGACAAGTTGGGCTAAAGAGAATCCCAAGGCATTCTATAGATATATCAAAAACAAGAGGGTAACTAGGGAGAAGGTAGGACCACTCAAAGATAAAAGAGGGAACCTGTGCTTGGAGACAGAGATTGTGGGTGAGATCCTAAATGAGTACTTTGCATTGGTATTCACCCATGAAAAGGATATGGAGGATAGTGAGATTTGTGTGGAGCATGCTAATATGCATGGTCATATTGAGATCAAGAAAGAATTGGTGTTGGATCTCTTGAAGAGCATTAAGGTGGGCAAGTCCTCAGGGCCCGATGGTATCTACCCCAGATTATTGAGAAACGCAAGAGAGGAGATTGCTGGGGCCTTGACAAAGATTTTTGTATCCTCACTAGCCTTTGGAGGACTGGCTAGAATCCTACGCTTCTAATTTAAAGTCAAGGATGCCATATGCTTTTACTAGCATTCTCAAATCGTCCTGCCACTGTCAAATATTAATGTAGGAGTGCCTCCATGTTTGTCTGTTCCTGCGCTCACTTCAAAACTGCCTCTCTCCCTATTTATTTCAGAACCCTCTTCCCCTCCCCCATTTCTGATGAAGGGTCTAGGCCCGAAACGTCAAGTTTTCCTGCTCCTATGATGCTGCTTGACCTGCTGTGTTCATCCAGCCCCATGCTTGTTATCTCGGATTCTCCAGCATCTGCAGTACCTTTTATCTCTCTCCATTAAATTTGCATTGCCTCACTAGATTCTTCCTAGCAAAATGCAAAGCCGCACACATGTCTCCGTTAAATTTCATTTCCATGCCTTTTCTTTTCTCCAGTCTCATAATTTCCTTTGAAATCTGTTTTTACTATTTACTATATTCCCATGTTGCCTGCCATCTCCAAACACTGAAGTTATATGTGGTATAATTAAATCTAAGACCTTGGTATACATCAAAAAAAATCAGTGATTTATATTCTGACTCTGGAGATAATGATTATTCTGTCCTTTAGTTGGTTTTATATACATGCTGCCACTACTCATTTTAGTTTTGTAAGCCTCAATTTGGGTAACAAAGTATTATGTGACCTATTTTCAACTACGTTCAACTCTTTCTGGTGTTCTGACATGAGGTAATTTACGTGAAATAAGGATTCTGATTTTCTCTCACACAGATGTTGCCAGATCAGTAAATTTCTAGAAATTACACTTCTTATTTCAAATTTCCAGCACCGGCAGAACTTTGCTTTTGTATCAACTCTCAGGCGTTACAAAAAGAACACAATCCACTTAGATAAAGTTTTTTTTGCCAAATCCCTGCTGTTGTCATTTATTAACCCATCTTTTTCTGAGTGGCAATTAATCTTGTCTTGGATTATGTAATACTTGTAGTGGACATCAGGACTCACTTTAGAGGTGTACCTGATTCCTTTTACTGATTGGAAGGAGGCTTGATCAAAGATGTTAGCTTTATACCTAGACAATAAGTTGAAAATCTGCCCCCAAGTCTTTTAGTGGCATTAGGACAAGATGAAAAACAATAATTCAGGGATCTTACATCTCATGTCCAAATATTTTTGCGAAGTGAAATTCGACGTCATTACCATCACTGAATCCTGCACCATCAACATCTTGAGATCCAAACCTTCACTCAAATGATTTTGCAAACCACTTTCATGTGTTACAACGCACCACTAATTTATAAAGTACTGGGTAGCTTTTAACAACTTCTCTGCCTAAAATTAGACCCTTTCCTGACAATATGCAACAGCACGGAATGAGCATTCTGGCAAATACAGACTCCTTGTATTTGGCAGTGTCATTCCATAAATCCAATTAAAACTCCCTCAAAGAGTTCCCAATTTGTATGTATCATTGCAGATAAAATAAATTATTTATTCATGGGATGTGGGCATTGCTGACTTGGTGAGCATTTATTGCCTGTCCCTCGTTGCCTTTGAGAAGGTGGTATTGAGCTGCCTTTTTAAACCACTGCAGTCCGCTTAGTTTAGGTATACCAACAATGCTCTTAAGGAGGGAATTCCAGGATTTTGGTCAGCGAGTCTGGAGGGATTGACCAGAAACTTAACTGGGCTAGTCATGTAAATACAGTGGTTAAAAGAACAGGCCAGAGGCTAGGAACCTTGCAGCAAGCAACACACCTCCAGTCTCCCCAAAGCCTGTCTACCATTTACAAGTTAGGAGTGTGATGGAATGCTCTCCACTTGACTGGATGAGTGCAGTCCCAACAACACTCAAGCAGCTTGACACCATCCAGGACAAAGCAGGCTGTTTGACAGGTACCACATCCAAAATTATTCATTCTGTCCACCACTGACATTTAGAAGCAATGGTGTGTACTGTCTCTAAGCTGTACTGCGGAAATTCATCCAGACTCCTTAAACAGCACCTTCCAAACCCATAACCACATCCAACTAGAAGGACAAAGACAGTAGGTACACATAAATACTACAACCTCAAAGTTCCTCTCCACACCATCCTAACTTGGAAATATCACCATCCCTAAGCGGACTGCAGTGGTTTAAAAAGGCAGCTCAATACCACCTTCTCAAGGGCAACTAGGGTGGGCAACAAATGCTCACCCAGTCAGCAATGCCCACATCCCATGAATAAATAATTTATTTTATCTGCAACCATACATACAAATTGAGAACTCTTTGAGGGAGTTTTAATTGGATTTATGGAATGACACTCCCAAATACAGGGAATCTGTATTTGCCAGAATGCTCACTCCATGCTGTTGTATATTGCCAGGAAAGGGTCTAATTTTAGGCGTAGAAGTTGTTAAAAGCTACCCAGTACTTTACAAATTAGTGGTGCATTGTAACGTATGAAAGTGGTTTGCAAAATCATTTGAGCGAAGGTTTGGATGAAGTGGAGGACCTGCTAATAATCTTCATGCCCTTCGACGTCAAGGAACACTTGGTTGTCTGGTGAAAGGAAATATAAAACATTCCTGAAAACCAAGTTCAAAGCAACAACAAATATATTGGAAGCAAGATCCTTGATATTTCCCTTCAAAGAAAAACACACCATTGCAGCTGCAACCATCACAAAACAGGAAATTTACAAATGATTCTTCCTGTTTATGTGAAATTATTTACAAGTTTAGGAAGTATTTCACTGGATTCAGTGCTCAGCTTGGGTGTCCTATAACCAATCTATTTTATTAACTCACAAGCATGATTTAAAGATCTCAGAAGTTAAGTTGTTATAAATTAAGTAAGTTAAAGTGTGAGGACTCTGGGTTTCAAGCTTTACACAGCCACCAAAGACTCTAAAACAGGGTCCAAGAGGTAGGGAGATTATATGGGATGGGCAATAACTGTTGGTCCAACCAGCAATGTCCACGTCCCATGAATGAATAAAAAGAAAAGCCCACATTCCTATTTTGTAACTCCACAATGAAACCAGCAGCCTGTTATTTTGCTTGGCAGAATATACTGCCAAACAGCATGAGGTATCTCCCAACAGCAGAAGGGTATACAGAATGCTAGTTCACTAGGGACATAGTGTACCTTAGTAAAGGAACTAAAGCAGAGCAAGTTTCGCTATGCTGATTTTCAAGGCAAGGCTGGATGGCCTCTATTCTAATGTTAGGAGTCTTGTAGGTAAGATAGATTAGTTAAGATCATGGATTGACAAGTAGAGTTGTGATATTGCTGCCATCTCAGAAACATGGTTAAGGGAAGGGCAGGACTGGCAACTCAACATTCTGAGCTATAGGATCTTCAGCCAATACAGGGGAGGGTGTAAATGTGTTGGTGTTACATTATTAGTTAAACAGTCAGTTACTGCAGTAAGGAGAGATAATATCTTGGAATAAAAAGGGGACAGTTTCACTGCTGGGAGTATGTTATAGCCCCCAAACAGTCAGTGTGCAATTAGTGAGGTAATATGTATGAAATTCACTGAGGTGTGTAAAATATAACAGGATAATTACGTTAGGAGATTTCAACTTCTCCAACACTAATTGTGATTGTCACAGTGCAAAGGGTTTAGAGGGAGTAGATTTCTTGAAATATATCAGGAGGACTTTTCATATCAACATGTAGAATGCCCAATAAGGAAGGTACAGTATTGGACTTTAATTCTGGGGAATTCAACCAGACAAACGTTTTTAGTGATAGGAACCGCACCATACTTTGTATGTTTATGTTGTGAAAGGAAAAAGATGGTTTACAGAAAAAAAAGGATTTTGGATTTGGGGAAGACAGATTCTATTGAATTAAGGCAGGATCTGGCCAAAGTAGACTGAGAACAGCAACTTGTAGGGAAATTTACAGTATAAGACTGGTTTGCTTTCAAAAAGAAATTGACAAGAATACAGGCTCAACATTTTCCCTTTAGGGTGAAATATAGGAGCAACAAGCCAAGAGAACCCTGGATGCCTAGGAATATTCAGGGCTGGATAAGAACAAAAAGAAAGACCACTACAACAAGTACAAAAGGAACAAATCAGTGGAGGTCCTGGTGAAGCATACACAATGCAGTGGGGTGGCTTAAGAAAAAAAAGTTAAGAGAGCAAAGAAGGGAACTGAAAAACACTAGGAGGCAAGATTAGGGAGAATCCCAAAATATTCTATAAGTAAATAAAAGGGCAGATGATAACCAGGAAAGAGTGGGACCTAGTCGGGACCAAGTAGATAATCTGTGTGTGGAATTGGAAGACAGTGGTAGCGTGTTAAATGAATACTTTACAATGGTCTTCACTTTGAAGAAGGGATATGTAGGTACAGCATTCAGGAGGAGGAATTGTGAAGTCCTTAAGTGGACTGACATAGGGAGTTTTTGGCCAGCTTAAAAGTGGACAAATAACCAGGTCCAGGTGGTTTGTATCCCAGGCTTCTGTGGAAGATGAGGGAGGAAATTGCATGGGCTGTAAATTTTTTAAATCACAGGGGACATGCCAGAGAACTGGAGGATAGCTAATATAGTTCATTTTTCAAGAAGGTGGTAGAGATAAGTCAGGAAATTGTGGACTGATGGTAGGGAAAATATTGCAGAAAATTCTGATGGAGAAAATTAATCTCTACTTGGAGAGGCAAAGTTTAACGAAGGATAATCATTATGGCTTTGTCAGAGGGAGGTCATGCTGAATAAATTTGATGGAATTTTTCAAGGAGGTGACCAGGTGTGTAGAGGAGGGTAGCGCAGTCGATGTAGTTTACATGAATTTCAGCAAAACCTTTGATTATGTCCCTTTTGGGAGACTGATAAAGAGCATAAAAGCATATGGATCCATGGCAACTTAGCAAGTTGGATCCAAAATTGGCTAAATGGTAGTAGACAGAGACTGGTGGTACAAGGCTGTTTGTGTGACTGAAGGTCGATGTCCACTAGCATACCATATGGGATCAGTGCTGCGTACTTTATTGTTTATTTTATATATATACACAATGTAAGGGACAATGTTGGGAGGGATGTTAAGTAAGTTTGCAGATGACATGAAGATTGGTTGGGTGGTTAATAACGAGGAAGAAAATTTTTGATTACAAGACGATATAAACGAATTGGTTAATTGGGCTGATCAAAGGCAGGTGGAATTTAACTCTGTTAAGTTTGATGTGAAGCACTTTGGAAGAACGAACAAGAAAAGGGAGTACTCAATGACTGGCAGGACACTAGGAGGCTCAGAGGAACAGAGAGGTCTTGGGGTGCTTGCCCATAAATCCCTAGCTTCAGGAGCTCGCGTTGGAGCTGTACCGGATGTTGATTAGGCCAGAGCTGGAGCACTGTGTGGAATTCTGGTCTCTGCACTGAACGATAGAATGTGATTCCACTGGAGGCTGTGCAAAGGAGATTGACCAAGTTGTTGCCTGGAATGGAACAGTTTAACAATGATGAGACTGGATAGCTCAGGTTGTTTTCTTTAGAGCAAAGAAGGGTGAGAGAGAACCTGATTGTGATGTATAAGATAACAGGGTAGGGGGGAGCACAAACAGGAAGGATAGAAAGCAGCTAACTCCCTTAGGTGAAGTGGGCATAATTTTCAGGTGAAATTTAACAGAATTTGAGGGGATTTCACCCAGAAGGTGGAGGGAATCTGCAATGTACTGCCTGGGAGGGTATTTGAGACAGGAAACTTCACAACCCATAAAAATTACTTACATAAGCACTTGAAATGCCATAACATTCAAGACTGTGGGCCAAGTGCTGGAAAGTGGGACTAGTGTAGATTTTGAGTAACTTTGTCAGTGCAGACTCGATGGGCCAAAGGGCCTCTTCTGTACTGTATGATTCTATAACTATGCTTATGAAATATCACCACTATTCGAATTGCATGCATTTTTGCATGAATTCCAGTGTAGTTTAAAGCTCAGTAATCTACATTATCTATATTTGTGCTTGTAGGCTGCATGCTGCACCATATATCTATTTGGAGGAAGCAGCCATAACCGTCACCTGCCAGATGACAAAATGAGAAAGATGCGCAGACAGTGGAAAATGAAGATGAAGTAAAGAAGGAAAAACAAGTGGAACAGTAGAGTGACAAACGTGATCATTTAATAAGGCGAGAACGAAGGAAAGGAGAAGGTCAGCAATCTTCAAAGTCCCTTTCTGATGGAACTCTTCAAAACCAACCCATGAATGAAAGCTTCCACTGACCTCAGAATCACCCCTCTGGTCAGCATCCGATTTCAGTCACTGCTATGCCATCCCCTCAGGACCTGAGGAATGTAGACTGGGAGCAGCTGTTTGAAGGTAAATCCATATCTGCCATGTGAGAATCTCTTAAAGACCTGTTGATTAGCATTCAGGGCCAGGATGTGCCTGTGAAAACAAAAGATAAGGATGGCAAGATTCAGAAACCTTGGATGACAAGAGAAATTGAAAGTTTAGTCAAAAAGAAATATGAAACCTTTGTCCTTTATTCATTCAGGGGATGAGGGCATCACTGGCTAGGCCAGTATTTATTGCCCAGAGGGCAGTAATCGGTCAACCACATTGCTGTGGTTCTGGAGTCGCATGTAGGCCAGAGCAAGTTAGGATGGCAGTTTCCTTCCCTTAACGGCATTAATGAACCAGATGGGCTTTTCCCCTGACAACCAACAATGGATTCATGGTTATCTTTACACTCTTAATTCCAGATATTTATTGAATTCAAATTCCACCACCTGCCGTTGTGGGATTTGAACGATTTGAACCCAGGTCCCCAGAACATTACCTCGGTCTCTGGATTAATAGTCCAATGATAATGCCACTAGGCCACTGTCTCCCCATATATAAGATTTAAGAAAATTAAGACAATCATAGGCCTCAAAGAATACAAAGATGTCAGGAAAGAACTCAAGCAAGGAATTAGGAGGGGTAAAAGGGGCCACAAAGTGCCTTTGGCCAACAGGATTAAGGAAAATCCGAAGGCACTTTATACATACATAAGGACCAAAGGTTAGCTAGGCAAAGGGTAGGTCAACTCAAGCACAAAGGAGGAAATTTATGCATGGAGCTGGAGGAAGTGGATGAGGTCCTTAACAAGTACTTTACATCGGAATTTACAAAGGGGAAAGACATGAGGATGGTGAGTCTCGCAAGGGGTATGCTGATATACTAGGTCATATCAATATGTAAAAGGAGGAGGTGTTGGGTATTTTAAAAGATATTATGGTAGACAAGTCTCCAGAACCTGATGGGATCTACCCCCGAATACTGAGGGAGGCAGCTGAGGAAATTGCTGGGACCTTGTACAAAATCTTTGCATCCTGTTTATTCACAGAATAGGTCCCTGAGGATTGGAGAACAACCATTGTTGTTGTTTTGATTAAGAAGGGCAATGGGAATAATCTGGGAAATTATAGCCTTGTGATCTTTCTGATAGTGGTAAGGAAATTATTACAAAAGATTCTCAGGGGTAGGATTTACTCACATTTAGAAAAATATGGACTTATTTGTGATAGGCAGCATGACTTTGTGCAAGGAAGATCATGTTTCACAAACTTGAGTAAGTTTTTGATGAAGTGACAAAGACAATTGATGAGGGCAGGGTGGTAGATTTTGTCTATATGGACTTTAGCAAGGCCTTTGACAAGGTCCCTCATGGTGGGCTGATACAAAAGGTAAAGTCACGTGGGATTGCTGGTGAGCTGGTAAAATGGATACAGAACTGGCTTAAACATAGAAGACAAAATAAAGCAGTGGAGAGATGTTTTTCTGACTGGAGATCTGTGACCAGTGGTGGTCCACAGGGATCAGTACTGAGACATTTGTTGAATGCATACAAATAATTTGGAAGAGAATGTAGTTGGCCCAATTAGTAAGTCTGCAGACATCAGAAAGACTGGGGGAGTTGCAGATAGTGAGAAGCATTCCAGGGGATACATCAGAATTTGATAGATTGGAGACTTGGTGGAGAAATGACAGATGGAATTTAATCCAGACAAATGCAAGGTAATGCACTTTGGAAGATCTGATGCAGGAGGAATGTATACAGTAAATGGCAGAACGCTTAGTAGCATCAACATGCAGAGCGATCTAAGCATCAGGTCCATAGGTCCCTGAAAGTGACAACACAAGTGGATAAGATGTTCAAGAAAGCAAATGGCATAAAAACCAAAAGAACTGCAAATGCTGTAAATCAGGAACAAAAACAGAAGGTGCTGGAAAAACTCATCAAATCTGGAAGCATGTGTGAAGAAAATCACAGTTAACATTTCAGGTCCAGTAACCCTTCCTCAGAAATTATGTCAGCAGGAAAGTGTTGGTTTATATGCAGAAGATAGCGTGGGGGAAGCGGGTAAGGAGTAAATGATAGATGGGGACAGAGCCCACCACAACACACTACCTCCTGTCGATCACTATCAGTCCCCATTCACCCTCCTAGTCTGATCATTATCAACTCCTTTGTCTATCCAACAACTCTCCTCTCTCTTTGGGATCTATTCCTACCTATCATTTACTCCTTACCCCCTTCCCCCATCCTATCTTCTGCATATAAACCGACATTTTCCTAGCTACCATCAGTTCTGAGGAAGGGTCACTGGACCCAAAACTTTAACTCTAGTTTTTCTTCACAGATGCTGCCAGACTTGTTGAGCTTTTCCAACAACTTCTGTTTTTGAAGGCAAATGGCACGCTTGCCTTCATCAGTTGGGACACAGAGAATAAAAACTGGCACATTTTGCAGCTGTATAGAACTTTAGTTGGGCCTCATTTGGAATGTTGTGTACAGTTCTGGTCGCCACACTACCAGAAGAATGTGAAGGTTCTGCAGAGAGTACAGAAAGAGATTACCACGATGTTGCCTAGTTTGGAGGGTATTTGCTGTGGGGAGAGATTGGATAAACTTGGTTTGTTTAATTTGAAAGCCGAAGGATGAGGGGTGACCTGATAAAACTTTGGATGGCCTGGTTTGAATGGATAAGTCAGAGTCTTTTTACCAGGGTAGAAATGTTAGTTACTAAGGCACATACGTTTAAAGTAAAATACATTAAGTTCAAAGGAGATGTGAGAACTGTACTCTTCTTTGTTTCTTTGTACTTCTATCTCTTCCTGGCAACATCAATTGATATCAGCTAATGATAAAGGTATAGACATAGGAAGTGATAAACTGACTATAACAGGAAAGGATAGAGAGTCCAAATCTAAAAGTAAACTAATAGATCAGACTAGAATTTACAAAGAGAATAACAGGATATGGGCTCTGTATCAGAATCCACATAATGTTCAAACAGAACAGATGATCTGAAAGTGAAAATAGAAATGAATAAGTTAAGATCCAATGGGCATTACACAGACATGGTTGCAGGTTGACATAGATTGGCACCTGAATGTTGAAGGGTACGCAGGATATTTAGAAATGACAGGAAGCTAAGAATAGGTAGAGGAATGGCTCTATTGGTTAATGATAACACAACAGAGAAAGATGATTGAAGTTCAGGAAAAGATCTGGAAAAGATTTGAGTAGAAATTAGAAACAATAAGTTCCAGAAGTCATTGTGACAGTGGTGTTAAATACCCTTTACAGTAACAATGTAGTATGGTGGAGCATGAAGGAAGGAATAATGAGAGTTTGTTATATAGGCATGGTGGATAATCCTAGGACATTTTAATCTGCATATAGACTAGAAAAATGTCAAATAGACAAAGGTTTATCAAATGGTTTTGGGTTAGTTTCTCAGAACAGCAAGTTCTGGAACAGGCTGTACTAGATCTCCTCATGACTCCTTGTGAATCCTTGGGATTTTGAGTTGGGTCCTGATGAAAGATGTAAACCCGAAACATCAACTTTCCTGCTCCTCTGATGCTGCCTGACCTGCTGTGTTCCTCCAGCTCCACACTGTATTGATTCTGGCTCTAGCATCTGCAGTTCTTGCCTTCTCCTTGTTGGGATATTTGCAAGGCAGAAACATGCTGGATTTGTCTGTGATGAATGAGTAGATTAATGGAAACACAGAAGCAAATGAATGGGGTAGGCCATTCAGCCCATCATTCTTCCATTCTTTCATTCAATTAATCATGGATGACCATCTATCTTAATACAACTTTCACACAATATCTCAATATCCCTTGACATCGTTAGTGTTGAGAAAGATTGATTTCTATCTTGAGATAAAAGGTACTGCAGATGCTGGAGAATGCGAGATAACAAGCATGGGGCTGGATGAAGGGTTTAGGCCCGAAACGTCAAGTTTTCCTGCTCCTATGATGCTGCTTGACCTGCTGTGTTCATCCAGCCCCATGCTTGTTATCTTGATTTCTATCTTGAAGTTGCCTAATGACTGAGCTTGTACAGCCCTCTGTAATAATACCGAATATTATCCTCTGAATGATGAAATTCCTCTCATATCAGTCCTAGATGTCCTAGCTATTATCTTGAGATTGTACTTATAGGTTTTAGACTCATCAGCCAAGGGAAACATGTTATCAACATCCACTCTGTTACATACCTGTAAGGATTTTGTAAATTTCAAACACCCATCATTCTTTGAACATCTTAAGAATACACACCCAAACCCCTCAATCTGTCCTTATAAAACAATCCTGTCATCCCAAGGATTATTCTGATAACCCTCCATTGCATTCCCTCTATGGAAAATATGTCCTTTCTTACTAAGATAACAAGGCGTGGGGCTGGATGAACACAGCAGGCCAAGCAGCATCATAGGAGCAGGAAAACTTGACGTTTCGGGCCTAGACCCCAA
>JAHRHZ010000263.1:30315578-30330840 GCA_024137785.1 Ginglymostoma cirratum | reverse complement strand
CTGTGCCTTTTATTTCCTTTCTTACTAAGCCTGTCTGGCTGGCATTCCAGTGACACTAACTGCTCTCAAGTAGCAATCGATTCCAAACTTAAAAATGATCCATGCCAGCCAGGTATCTGTATTAAAATACCAGACAGACCAGCTGACATTTCTTTCTAGTTTTCTACCTGATATTGGAAAGCCTTCCACTGTTTGAAATAAACCTCAGGGTTATTACAGGAGCTATCATCTGCCTTTCTTTTCAGTGATCTTGAAACACAGTCAAAACCAGAAACTTCCAGATTTCTGACTGATCTCAAGTCCTTTCATGAAATGTCAGAAAATATTTTGACAGGCTGCAGAAAAACATTTCCCTTCTCTTTAGGGGATGGTTGCATTCCCAGCCAAGTAGAAAACGTTGAAGTTCAAGGCTCCATCATTTATTGTTCTCAAGGGATGGCATTTTTCAAGAACACACTGATGTCGGTTCAATTACTGATGTAAGAACCAGATGTAAAATGTGTCTTGCTTTACTGATACACGTATGATAGATTCAGTGACTTCCAAAGACTCAATGAGTAAACATTTGCCAACTACTTACACTTTTGACATTTAGGAAAAAATCGACTAAACAAGTCATGTTTTAAATCAGAAAGTGTTTTGACCTGATTGCCAGAATGATTTGCATTATAGTGGTGTAGTAACCCCTTGTTTAGAAATTTGAACACCCTGAAAAGGTCAGCCTTAATGCATTCCAAAGACAGCATGAAATATTACAGGTAATACATTTGTATTCCTTTGTCTGAATATTTCATGTTAATCAGTGAAGGCAGAATGAAAGAAATCAGGAATTTAAAATATCAGTCATGTTTTTAATTTGTAAATTTCTGAAGTTTGACTTTAATAGAAGTTGCAGGAGAATGAATTAGTTTAGACTTCCTTTCGGTTGCAGAGTAGATGGTTTGCTCAGACATTTTGCCTAATCCGTTGAGTACAAATAAGGTCCCAAATGATTTCCTATGCCTCAGTTGACCAGTAAAGCTGTGTTGTCAATATCCTTCACACTTTCGATTGTGCTCTGCTTGGTATGCTGTCAGCGCTGGAGATCACTGGGCCAAACAATGTGCTGAGCTACAGTGAAGGAGAGATAAGCTCATCAGATTAATCCTAGCTCATGCTTTTTTCCATTTAATGTAGGTTCTTCTTGGCAGCAAACAATTCACATCTGAGAGGTCACCTCAGAAGGAGGCAATATTCCCGATCATTCAGCATCATGTGTGCTTTCAGTACTAGGAATGAGTTTAGACATGGACACTCCCCTTGGGGTATTTAGTGAGCTAGGGAAGTTCACATGTGCTGTAGGCCAGTGGCATTGGGCACCAGTGGCAGGGTCAGTTGGGGAAAGAACTCACCAGAGTGTATGGCCTGAGATGAAGGTGTCTTGGCCTAAACATGAGAAGGTAAGAGAGTTCCACCAATATTGCTGAAAGTGTGGACTTGGAGAGATGTACTTGCAGCCTCCCTTCCTATATGGCCAGACTATTCTGTGGTCTAACCTGGAGAATCGGGTCACCTCCAGGGATGTTATCCTCAGAAAGCGAACCACATTTGCTCATTTTACTGCTGTGTGTAGAAGCACAAACACTCACCACGCAGGTTCCATGCTGCACCATGACAGATCAAATTCATGCATACTTTGTAGGACCCATTCACCTTGTGCAGTGAGCTTTCCACAAATCACTGCAAATAATGATGGACAGCTTGACAGGAATGACATTAGCATATAGAGCAGTCATTGTGGGCGTCTCTGTTCCTTTACCATCTTCTCATGTTGGAAGGTGATCATTGAGCCAGATTGCTTCAGCAGCAGCAGTGATTCAGTCAAACCTTCCAGTGTTTGAGCACTCAGAAATTACTGACCACAAGCGCTTCAGAGTCACACCATCTCAGACTTCCATCTGCATGCTTGAGGCTATTATAAAAGCTGTTTAACCTTACTTAAAGAAGGCACAATAGATTGATCACTGAGGTGAAAAGGAAAGCAATTATTACATTTGGGTACTTACTTAAGACCTTTATTTTATTTACCCTTTTGGTCTGCTGTGTGGTTTTGATTCTGCAGACAGTCGAACATTCCTCAGATTGAGTGGCTGAGAGCAGGAACTCTGAAACTCCAATTCTGTCAGGTTTTCAAGTCAGGTCCAAAAGAGGATGGCAGATTTCGGATGAGATCATTGAAAAATGCCTTCCACATTGTAATTAGCCTCTTATTTGCTTGGGGTGTGCCCCTGCCCTGTAACAAAATCTGTTAACCACTGTGGCTATAGGTAGAATAGTTAACGTGTGGTAAATGCTCACCACAATTTTAAGCCCCACTGGCCAAATTTTCAAGGGGTGGGTAGGATTAATCTTGTGTCCTAACAGCTAACTGTTTGCAATTACTTCTAAAATGGATAAAGTTGAAATAAACTAAAAAATTGCTCAATTGTTCAGTCTGTATTTTTACATCAGCGGGAATCACTGGCAAAGCCAAAGTTTATTGCCCATCCCTAAATATCCTGGTGAAGGTGATGTTGAGCTGCCCTTTGAATCACGGTAGCCCTTGGAGTTTAGATACGGTGCTGATCAGAAGGGAGTTTCAGGAATTTGAGCCCTATTTGGCAGAACATCTGGCTAATTGTGCTGAATCATTCTTAAAATGCTCACACAGAATACTGTGTTTTGAGTAGAATAAATACTTCCATTATTGAAAAAAAAGGATCAAACTGATCTTGTGCAAGGCAACCATTTTGTATATGGACAAACAGCTACTTTGACGATATGAAGGTGCGTGATAATTGAAACATAAATGACGTCTAAGTAGTCTTCAATTAGAAAATCAAATGTTGGTTAGGCAGCGCTAGACCCAGTGTTGCTGACTCTAAAGGTCTGTGGGCCATACTTTTGATCAGACATTGATGGGCCCAAAATGTGATGGGGTCCACCAAACGGTTGCGCTGAGGAGTTACTCTTGATTTCTGCTCCATTGTCAGGGCACCAACCACCCCAATAATATCTAGTTCTTAGAGTGGGATGTGACTTGGGCAGCAGAAATGAGGCTGGAATATGTCAGGCTAAACAGGAGAGCATTGATGTAGTTGGGTTGGATTTACAGGCTTCCAAGCTGATTATTTCGGGAGACAAAGGTGATGTGCAGGGGATTAAGCCATGATGCTTGTCCCACAGAATTAATTTCATAGAATCATTGAATCCCTACAGTGTGGAAAGAGGCCTTTCGGTCCATCAAGTCTCACTGACGCCCCAAAAAGCATCCCACCCAGATCGAAGCCTTCTGCTATCCCTGTAACCTCTCATTTCCCATGACTAATTCACCTAACACGCACATCCCTAGACACTACAGGGCAATTTAGCATGGCGAATCCACCTAAACTGCACATCCGACAGAAACCCACGCAGACACAGGGAGAACGTGTAAACTCCACAACAGACAGTCACACAATGCTGGAATTGAACCTGGGCCCCTGGCACCGTGAGGCAGCAGTGCTAATCGCTGATCACAGGAGTAGGCCATTCAGCCTGTTAACTGTGTTCCTCCAATCAGTTGGATCATGGCTGGTTACCTGTCTCAATACCACTTTGCCTGCCTATATTCATATGCCTTAGTGTCAATAGTCTCCTGAAAGCCATCAATTTCTGTCTTGAATCTGCTCAGTGATTAAGCTTCCACAGCCCTTTCTCATAGACAATTCCACAGATTTACCCACTCTCTGAGTGAAGACATTTCTCCTCCACCTCTATCTTGGGAAGGATTCCCAACTTAGAGAGCCATGAGCAATACAAGGGCTGACAGTGGTGGGCAGGGACTTGTTTAAAGAGAGCAGGCGGAGAATGCTGTAAATTAGGGGGTGACTTTGATGGGTGATGTGCATCCAGTGGGCCCCAAGAGAATTGCAAATGCTATTTTGCACCCCCACCCCTGCCTGAAACCAACTCCTGCAGTTAAGCTGGTGGGCTCCGCTGGAAGAGAAAATGCTGGCAGGAATGGGATGAAGCCCTTAATTGGCCATCATTGCCTTCCCCCAGCCTCTGTAAAACAGGCTATAGGAGGTGTTTATTCAGCCGGAAGGTCACTTTCCCGATTTTAACCTTTGACTCCTTTTTATGTTTTCTTATGTCACTGGAATTTTGTTCTTTTTCTGTCTTGAAAATGGAGGCAAGCTGCTAACTCTGCCAGAACTTTAATGTCCTTTATCTTTTTGCCTACATACTGAGTCCATATTCCTCTAGTCTCTTTTCAATATGTTTATAAAAGTTTCTAGCTTTTAGCTTTAATATTGCTTGTCAATTATCTTTATTTTCATTTTTCCTTTTGCGCTTCATATTAATATCTTTTGCATCTTTGTTTCTTTCAGTCTTCTGGATTTTAACAGTTTATTTCATTAATACGAACCTTTCCTTTCAATTTGACGATGTTTCTTGTCTTGTCTGCTCAAGCGCCACTTTAGATATACATACAGTTTCTTGTATCATAACAAGTAAGTATTTGGATATTTCAGCTTTACCCATAAATGGTATTGCTTATTTACTGAGGTCAATTTATTTACCATTCCTTCAATATTTGCAATACATAAATTAAAAACATCAAAAAGCTTCAACTGAAACTTGACTCAATAACTGGATTCAAATCGATACTACACAGGTATAATAATAAACAAAAGGCAAAATGCTGAAAATATTCAGCAGGTGTGACACATCTGTGGAGAGAAAAACAATGTTAACATTCCTGATCTGTGACCTTTCTAAAAAGCCACCGTTCTTGTATATTTTCACAAGTGGGGGTAAATGTTAAGTAAAACAAAGTTTGCTTCAAAGACGATATTTTGATGATGATCAACCTTTACAAGTCCTTAACAAACCTAAGCATACTTCCAACCAAAATGTGAACAACACTGCCCAGATATGGACAACTGAATGACTTCACCACTTTAGAATCAGCCACATAATGGTGCAATCACAGTTACCTAATCATACAGGTAATGTTTCATGTTATCCCTACAGTGTGCAAGCAGGCCATTTGGCCCATCAAGTCCACACTGACCCTCTGAACAGCATCCAACCCAGACTGACACACTTCCATACCCTATCCCTATCCCATTTCCCATAGCCAATCTACCTAACCTGCACATCTCCTGGCACTACAGGGTAATTTAGTATGGCCAAGCCACCCAACCTGCACATCTTTGAACTGTGGGAGGAGTCCAGAGCACCTGGAAGAAACCCAAACAGACACAGGGAGAATGCACAAACTCCACACGGACAGTCATCTGAGGGTGGAATCAAACCCAGGTCCTTGGCGCTATGATGCAGCAGTGCTAACCACTGAGCCACTGTACCGCCCCAACGTGTTCCCCGTGTGCCTACAAAACTATTCAGTACAACTGCACAAATATAGGACTATATTAGAAAAAAAGCTATCAGCAAATATATTGCTAAAACTTTGGGCCTCCCAAGTGTTGTAAAGTTAAAATTCAGTTCCAAACTTTTGTTCACTTTCTTGGTTCATTGAAAGACATAAGTTGTCCTGAGAATTAAAGTCCAGAAGACTGAAAGAAACAAAGGGATACAAAGGTAATAATAGAATTAAAACTATAAAACAGGAAGAAAGTTGTTGTACTTTTGTATGGCCTGTACGTCAGATCATTACCTTAACTGATAGAATGCTGAGTGCGTTGAACGCAGTCTCAGATGTGAAGCAGGAAAGGAATATGTTCCTAATTCAGAAGGTAGCAGTCATATTTGGCATGGTTTCAAACCAAAAAGGAGCTGAGATGTTTAAACTCGTATATAAACTTGAAGTCAGTTGAATGGGATTTGCATGGGATTTCTTCATTCCTTTTACCCTGACACTTAAAAGGATATCGTTTTCCTGAATAACTTCTTCATTTTTCCTTTGGGGTCAAAAGGATAACAAACAAAATCTCTCTGTACCCCAAATATCTTATTTTTGTCCTCTCCTTTTCTTAAAGGACTGAACTTACACCATTGTCCTGTCCTCATGATGGCCTGTATCCCTGCCAGAGAATTATTTACCATGTGAGGTGGGATCGTGGCGATACATCAAGGGGGTAGCCTGCACTGCTGGCGAGAGAAATGTAGACAGTCTTGCAGTGGATCACTGGTAATAGCACCAGATGAGAGGGATCCAGTAAAGACTGGGAAAATATAGCTGCAGAAATTATAAATAGTGTGAGCTGGAAGACAGGTAACATCCCTTGGTACTGTGCAAAATTAGCATTGTTGAGTTTTCCACTGCTGGCCCAGAGATTAATGTGGCCTGTCCCCCAATAGTCCCTGAGATAGCAGTGGCAGCAGCAGGAGCACAGAAATCAATCAGGTTTTTGGCTGTCCTATCTCTGTCATTATTCGCATGGCCTGGCACAGTGGACCAGTGATGATATTCTATCGTTTAAAGGTATACTGACATCTTGACCATGACACATAATGGAGGCAAAAAATCTTCTCTAGGGAAGCTACGTTTTCTATTATGCATTTGGAAAAGGATCCTAAGATTTACAGATTACAGATACAGATTTAACGTGTTACCTAAAATATTCAAAATGATACATTTTTGAAAGCTATTGTATAAGGTATTTTCTTATGGAGCTAAATGCTCTCAAAAGCTTTTGATAGTCTCTTTTTTTCTGACTGGTTGAATGCAGAATTCATCATAATACAAATCTTTTCCATGTTGTGGAACAGCAGCACTCTTTTATGAGCTGCATTTTTCTATAAAGTGCACCATAAAGAGCATTTGAAGTGCATGGTCATGTGTAATCATTATAACACAAACTGAGTCCAAACATGAAAAAAGAAGCTTGTGTACAAAATGCATAAAGTGCTTGTGGAAAGTTACTGACTGCCTTTTAAATCAGATCACTGGGTTATGCATGAATTCCATAATGGAATGCTCAAACAAAAAACAAAAAGTCAAATTACGGGAAAGTAACTTATTCAATGAGGTCATGTAAGTACAGGAAGCTGATAAGGACAAAGTAAATGAACATAAAAGGTATTGGCCTATTGGAATTTTATCACTTAACCAGAGTAGGATGGTTTTACAATTACACCATGCAAAATCTGGCCTGAAAACCATGCATTTATCTTAAGAGCGTTTCTTAGAAGAACTGGTAGGTTTGAACATTTTGGGCAGGATATTCTTCCAGTTACATGAGGGAAAGCTGCCTGAATCATCAAGGACCTCTGTCAGACAACAACTGCTCTGCCTGGAGCAAAATCAACAGGGTGTAGCCATAAACTGTTTTACTCAATGTGACCATTGCCAACATGAAAACCTTCAAACAACTTCTAGAACTGGACTTTGTGGAAGGAAGGATGAAGGCAAATGATTAATAGAAATCCACATTGTCTCAGTTCTTTGATTTGCTGGAAATCAAAGCAGCAGTGAAAAAGATAAAAGAAATCTAGTTTAACATGTAGTTCAAAAGCTTTTGAAGTTGCTGAGAAAGCATCTCAAGACAGAGGTGCCCTTTATCTTCACTACCTGTAACAGCAGACTGCAGCTTCTGCTAGATGGCTTCCTATTGACTATCCAGTTTCAAGAGCATCTCATGTCCTAATTGGATTGCAAGCATGCCCGCTGGCCACTAATAGGTCAATTCCAACAAAATTCTTGTCAGGTGACTTCTCCAACACAGTCTGGGATCAAGACTTCTGTGACTATCCCTTTTGGTTATTAAGCTCTGTGTACGGATATTTTTGAAATCAGCCTGTTCAGACATGTTGGTTATACCTCTGGAACAAGTGGACTTGAACACAGGGCTTTTAGCCCAGATGTAGAGATAAACAAAAGCCCTTCAGGCCCCTTGTACATGTTACTGAGCAACCTGTTCAATGATTTCTACAGTTGGTATGATTAGAGCGGGCATTGAGCAGGTAACACACAATGGTCAAGCTCACAAACAGGTCATCTACCCATTATGCTTATGTCATGAGAGCTATCTTTTTCTTTATTTGCTTTCTTCTCCATAACCCTGAACATTTCTCATGGAGTCATTGAGCCACAGGGATATACGGCACGGAACCAGACTCTTTGGCTCAACTTGTCCATGTTGACCAGATATCCGAAATGAATCTAATTCCATTTGCCAGCATTTGGTCCATATCCCTCTAAACCCGTCCTATTCACATATCCATCTAAATGCCTTTTAAATGTTGCAATTGTATCAGCATCTACCACATCCTCTGGCAGCTCATTCCATAAAAGCACCACCCTCTGTGAGAAGAAGTTGCCCCTTAGGTCCCTTTTAAATCTTTCCCCTCTCACCTTAAACCTGTGCCCTCTAGTTTTGGACTGCCCCAACTCAGGGAAACGATCTTGTCTATTTACCCTATCCAAGCCCCTTATGATTTAATAAACCCCTATAACCCCTCAGTCTCCTGTAGTTCAAACACTCCAAGCTTGGCAACATCCTTGTAAATCTTTTCTGAATCCTTTCAAGTTTAGCAACATCCTCCTTATAGCAGGGAGACAAAACTATTTGCCTAACCAATGTCCTGTACAGCTGCAACATGGCCTGCCAATTCCAATACTCAATGCACTGACCAATAAAGGCTAGCATACCAAATGCCTCCTTCACTATCCTACCTACTGTGATTCCACTTTCAAGGAACTATGAATCTGTACTCCAAGGTCTCTTTGTTCAGCAACACTCCCCAGGACCTTACCATTAAGTGTATAAGCATTGCCCTGATTTGCCTTTCCAAAATGCAGCACCTCACATTTATCTAAATTAAACTTCATTTGCCACTCCTTGGCCCATTGGCCCATCTGATCAAGATCCCATTGTACTCTGAGGTAACATTCTTTACTTCTATTACACTTTGTCTTAAGTAGAAAGAATTCTTTTTGAAAATTATCATAGAATCCCTACAGTGTGGAAGCAGGCCAGTTGGCTCATTGAGTTCACGCTGACCCTCCGAAGAGCATCCCAACCAGATCTACCCCATGCCTGTGACCATACATTTCCCATGGCCAATTCACCTAACCTGCAAATTTTTGAAATGAATCATTGAATCTGCTTCCCCTACTTTTCAGAAATAAAAATAGAAGTTGCTGGAAAAGCTCAGCAGGACTGGCAGCATCTGTGAAAAGAAATCAGAAATCTGACCCTTTCTCAGAACTGATAGTAGCTACGAAAGTGTTTGTTTATATACAGAAGATAGGGTGTAAGGAGTGGGTAAGGATTAAACAATAGGTGGGGATACAACCTAAAGAGAGAGAAGAACAGTTGGGCAGACAAAGGAGTGGCTAAGAGAGTGAATTGCTGTTAAAGGAGACTGTTAGTGGTTAATAATAGGTAGTGTATAATAGCAACTATGGGATAACAAGGCCTGGTGTCTGGGGTATGGGGCTAGGATATGGGAGAGTTCAGGCCCTAAAATTATTGAACTTGATACAGAGTCCGGAGGGCTGCAGGGTCCCCAAGCGGAAAATGAGGTGCTGTTCTTCCAGCTTGCACTGAGCTTCGCTGGAACGCTGCAGCGAGCCTGAGACAGAGATGTTGGCCAGGGAACAGGGTGGTGTGTTAACGTGGTAGGCAATTGGAAGCTCAGGGTTTCTTTTTGCAGACAGAACATAAATGTTCTGCGAACCGATCACCCAGCCTACACTCTCTCCCCAGTGTAGAGGAGACCACATTGTGAGCAGCGAATAGAGTAGACTAGATTACATGTAGTGCAGACAAAGTGCTGCTTCACCTACAAGATATATTTGGGGCCTTGGAAACTGAGGAGGTAAATGGATATGTGTTACACCTTCGATGGTTGCAGGAGAAGGTGACATGGGGCTTTGTGGGTGTGTTGGGAATGAAGGAATATACTTTTCAGATTTTTGCTATTAACTATATTAAAAGAAATGCCCTGGAAGTTTTTTTTAATATTGAATTAATTATATTTTGAATGAATTAAGCAGGCCATAAATATTTAGGTATCTCTGCAAAATCAATTTCTTGTCCTCATGTCAGCATCTTCAGGCACAGGTCCTTGGCTGTCATTTGAGGATAGGAGTAATCTTGGTCAAACTTTGAAATAGGGGCCTTCTGGAAAAAAAGGGGGTACATGGATTCCTTGTGCTGCCTGGAGTAGCACTCTTGCTTCTCTTGGCTCACAATAAAATGTTGAATTGCATTTGATGAAGTTCCTGTTGGGCTCCTCCTGATCAACAACATCACCCTCAGCTGATCCTGGCCATAACTTTCCCTCCGGCCCCCTCTATCCCCATTCTGGCTTCCAACTAAAACTGGAAGCTCATCACTTAGTTACAAAATCGGATTTGATCTGTATTTTTAACAATGGATCCCAAATCCTTTCTGTAATTTGACTGGTCAAAACAGCAGGCTACAAATGAAATAGAGTGGGAAGGCAGCAGGTTTAGAGGGATAGCTGTCCTCAAATAAAAACAGGAAATGCTGGAAGAACTCAGTGGTCTTGCGGCATCTGTGGAGAGAGGAGTAATCGTTTTGAATCCTATATGGCTTTTTTTTGAAACTGAAAGAGGAAGAAAAATGATGGTTTCTAATCTGGTCGACAAAGGGGAAAGAGAAATGAGTGAAACAGGTGGTCAAGGTGCTGAGAGAACAAGGCAAAGAGAACACAAATGATAGGACAGGAGTGATATCGGTGAAGAGAATGAGCTAATGGTAGGTGTTAAAAGCAGAAAATAGGGCGGCTCTACCAAGAGTATACCCTAACAAATAAAGCACGGGTGTGTTGGGCTAGGAAAGTGGATGTTATCAAAATGGAAGACATTGTTCATGGTCTAAAGTTATTGAACTCAACATTGAATCCTGAAGCTGTAATTGGTCAAAGCAGAAAATGAGATGCTGTTCCAACAATTTGTTTGGGGCTTCACTGGAATACTATAGCAGGCTAGGAGTGAAATGGTAGCACGAGAGTGAAACGGTGCACTTTTATGGCAAACATTTATGGCAAAAGTCCTGGCTACAGTTACAGACAGAGAGAAGGTGTCCTGCAAAGTGGTCACCCAACTGCATTTGATCATGATAACATTAAGGAAATTACTTTGTGAGCAGCGAATATGGTGACTAGTACAAGTAAATTGCAGATTCACCGGGAAGGTATATTTCAGACTTTGGACAGTGAGGTGAGAGGAGGTGAATAATGGGCAGGCATATACCTTCAACAATTGAATAGGAAAGTGCCATAGGAGAGGTGGAGAGTTGTTAGGAGTGATGGAAGAGTGGACCAGAGTGTCACAGAGGAGTGGTCCTTGTGGAATGCTGGCAAGGCAGAGAAGGGGCAGATGTGTTTGTTTGCTTCATTGTGTTGGAAGTGGTGGAATAAAGGTGGAGGATGAAAAAGGAAGCCAGTGGGGTGGAAATTGAGGACAAGGGATGAAATAAGTGCACAGAGGCTGGTATCCCTTCATCAAGTTACCCATTATTTACACGTGGAGGTCCTTGACACTGACTCAGCTCCTTTAGTGCCAGCTGTTAGACTGAACAGGATATCTGACGCTCATTTTTATCTGTCAGATTGGGCTTGCTGATTGGACCAGATTAAGAGCCCCAATCAGGGAACTCATATTCTATAAGGTCCACTTGGCTGACCTCATTAATAATCATTACAAGGGGAAGCCTATTGTTGTCTGGGATGGAGGTGAAGGAATGAGGCAAAAGTTGTTCAAATGGGTTCTGTTCCATTCTTCCAGTTTCTCTAGTTCAGTCGTCACTGATCCAATGATACCTCCCTCTATGGTGTGACTCTGGCATGTTCTCCCTGCTCTCCATTTTCTTCGACATCTTAATGGAGAATTTTAACTGAGTTGCAAGTAAATGTCTCGTAGTTTACCCTGTGACAATGTGATGCCCATTATTTCAAACTTTAAATCACATTTCAATGCATAGACTGATTAGGCTACCTGAGATATGTGACTTTTTTGGGATGTGTGAATAAGTAACTATCAGTTTGAATGAATGAATCATTCACGCTAATTTCAAAAAGAGAAGACAAATAGAAGCTTGCCTACCGGGAGAAACGGATAGAACAGAACAAACATGATTATTAACTAGATTACAAATCTGCCGGACTCCACAAGAAAACTTCCACAAGGAGACACAGAATATATAATAAACAGGCATATTAAGACAATATTTCCAATGTTTGGAAAGCTAATTTTGTGTTTGACCAGAATGAGTTGTTAGAATACTTGTCTGCTTTAAGTTCCAAGTTACTCCACAGTACTATTGGCAAAAGGCATACACATGTGAGATAAAGTGCTGCTGCAACAAGGCATGCTGCAGAATGAGGTATAAAAAGGACATAAATCCACAAGGCTCCATATCTTGACATGACACTGGTACAATAGCACCTTCACAGCATTCTTCTTCCTTGAGACCCATGCACAACCCTTTCAGTCAAGAGAAGTACAGCACTTCGTAAATGTATTTTAGCTAAACGTGCTTCACTGCTCACTTTGCTTGACACATAACCTAATTATTTTCCCATGTGACTTATTATGTACGATATTTTTAAGACGCTAAAGTATCAGCAGCATTGCTCACAGTGTCAGACATTTGCTTTCATTAATGTTATTCTAATTGCATGCAGCATATCTATATAACACTGGGTTAATGGCTTGGCCAACCGCACTGTATTCCTTCTCCTAGTGCTATCTAGTGAAGCATTTAGGTGTAAAAAATACCTCTTCCAAACCTGTACGCAATTCCTTAACTTTGACTTTCTTGCCTGCAGAATGAGAACTGAATCTGATTCTGACAGTTTAAGCCATTACCACAAAAGACATAGGTCACAAGCATAAACAATTTAATCCAAGTAATTAAAAATTGGATATCATTACAGCCGAACAGTCCAAACAAATAACAGCTGCAAAACCAGTGACAAACAATTCCAAAAATTAGAGATATATTCATCCCTCTCAAATAAGTACTGATGACAAAAATGTAGTAAATAAATTCACCTCAAATTTATTACAATTTGAAACAGATGCCAAAATAGTAATTTTGTTCTCTTTCTTTTTCGATTTGACTGGTGTTCTACATCCAGAAGTTTTCAGTTTTTAGAGATTAAAAAGTAATATTCTCAAGTATATGCCCAGAACTAAGTAAATCAGTGATGCTGAAACTGGGAAGTCCTTTTGCTTAAATAAAAACAAAGTACGCAATTGCTGGAAATCTGAAACAAGCATAGAGAATGCTGGAGAAACTCAACAGGTCTGGCAGCAGAGATAAAAGGTACTGCAGATGCTGGAGAATCCGAGATAACAAGCATGGGGCTGGATGAACACAGCAGGTCAAGCAGCATCATAGGAGCAGGAAAACTTGACGTTTCGGGCCTAAACCCTTCATCAGAAATGGGGGAGGGGAAGAGGGTTCTGAAATAAATAGGGAGAGAGGGGGAGGCAGATAGAGGATGGATAGAGGAGAGGATAGGTGGAGAGGAGGCAGGTCTGGCAGCATCTGTGGAGAGAGAAACAGAGTTAACATTTTGAGTCTGGAATGTCTCTTCTTCAGGAATCCTTTAGATTTCCTCCGCTTTTTGTTCTGCTTTAGTTACATCAATGCCACAGACTAACATGTATATTTTACCAACAGTCTCATAGCTAGCACTAACTAATCTACTGAAAATGTAGTTCTGATGATGTAAACATTTCAATGGTTCCTCTGTGTGAAACCTAGAGTTTCCTCACATGTGCTGTTTATGATGGATTTTAGGGCAGACCAGACATTGTGGGCATTCTGTGCGTTGAACAGCATCTCTGAGGTACTGACTAAGTTCATCAGTCTTTGCTGAGTCCATGAGTTCATCCACACTGAGTATGCATAGACAAAACTTCAGCTGGCACTGCAACTTTTGGGCCAGGCTGATGGAGATAGGAGACTGGATTAGGTGATGGGCAGTCCAGCAGTCATCAGATCCTGTAATGATGTAGATGATGGAACATCCTTGTGTCCTTTAATCAGGCAATGACATTGTCAAGCAAGTGCTCAAGGTGTTGAAATCATATCTTGTCTTTGTCTCCCTGATGAAATTAGGGTGTTTGTTATGACTAGATCATGCTCTAGGCATTTTGTCAGGAGGAGGACTCTTTTGGTGTTTGCCTTCTCCATGCCGTCCTTGCCAATGTTGTCTTTCCAGAGCTTTGTGTCCCTCCTAACTCTAGCATTGAAATGACCCAGGAAAATCAACTTGTCTCCTCTTAGTGAAGAGAGAGTAGAACCTGGTCAGATAGAACAGTGAGGGAGAGCACAGCAGAAAAGTGAAAGATGGAGTTAGACACTTAAAGTAGTGGGGGAGAGGAAGCAAGGCCGGGAGCTTGTAACGTGGTGTGCAGTAGTCACCCCAGACTAAACAGTTCCATCCACAGGCTACTTCCACCCTTTCAAACCAAAGTCTGGGGCTTGGAACACCAGGACTCCTTGGAGAACACCAGCAGTGACAGACCTTAATTCGCACCAATATCAGGTACCGGAGACTCCAACACTATGACATGGACATCACTGCCCAGAGAGATAGACAGCAAGGAGGAGAGGTTCAACTCAAAGAACAAGGTGACAGATACACCTTCTTCTGGAAGGGTAAATCTTGGGAAGAACACCGACTCCAAGAAGTTGATTTCGCAATAAAAAACAAACTAATTGTCTGTCTCAGAAAGCCACCCTGTGGATAAACAAATGCTTCTCCCAGAGTCACAATGCTCACACTAACCCAGAATGAGTGTCCCATAATGATCAATGGTATGTGCTAACTCTAGAAGCAATGGATGAGGCCGAAGAGGAGATACATTTTAGCCTTGATCAGTTGCTAAGGCACTGCAAGACACATGAATCTTCAGTCGGTTGCAAGTATGGCTTGCTGCTCCTTTAGATAAACAAGTTGTAATGCTTTCTGACACCTCCCTTCCACTTGTTTCTCCCAGCAACTGCAGATCCTCGATCTCCAGCCCCAGTACAGATCAAGCAACATTTTTATGGAAGCGGGATCGAATATTTTGCAATACCCCTGTGCAGAAATTGTCTTCTTACACCAAAATGCCACCGTACCAACATTTTGAATTTGGTTAGAGAAGCCAACATAATCAGTGAAAGAGACAGTAGGAACTGCAGATGCTGGAGAATCTGAGATAACAAGGTATAGAGCTGGATGAACACAGCAGGCCAAGCAGTATCAGAGGAGCAGGAAAGCTGACGTTTCGGGCCTAGACCCTTCTTCAGAAATGGGTTTT
>JAHRHZ010000263.1:30234025-30315178 GCA_024137785.1 Ginglymostoma cirratum | reverse complement strand
GATACTGCTTGGCCTGCTGTGTTCATCCAGCTCTATACCTTATCTCATAACCAGTGAAAGTCTATCAGCAGTCATTTACCTGAATGCAGCTGAAAGTGGATTTTAATTGATTTAGCAAATGTGGATTTACGACCTTACAGCACTGGAGTCAGCCCATGTGAGTCAATGGATCAAGTGAGATAAAGCTATTAATTGGATAGTTTTAGAAATGTTGGCTGTTTGTTAACCAAATGTTTCGCAGACTCTCCATCTCAAGTTACCTTACTTTTTAAAGCATCTGAACTCACAAGAAGTATATTAACTCAAGTGCAACATGCTATTACACAAAGAGCAAACTGCAGGAAAATGTATCACTTATATCACTTTCAGGATAGATTTTTATCTTTGCCTCCGGAATTGCAATATGGGTGAACCCAATCACTTCTTCATCGGAGAAGCTGCTCAATTTCCATTGTACTGAACCAAGTTTGGTGATCATTGCCATTTCAGCGGGCTGAACATTCTATAAGTTAGTGTAACCTGGACCATAGTGGTTGTTCATATTTACAAAACAATAACCATAATTAGACTCTTTATTTCTAATATGATGAATCTTGACTAAAATGCCATGACAAATTTTAGAAAGGTAATTTGTAGTCGCGCAATCTGCAATTGAAAAAGACCTGCGGTATGGTTAGGTTTAGGGTTAGGGTTAGGGGATAAATAAAGAAAGCATTAAAAACATTAAATGTATTTCTGTGAAAAGGAGAACCAACCACTGTTTAAAAAGGAATTATTGGCTGGGTAATATGTTAAGCCAAGAACCTTTTATTTTCTATTGTTTAATTGCAAACTGCAAGAGTCATTTATTACAGAACACACATTGCCGTTATGACATGTTATGACACATTGACAATTTATGAAAGATAATCTGCCATTCTTACCTGGTCTGACCTAAATGTGTCTCCAGACCCACAATATTCCTAACTGGCATAGCAAGACATTCTGTTCAAGGGCAGTAAGGAGTGGCCACTTCCCATGAACAAATTTTAAAAAAACCAAGTCAACAAAGCATTTAGCATATTCGGGCGGGAGGTCATTGTATAATTGAATTCTGCAATGGACTCCTAATGCACATAGTTCAGTGTTGAGTCTTCTAAAGATAACATTTTACACACTTAGTACTTAACATTTCTCATTCTAAACTATATTTAGAATTCCATTTTTATTCCCTTTGACCCTCTCCTCTCAGACAGTGGCCAGGACTCAGTTCTCTGCGCTTGACATATTGGCCTCTTTTCTTGTCAACGATTGAGGTATCATCACCAAATCTGATGCTGTCCTGATCCAGCCTGACTGTGCATACTTATTGCATCATACTCATTACATATTGCATCACGATATCAGTCAAAGCAGAATCTCTGGACAGTTTATCAAACCTCTAAGCCAGGGCTATCGAGGCTCTGGCTAAAGTTTGCAAGCATCGAATAGAATAAGTTCTAATAGTAAGCAAGGCTTGACATCATTAACAAAATGCATTTTTCTATTAATCTGCCAGAGAATTTGTTTGTCATATCTGAAAGTATTCTAACAGCCCATCAGCCATGATTAAATGGCGGAGTGGACTCGATGGGCTGAATGGCCTTACTTCCACTCCTATGTCTTATGGTCTAAGAGTCCAACTACATTTTTCAACATTCTTGAACGATACCTCAATCCCAAACATGTTTCCAGTAAGGCAAATTTACATTTTCTTTCCAATCCAATAAAAGTGCTCTAACATTTAATTACCATGCAAAGTACGTTAATACAAGAGATAATTACCACTAGTTAAAATGCTGACAAAGATAAACAGTTGAGTATAATTGCCGTGATAATCTGAACAGAGTGGGTTGCATGTAATTATCACCTTCATAGACTGGGTATAAACCATCAATGCAGTCAAAGTAAAAACTAATGCAAATGTGATTGGACGTGGTCATTATTTAATACATTTCTGGTTTTGGCTGAAATACATTATTTATCTTCTTATGTGACTAATGTAGGAAAATGCCCTGTTCAATTTTAATTTGGACTCAAGAGTGTCAAAAGTGTGTACTTTTCCTCACAGCTGAAGTAGTGCTATTTTTAAACTCTGAAGCCTAATTAACTCAATTAATACCGGCTCAATACATTTCCCAAGAACTTTGGTATCTGGGAGATATAACAATAGGCTGCTCAAATGGGAAAAGAAATTGAAGAAAAGGAAAAATGAGTGTTCTGAATAAACTCCTGGCTGAATTTTCTGGGTAACCATGGAAATGGGCAAGTCCAAGGCCTGGCTGGCTAGGCTCAGGTGATGAGTTGGGACACCAAACCAGAGACTAGGGCGATGATGTACAGGGATGATAAATACCTTGTTGAGCAGGGTGTCTGATGGTGGATGCCCAACCAAGAGGTATTCCTCTTCCTTCTTCACTTCATCCACCAAGCATTTGATGCTGCAGATCTCTGCTAGGGAGCAATCCCTTACGTGGCCATTAAGTTTAAGTTATGAAGGAAGTCAATGAAACGCAAAGCAATTTTGAATTTGTTTGGAGATATCCCATTGATTGAGTAGGATCTTGGGCAATCATGGGCAGAAGCGAATAACATTTTGTAGACACTTAAGATTTTGAGCTGAGAGACTTTTTTTGTTTACTGATGGGATGTGGGCATGGTTGGCTGACCAGCACTTATTGCCAATCCCTAGTTGGTCTTGAGAAGGTAGTCGTAATCTGCCATTTTGAATTACTGCAGTCCATGTGCTGTAGGTAGACCTACAACGCCCTTAGGGAGGGAATCCCCAGGATTTTGACCCAATGTCAGTGAAGGAATGGTGATATACTTTCAAGTCAGGATGGTGGAAGGCTTGGAGGGGAACTTGCAAGTGATGGTGTTTGCATGCATTTGCTGGCCTTGTCTTTCTAGCTGAAGTAGTCACGGGTTTGGTGGGTGTTGTCCAAGACAAATTTCTTCAGTGCATCTTACAGATAGTACAAACTGCTGTCACTGAGCATTGCTGGTGAAGGAAATGGATACTTGTGGATGTGGTGCCAATCAAGAGGGCTGCTTTGCCCTGATTGTTGTCAAGCTTCTTGAGTGTTGTTGGAGCTGCTCCCAGGCAAGTGGAGAGTATTCCATAACATTCCTGACTTTGCCTTGAAGATGATGGACAGGCTTTGGTGAGTCAGGAGGTGAGTTACTCACTCACTGCAGTACTCTTAGTATCTGAGTTGCTCTTGTAGCCATTGTATTTATATGGTGAGTCTAATTGTGTTTCTGGTCGACAGTAACCTGGTCCAGGTTGTTGATAGTGGGGGATTCAGTGATGGTAACACCATCACCGAGCATAAGGGGCAGTGGTTAGATTATCTATGACTGGAGATTGTCATTGTCTGGCATTGGTATGGCATGAATGTTAATCGCTACTTCTCAGCTCAAGCCTGGATATCATTCAGAACTTGTTGCATTTGAACATGGACTGCTTCAGTGTCTGACAAGTCACAAATAGTGCTGAACATTGCTCAATCATAGTGAACATTCCCACTTCTAACTTTATTATGGAGTGAACGTCATTGATGAAGCAGCTGATGATGGTTGAGCCTAGGACATTATCCTGAAGAATTCCTGCAGAGATGTCGTGGAGCTGAGATGATTGACCTCTAACACCCGCGACCATCTTCCTAAGTACCAGGTAGCAGAATTGGCCTCTGGCTCCCATGGACTACAGTTTTGATAGGATTCCTAAATGCCACACTCGGTCAAATGCAGCCTAAACGTCAAAGCATGTCACTCTCTCTTACCTTTGGAATTCAAGTGTTTTCTCCATGTTTGAAGCAAGGCTGTAATGAGATCAGAAGCTGAGGGGCCCTGGTGGAAGCCAAACTGGGTGTCACTGAGCAGGGTTACTGCTGAGCAGGTGCTGCATGATAGTGCTGTTGATGCCACCTTCCATCACTTTACTGACGACCGATGGCACCGTGGCACTGTCGTTATCTCTGCTGACTCACAGCACCAGGGACCCAGGTTTAATTCTCGCCTCAGGAGACTGTCTGTGAGGAGTTTGCACTTTCTCCCCGTGTCTGTGTGGGTTTCCTCAGGGTGCTCTGATTTCCTCCCACAGTCCAAAAATGTGCAGGTTAGGTGGATTGGCCATGCTAAATTGCCCATAGTGTTCAGGGAGGTGTAGATTAGGTTGGTTATAGGGGGGTGCATCTGGGTGGGATGCTCTGAGGTTCGCTGTAGACTTGTTGGGCCAAAGGGCCTGTTTCCACACTGTAGGGATTCTATGATTCTATGATCTATGAGAGTTGGCTGACAGGAAGTAATTGACTGGTTTGGATTTATAGAGTCATAAAGCGGTACAGCATGGAAACAGACCCTTCAGTCCAACACATCCATGCTGACAACATATCCTAAATTAATCTAGTTCCATTTGCCAGCATTTGGCCCATATCCCTCGAAACCCTTCCTATTCATTTAGCCACCCTGATGCCTTTTCATTTCCCTGGCAGTTCTTTCCATACATGCACCACCCTCTACAGGCCCCTTTTAAATCTTTCCCCCTCACCTTAAACTTGTACCCTCTAATTTTGGAATCCCCTAGCCTGGGGAAAAGAATTTAACCATTCATCCTATCCACGCCCCTCATGATTTTATGAACGTGTATAAGGTCACCCCTCAGCTTCCAACACTCCAGGGAAAATGGCCCCAGCCTATTCAGCCTCTCCTCATAGCTCAAGTCTTCCAACTCTGGCAACATCCTTTGTATCTTTTCATGAGGTTAACAACATTTTTCCTATAGCAGGGAGACCACAATTGAATCTGCAGTGTTCCAGATGTGGCCTACAGTTGCAACATGACCTCCTAACTCCTATACTCAATGCAGTGACCAATGAAGGCAAATGTACCAAACGTCTTCTTCACTACCCCATCTATCTGCAAGTCCACTTTCAAGGAACTTTGAATCTGAACTCCTAGGTCTCTTTGTTCAGCAATACTCCCAGGGCCCTAGGTGTATATGCCCTGCCCTGATTTGCTCTACAAAAATGCAGCATGTCACATTTATCTAAACTCCATCTGCTATCTTTGGTCAATCAGCCCATCTGATCAGGGCCCTGTTGTACACTGAGGCAACCTTCTTCGCTATCCACTACACCTCCAATTTTGGTGTATATGCCCTGCCCTGATTTGCTCTACAAAAATGCAGCACGTCACATTTATCTAAACTCCATCTGCTATCTTTGGTCAATCAGCCCATCTGATCAGGGCCCTGTTGTACACTGAGGCAACCTTCTTCGCTATCCACTACACCTCCAATTTTGGTGTCACCTGCAAACTTACTAAGCCTACCTCCTATGTTCACATCCAAAACATTAATATAAATGGCGAAAAGCAGTGGACCCAGCACTGATGATTGTGCACACTGCTATTCAGGTCTCCAGTCTGAAAAGCAACTGTCCAGCACCACCTTCTGTCTCCTATCATCTGCTTTTTTTTTGTGCACATGACATACCTGGGTAATTTTCCACATTGTTGAATAGGTTCCATTATTGTAATTGTGCTGCGACAGCTTGACTAGGGAAGCAGCACATCCTGGAACACATGTCTTCAGTATTATTGCCAGATTGAACAAGAAATGTATTTGAGGATATTTTAAATGAGTGACATCAATTGACATTCCAGAGCAAGCAGGTCAATGGATGCCTCTCCTGCAGCAATGAAAAAATACCTGTGAATGTGGACAGGGGCAAGTAGATGGTGGGCACAGTACCACTACCATGGCTCCCAGTTTTGTCCAATCATTTTCCCATCTTCCTCCTGCCAACTCACCCTTGGGAAAGGGGTGGGTGACATTCAGGTGCATAAAATCACAGCCTATGTGTACTTGTTATTGTTTAATCCAGATACTTTATATTTTATAATTAGATGTCAAGTATGATTGTTCCTGAGCTTTATTTTTATTCATTTCAGCACGTACCGGTCTGACTTTAATTGTAATGCAATTTCCATCCAAATATCTAAGGAATTGTGGAGAATTCCACAAGTGTCAGTAATGGAAACTGCAGAGACGATTTCAAAGTGAAAGTTGTATTTTAAGTAACAGACTTGACAACAAAGTCCTGCTGTTTGTCGAAAATACATTCCCAGAAAATGGTGCTTTTTGCAATTAGCAAATATGGCAGACCAAGCATGCGTTGTGCGTACTTTTCTACTTTACGAAATAACCTTTCCTTGTTTAAAAAACCATGGATAAGCAGAGATTAGATTGTCGGTGGGTAAAGAAGCCCACAGCAGATTTTGCATGGATCAGCAAATATGCAAATAGATGACATGCAAACAATAGGACCTGCCTGAATAAGTTTAATGCTGTGAAAGAGAAAGATCTGCGGATGCTAGAGATCCGAAACAAAAAAAAAGGCAGAAAGTGCTGGAGAAACTCTTCAGAATCTCTGAAGAAAGGTCACCAAACTCGAAACATTAACTCTGTTTTCTCTCCACAGATGCTGCCAGACCTAGAATCAGAGAGTCATAGCGTTGTACAGCTTGGAAACAGATCCTTCAGCCCAATTTCTCTACACTGACCAGACATCCTAAATTAACCTAGCCCCATTTTCCAGGATTTGGCTTATATCGCTCTAAACCTGGCCTATTCATATACCTATCCAAATGCCTTTTAAATGTTGTAATTGTACCAGCTTCCACCATTTCGTCTGGCAGTTCATTCGATACACGCAGCACCCTCTGCATGAAAAAATTGCTGTGTAGGTCCCTTTTAAATGTTTCCCCTCTCACCTTAAACCAATGGCCTCTAGTTTTGTACTCACCTACCCTGGAGGAAAAAAAGCCCTATCCATGCCCCTCATGATTTTATAAACCTCTATAAGGTCACCCCTCGGCCTCTGTGCTCCAAGGAAAATAGCCGCAGCCTATTCAGACTCTCTCAATAGCTCAAACCCTCCAACGCTGGCAACATCCTTGTGAATCTTTTCTGAACTCTTTCAAGTTTCACAACATCTTTCCTATACCAGGGAGACCAAAATTACATGCAGTATTCCAACAGTGGCCTAGCCAATGTCCTGTACAGCTGCAACATGACCTCCCAGCTCCTATACTCAATGCACTGACCGACAAAGGCAAGCCTACCACATACCTTCTTCACTATCCTTTCTACCTGTGACTCCACTTCCAAGGGGCTATGAACCTGCACTCGAAGGTCTCTTTGTTCAGCAACACGCCCCAGGACCCTACCATTAAGTATCTAAGTCCTGTCCTGATTTGACTTTCCAAAATCTTCACATTTATCTAAATTAAACTCCATCTGCCACTCTTCAGTCCATTGGTCCATCTGATCAAGATCCTGTCATACTCTGAGGTAACCTTCTTCGTTGTCCACTACACCTCCAACTCTGGTACCATCTGCAATCTTACTAACCATACCTCTTATATTCACATCTAAATCATTTATAAGAATGACAAAAAGCAGTGGACCCAGCACCAATCCTTGTAGCACACCACTGGTCATTGGACTCCAGTCTGAAAAGCAACCCTCCATCACCGCCATCTGTCTTCTACCTTCGAGCCAGTTCTGTATCCAAATGGCCAGTTCTTCCTGTCTTCCATGTTATCTAACCTTATTAACCAGTCTACCATAAGGAACCCTGTCAGATGCCTTACTGAAGCCCATATAGATCACATCCACAGCTCCGCCCTCCTCAATCCTCTTTGTTACTTCCTGAAAAAACTCAATTAAGTTAGTGAGATATGATTTCCCATGCACAAAGCCAAGTTGACTATCCCTAATCAGTCTTTGCCTTTCCGAATATATCCTGTCCCTCAGGATTCCCTTCAACAACTTGCCCACCACTGATGTCAGGCTCACTGGTCTATAGTTCCCTGAATTTTCCTTACCACCTTTCTTAAAAAGTGGCATCACATTAGCCAACCTCCAGTCTTCCACACCTCACCTGTAGCTATTGATGATACAAATATCTCAGCAAGGGGTCCAGCAATTGCTTCTCTAGCTTCTCACAGATTTCTCGCGTAACCTGATCAGGTCATGGGGTTTTATCCACCTTTATGCATCTTAAGATGTCCAGCACCGTCTCCTCTGTAATATGGACATTTTTCAAGATGTTATTTATTTCACCACGTTCTCTGCTGAATTTCTCCAGCAATTTCTGTTTTGGTAAGTTTGAGGACAGTTGCCTTTGATTTAGCAGATTGTAAAATAGCTTTGAAGAAGAAGTAACTAAATGAAAGGCAAAATAAATCAGGATTCAATTTGAAATTACTCCTCTCTATTGAGTAACTTCTATTGCTAGTTTTACAGTCAATGGCAGAGGTAGTTCATGATTTTGGTGATGTTATTAAACACAGGAAATGTGTTTGAGAATAGGCTGCGAATGGTGCACGTATCAGACAAGATCAGACTTGAGATGAAGTCAATTGCCTTGTCAAATTCTAGCTTTCAACAATCAAGATTCCACCGCTGGGCAGCCACTGCACTGTATTTCCTGGAGCCGGGAAGACTGTGCCCAGATGCCGAGCCTGCTAGTACATCTTGACACCTTCACATCCAGGATCCATGGCCACAGTGTGAGCTGAATATAGGCTCCTGAATTCAGGAACAGCAGCATGGAAGATGGAGAGGACAAGGTGGTGAAAGGGGTAAGCACAGTGAGGGAATAGTAGCCGTGGAGACGCTGCCAAGGAGATGAGGCAATACCTATAGAACACGACAGCTATTTGCTCACACGTACCCGACACCAACCCTTTACTGGAGACTTGTTGGGTTCAATCTGGTTGACTGTAGCCGGCATCACTGTGCACAGAATAATCAGCAGCCCATGCACAGACACTTCTGCGGTTGATCACACGTGCGGAGTGCAATGTTGTTTTCTGGATCATCACTGTCCTGAGAATATATTTGAAGGAAAGTCCCCAGAAGTCAATTCGAAAGAAGAAGAAAGAACTTGCATTTAGGCACCACTTTTCTTCATGCTCAAAATTGCACAATTACTTTTGAAGTGTAATCTCTATTGTGGTGGAGAAAGCAAGATCCCGCAGGCAGCAACAAGACAAACACCCAAATAATTTGTTTTCATCTATGTTGAGAGAAAAGTATAAGCCAGGGCACTGGAAGAACTCCCTTGCTCTTATTTTCATGCAGACAAGAGAGCTTTATCATTCACTTGAGAGATAGCAGGAAGCCTAGTTGAAGGTCTCAGCTAAAAGAGTGCATCGACAATAGTGAGACACTGTCTCTTCACTGCACTGTGGGACTTAAACATGCAAACTTCTGATTCATAGGTGAGTGATCTACCTGGCACAAGGCTGACATGAAGATCCAGTCATTGCTTCAGTGCCACCATTATTGCCTAACCTTGCCTATTGCTGTCTAATCTTGTCCATGAAATATGAAGGGCGAGTATTTCAAGCTGTTTCCTGAATTGCAGCCTCTTGCAGCCTGCTGGATCAGTCTACTCAAACAGTGTTTTGGTGTCTATTGGCTGAAGAGTGGATCGGACAAACACAAGTGATCCCATTGCATGATCGACTTTGTTAAGGAGTTTCCACTTAAAATTGTCTGTTGTCTATGCAAGAGTGCACAAACTTAGAGTTGGAAGAGAAAATGAAGAAGTGGGGGGAGCTGTGAATGAAAGAAAATTGTGTTATATCACTGAAATTAAAATATTTAGAATTATGTTAATTTCAAAGTGAAAGGGGAAAGGTGTGCTAATTTTGAGAGTAATGTGTGCTGTGTTTGAGTCTGAACAGGAGAAGGTACAGTGGAGTATCTCATGATAGTTAGAGGGGAGAATCACAGAGTAGAGAAACAGGTGTGGCCATTTTGGCAGTGCTGTTTTGCAGGAATAAATTCTGAGTAAGTGCAAATTGAAGAGAAGTTATAGTAAGGCAATTAAATCGTTTCCAAGACTGTGGCCTGGGACTGATTCACTAAATGGCTTGTGCAGTCTCCCTATGCATGTTGACTTTGGCGTTTCTCTGTTATTGGATTGTAACAGGACTTTCCTTCTGGGCCTGACTACTCCCAGGCGTTTCTCCATCATAGTATCAGAATTTCAGGTGCTCTCATTATTGTGACAGCCTCTCCACAAAGTACTCATTCCAAAGCACTAGTGAAAATGAAACTTTCCCTTTTTAACAGTCTGCAGCCATTGAACTACATTGGTGCCATTCTGATGCCACTCAATAGCAAGTTATTGGAATATATACCAAAGACAATGGATATCTTTTGAAATCTAAATTTGAAATCTAAACTAGTGTTTTGATACAAAGGGACAATTTATGCTAGTAGTTTGCATTGCATATTTAAATACAGCTCAGTTGCCAATATCAGCTGGGCTCCCAACCAGCCCCTTTCCATCACTTACCTTATAAGATATAGGAGCAGGATAGGCTGTTTGGTCCCTTGAACCTACTCTGCTATTGAATATGATCATGGCTGATCCACTGGATGTCACATCCACCTTCCTGCCCTTTCCCTATAACCTTGATTTGCCTGCTGATTCAGAATCTATCTATCTCAGCTTTAAATATACGCAAGACTCTATTCTCACAGATCCCTTTGGCCAGGAGCTCCAAAGACTCACAACTCCCTAGGAGAAGAAATTTTTCCTCATCTCAGTCTTAAATTGGTGCCCCTTCATATCAGAGATTATGGCCCCTGGCCCTAGACTTTCCAATGAGGGGAAATGTCCGCAGCATTTATCTCATTAAGCGTCTTAAGAATCTTATGTGTTTCAATGAGATCACCTCTCATTCTCCTAAATTCCAACAAGTACAATCCCAACCTGTTTAACCTTTGCTTATAAGACAAACCCTTCATGCCTGAGATGATCCTAATGAGCTTTCTCTGACCTACCTCCAATGAAATAATATTTTTCCTTAAATGAGGGACCAAACCTTGCTCACAGTAATCTAGATGTGGTCTCACCTGCAACATGTATGGTTGCAGTAAGACTTCTGTACCCTTACACTCCAGTCTCTGTCAAATAAAGGCCACATTTCATCAGACTTCCTGATTACCTGCTGCACCAGTGTGCTAGCTTGAAGTGTTTTGTAGATACATAGCAGAGAAAAATCAACTCATAACCACAAAAATAATTTTTTTATGAGTGTCTAGTTTAAGAACTGCTTCTGTTTCTCTACACAAAAGGACACTTCAATGAGCACAAAAATTAGACAAAATATTGAAAATATGAAAACGGAAGAGGAATTATAGAAATGTTGCATGTCACATCAGGTTTGATCACTTATCAAAACAAACCACCAACATATGTTTACATTATTATTCTGAAATATCAACAAAGGAGAAACATGGAGAAAGATGGATCCATACACACATGGTAAATTTATAAGCCTTGTTCATACTGACTGGAATCAACTTCAACATGTCAAAGTGCCTGGTCCTACTATGTACCCTCCAGGTTCCTGTACTTTAGGAATTTAATGGAATATTCATACTGATGCTGAGAAATATTTCAGTTTCAACATTGTGACTCTCTCTGGTTTGACAAACAATTGCTCTTACTGTTGAAGGCAACTATTTGCTTGTTAAAAGAGGGTAAGAATTGAAATTGGCACTGGAGTCTCACAGGAAAAACCATTAACTGTATTTAGTAAAATACCTTCCACAATTAAGCGTTGGAAAGCCTGCGAAATGCATCTGATGAAGCCTTAGAGGCCCTTGAACAGATGTGCAGATTAAGTGATGTACCATGTTAATCATGTATTCTATAATTTACTGCAGGAGCTGCAGAAAATGTTTCTCTGCCACATTCTGAACAGGTCACAGAATGGTAATATAAATTTCAAAAACTCAACTGTGTTTTTTTCCTTCTTTATTTGTTAATGGGTTGAGTGTGTCACTGGCTAGGCAGCATTTATTGCCCATCCCTAATTGTCCAGAGTCAACCACATTGCTGTGGGGCTGGAGTCACATGTAGGCCAGACCAGGTAAGGATGGCAGTTTCCTTCCTAAAAGGACACTAATGAACAAGATGGGCTTTTCCTGACAATTGGCAGTGGATTTATGGTTATCATTAGATTTGTAATTCCAGATATTTTTTATTGAATTCAAATTCCACCATCTGCTGTGGTGGGATTTGAACCCAGGTCTCTGGATTAACAGTCTAGCGATAATACCACTAGGCCATAGCCTCCCCCTGTAACTCTGCTGCTTTTCCCATCATTTTTCTGATATGCTAACAATGCAGCATTTTCCAAGGACAGATATGAACCTCCTATGATTAGAATACATAGACTTCACACAAAGAATGGACAAGTTAGCATGCTGCATGAATCATCAGCACATTTTTCATGAGTTACATGGTGAAAGATTGTATAGATGGTTTACCAGGATGGCCAATTAGTTCAGTTGGCTAGATAGCTAGTTGGCAATGCTACAGGGTGGATTCTGGAGTCCAGTTCCTGCTGGTGTTACTGTGAAGGACTCTATCTTCACCTGAGGTGTGGTGACCCTCCAGTTAAACACCACCAGTTGTCTTCCTCTAATGAGAGAGTGGGTCTATGATGACTTTACCTGTATTCATTGGTGTAAAAGCACTATGTTAGCTGACTTAACTGGAGTTTACATTCTCCCACTGTCATGCTTGATGTTGGAGGGAAGCTCATAATACCTAATCAGTGGTCGACCTGCGTCATACCTGCCCATTCCATCCTGTATGAAATTTTATTGGAGACTGTGAGTCCGTCAAACGGCCTTCCCTCCCTTCGGCTATTGAGGCCCTTAATAGTCACTTGATGTGGGACGAGATGCTCAATAGGCCTAAAGGTGGGCATGATCCGCAAAGTCTTCACTGCTGTCCATAAAATTTCATACCGTTTCAGTGGTGGGGTGCTAGTGTGATGATGTCGTCAGTTTAAGAGGTTATTTTGTCCTTTCTTTTGAAGAGAGGTTGTAAGGCAGAGGCGAGGAGCTATCAACTCGTGTCATGAACTTGTGAGGCCTTGTTGTTTATTTTTTAACAGCATGAATGGATGTGGCTGGCCCTCATAGGTCAGGATTTCTGAGTAACATAAGGAGCCTTTGAGGCCTCAAAAGAATTGAAAGCTTTAGTGAATGTCTCGTAGCTGCGGCTTCCTCAGAATTTTCTCTTCATGTTTTTTTCCTCCTGGAATGGAGAACTAGATATCATAATCTGTGAATTTGCCTATTTGCCAAGCGGTGTATTTAAGGGATGTTACTGTGTTGGAATGGTTAATTAACAGGTAATAGTTACTTAAGTATTAGTAAATTCAACTGAATGGATAAGTTATTCTAAATTCTTCTTTTCTTTTGCATTTTAAGTATAGTGTTTAAATAAATTGAGTTTTGCTTAACATTAAGTAGTTTGACCAGTCGCATTGCAGCTGGAACACAACACTTCACATCTATCTTTAAAATAAGAAAAAGTTAGGGTCGAGGCTACATTCTTTAAATATTTTGAGGAAGTCTGGTCTGGTGCATAACAGAAAGCAGCAGGAAGGCTGCATACATGCATCCCAAGCCCCATCTTCAAACCCACATGCAGAGGAACATAAAGTCCAGTGTATATTGTCCAGATGAAGAGTAAGGTCTACTGTCATTCTTAGAGAATGTAACTCAGATGATGCTGAGAGAACCAACCCCATGGAATAAGCAATTTGTCTTTGCTTCCACCAATCTATTTGTTGCGGCTCTGGCTATTTGTGGCTGCATTAGTGAGGGTAACCATTACATAGACTTCATGGTGAATAAGTTTCATCTTTATTTTGAGACTAACATCTATCTTAATGCAACCCGATCACCATGTTAGAGGGAGTGATGTGGCTATCACCACCAGAATCTACAATCACATGACTCTGTCACCAAGCCAGATGACCAAGCACCAGGGAGCAAACTTCCCAGCAGCTCGAGCCATACCTGGAGCAAAAGGTGTTTTTTAGGACCAAAACTCTCAGTGCATCATTCAAGAAATTCCTCAAAGGAACATCGTAGGCCCAATTTTCTTCAGCTGCTTCGTCAGTGATCATCCCTCCAACATAAAATCAGAGGTGCTCTTGATTGTGCAGTGTAAAGTCCATCTGCAATTCTTCCGGTATGAAGGAGAGGGAAATGTAATGGAACTGAAATAACTCCACAGAGGCTGGTATCCCATCACCAAGTCACCCCTTATTTACACGTGAAGAATGCTTGACCCTGATCCAGCTTCCTCAGAGTCAACTCTCAGAGTGAACACAACTTCTGACACTCCTGTTTATATCTGTCAGCCAGGGCTCCCTGATTGGACCAGATTAACTGCCCCAATGAGGGAACTCATTATCTATGAGCTCCCCGGCTGACCTTATTACAATCACTACATCCCTCTCTCTCTCTGTCCGAGGACATAGGCTAATTCCTTTTTTTTTTGTAGCTCCTCTTGGGCATTTTAGCACCTGGTTAGGTTCCTCTAACTCTGCCTCAGATTTGGGCAGCAGGTGACACACCGTAGCTCACCTCTTGCACTCAGAGCATCTTGGAAGAAATTCATTCTCCTCTTCAGGTGACAAAGGCAGCGACATCTGCTGCATCCATCTGAGATTCCGCGGTATCTCTAATGCTTGAGAGAGAGGGAGAACCTATGCGTTCTGGAACAGTTGGAAAGGCAGTCGAGGAGCCATGCATGTTTTGCTCCTGCACTGTTTGCGAGCTTGCAACTTTCCTATGATCCATGTGCATGTTCAGGACCATAGCACCTACCCGAACTTTATTTGTCACTGGACCTTGTGATGACCACGCCTCTTACCCATACAGGGTCGGTCCTGTGGTTCCTACACTAAAATTTGTCCCCCAAAGTAAACTGCCTTTCTCACTTAGTGGAGTCTTGTGTGTGGCATTGACATTTCTGATGCCATTTCATCCTTGCACACCTACAACACACAAGACTAGAAAAGATGTTACATCAGACCAAGAGAAGCACAAAGGCAAAGGTACCACTTCAAAACCAATGCTCCTGATCCTCCATTCTACAAGGTTGATAAAGGAGCAATGAAGAATTCCCACCTGTGGTGGTTGTAAAGTTTCCTTGCCTAATTCATGGTTGCATCATATCTAAACTACTGCTTCTCATAATCTCAAGAAACAATCAGTAAAATGCTGCAAGTCATCAGCTGCCGACATTAGGTGATCATTAAGCTCCAAAATCAACATATTCCCCACAAAAGGTATTTGGAACAGTAACAAATGGGCCCAGCCCACAACAGGGGTCCTTGTCACTGTGGTTGTGGTACAACGAAGAAGCAGAGAAATTGAAGAGGAGAAAATGCGTTTGCAAGCCAAAGCCAGCAACAACTTCCTGTGGGAGCTGAACAGCTTCCACATGAAGGGGGTCACAACTGGAGGTCTTCCTGCAAAGTGAAGGAGTAATGGGAGGCCCAGAGACTATTATCCTCAATGGCAATTCCTCCAGATGAACAAAGTGCACTGCCGCCACAGAGAGTGGATATCCCAGGCATTTGTCATAGAATTGTGTCATCTGCTGGAGTGGGACATATAAAGCCATATCTGGATATGAGCGGTTAATGCTTCCCCAGACCTGCTGAGTTTCTCCAGCAATTTGTTTTTGTTTGTTTCAGCTCTCCAATATCTGCAGTTCTTTGTTTTATATTACTGCTTTGATCCAGGAATTGAAGATGGTATCATGGCGGAGTTAAATGGTTTGATATAAATTGGTGGCAGTGTAGTTTGTGGAGATGTGTTGTGATCTTGAGGGTCAACTTAATAGTTACCCAGGAGTTAGACTAGGTTTAAATTAATTAACCTTTTTTTTCTGGGAAACTGTCAACAGAAATGGAACCCATTTGAATTCTCTGCCTTTAATGCATTCTTTTAGAGGTTCTAGATGAAGGAGAATTAGCCATCAGAATTGTTAATTTCCCAGGCAATTCTGCATCATCTGGCATGCAATCCAAGTCTACTCTGCTGCATTGACTATCTGGCCGTTGGAACATCCAGGTCTTTATTAAAAGAGAGCTTAATTGTACAGACTGCAAGATTTTCTATTGGAAATAATACATTGATTTCCTAATGACCACAGAAAGTGGTTAGATTTCTTACTGTGAACATTGGGTCGATTTTCTAAAGTTGATTTCTAGTGAAAAAGTACCGAAAGAACTGCAGATGCTGGAAATCTGAAACAAAAACAGAAATTGGTGGAAAATCTCAGAAGGTCTGGGAGCATCAATGGAGAGAAATCAGCACCTTTCCCCATGCTTTACCTTACCCCTACATACCAGATCTTAGTATCACATGGGCTGCTACCATACACTACCCATTGTCAGTTACTAATATCCCCATTAGCAGCTATTCATTGCCCCACACTGACCTTTAACTACTCCTTGTTTGTTCAACCATTTTTCTCTCTCTTGGGCTCCATCTCCACCTACCATTTACTCTCTCCCCTCCCACACCCTATCTGCTGTACAAAAAACATCCTTTTCCTAGCTACCATCAGTTCTGCAGAAGGGTCACTGGATCCGAAATGTGGACTCTGATTTCTCTCCACAGACGCTGCCAGACCTGTCGATTTACAATGAATTTTTTTTTGCCATAATTCACTACATTATAAATGAATGCATTTTATAATAGTGTGAAAAGCAGTAACCAGTGAAAATCTTACCCCAGGTTCATTATGTCACTGACACCTCACTGCTAGAGGAACTGACTTGTGTTACTTTTTTATCCCTCATCTGCTGCAGTATTGAGTTCCACACACAATCTGGAAATGAAATCTCTTTTATCTGCCAGTGTCAGTTGAACTGTTTTCCATCTGTCTAGTCTTGCTTCCCATTTTTACAATTATACACCAATTATTGGACAGATCAATGATAAGGGAAATGGAGAGATATTGAGATTAAGTGTGTACCGAAAAAATATTGCTTCAGTCAGCAACTATATATCATACTGACACTCGAGCTCAATTTACTGAGAAGCAGGATGAATACAGGATGATGGAATAAGTTAATGTGGAAAATAAAGCATTTCAGTGAATGAACCATTTTTATTTTCTAGTTTTTTTGAGCTGGAAAATGTGATATCTTTCTATCAAACTATATACAGGATGTATAATGAACCATTTTGAATTTAAACTAGAAGACATAAAATCCACATCAAATGGGATCTGTTCCCTAATGTGATAACAGTGGCATATTAATAAAAATGGGTAAAATAATTTGAAAAAGTTGATACCTAATAAATGCATAATTATAGGAGAAAATGATAATGCCCAAATTAATAAAGCTATCAACGTTTTTTTAACAACATGGCATTATAGGGCCCGAAGTTATTTTATAGCATTTTTTTTCTGCTGAAACATGCCTGGTTGTGTAATATCAGTGAAAACAAGAACAAGATATAGGAGCAGTTTTAACCCTTGCCCAGAAAATGTAAGTCTCTGGAGTAATGTGAATAATTACAATATCATGATTCGCACTTCCAGTGGACTCCATGCAAATGAGCAACTAAATTGTCCACTTCACTTACACAACTTGAAGCTGCCAGGAACCAACAAACACAGACTAGCCTAATTGACAAAGGAGGCGACATGGACATAAGACCAAATCTAGCTGGCTTTCTTTATCACGTAAGCATGGCTTGTCCCAATGATAAGATTGGGACCCAAATCACTTGCAGTTTTTAATAGGAGATTTAATGATAACCAGCAGTGAATTTTTCTGCAGGTAAACCTATTTAGAAAGTACACATTTAATTCTTTGTTTTTTGTGTCCTCTTGTAGCACAGTGGTAGGGTCCTTGCTCGTGGACTGGGAGGCTTGCTTCAAGTCCCACCTATTCTGGAAATGTGTAATAACATCACTGAACAGTTTAATTAGGAAACTAGGTTACATAAAAGTGAATAAATTATTTGCTTTAATTTCTTTGTGGAGACACAGGAAAAGACATTCCCTCTGTTAATTATACCTATCTCACTACCCAATCATGGGGCTATTAATATTGGTCTGATTGCATCTTGTCTTGGTCAAGTGAGAAAATAACTCACTGAGTAACAGTGAAACAACAATAAAAGTTGCAATAAAAATGCTCACAGATGTTTAAACGACAATAGAGATACTACTTTGAGAGGTAAAGCACTGTAAAAGCCATCGTTTAAGCTCAAATATCTTGTTAATTCATCAAATTCCAAAATTTGATGAATCCAACTATGGAAGCAATCTCAATTACTACCAATTGAAGTTAAACAGCTGGTATATATTACTGGTTTACATATGAACTGCTTTGAAAATATTAATATAATCACAGAGAATTGCAAACAAAAATGTTGATGTATATAATCAGAACTTTCAATGAGTTGAACTTGAAATATTATTCCAGAACTGGAAGATATTAAATTGTTAACATATCCCATGAAAGATGAGAGCTCTTGTTGTGCAGTGGTTGTGTCCCTATCTCTAGAACAAAAAGACCAGGTTTATGTTCATACAGGGGTATTATAAAAGGTTGATTTAAAAATACTTTATTTATCCCCTGCACAAGTTGAAATCAGATTGTTTTCATCTTGTAAAGCACCAATTATTTTGAAGACACCCCAGAAGTATTTTAGCTGCTGTGGGTCAACCGTTTTAAGGATAACAGCTAAGTATATGTAATAAGTTGGATTGGAGATTTTAAGAGTATAATGATGGTTTATGTACTGATGGATGACAGAAAAATTATATGTGAAACAATATTGGTCATTGTTGATAAACATGTATTTTGCTATGAAAGTTTAAGTTCTATCCAAAACTTCTGCAGCTTTCTTTTGGAAACTGGGGGAAAATAAATCAGCAGTCTATGTTCATGAAAATTCTTCTTCAACTAATTATTTTGCTTAAAAAAGTAATTAAAAAAATTAAATTAAAAAAAAGCTAGAGACTATAATGGTGAGCCATGATCAGGTCTGGGGGTTTGGGCTTTAATGATTGGTGTTATCAGGGTCCAGTCTACGGAGTCCTAGGGGAAGTGGGAAGCTCAATTCTGAGTATGGTTTCCATGACTGATATCTAAGGAAATGATTAAAGAGGGTGATTCAAGATAGAAGGGTGAGACCACAAGCCCAGAAGGCAGAGGAGCAGAATTAAGCCATTTGGCCTATCTAGTCTGCTCTGCCATTCAATCATGTCTGATCTGTTTCACAAACCCATTCTTCTGCCTTCTCCCCATATCCCTTGATCCCCTTACTAATTAAGAACTTATCTATCTTTGTGTTACATACGCTCAATGACTTATCTCCACAGCCTTTTGTGGCAATGAGTTCCAACGTGCCACCACTCCCTAATTGAAGAAATATTTCCTCCTCTCAGTTCGAAGGGGTCATCCCTACACACTGAGGTTGTGCCCTCGGTCCCGTGTTGCCTACTAGTGGAAACATCTTTGCTATGTCCACTCTTCAAGGCCTCTCAGTATTCTGTAATTTCAATCAGATGCCCCCTCATCCTTCTAAACTCCATTGAATACAGACCCGCAGTCCTCAGCCTCTCCTCATATAACAAACCCTCCAGCCCCGGGATCATCCTTGTAAACCTCCTCTTGATCTCGTCCAATGCTAGCACATCCTTTCTTAGATACAGGGCCCAAAACAGTGCACAATATTCCAATTGCAGTCTGACCAGACTCTTACACGACCTCAGCAGTACAGCCCTGGTCTTGTATACTAACCCTCTTGGAATGAACACTAAAATTGTATTTACATTTCTAACTGCCAACTGAACTTGCATGTTAGCCTTCAGAGAATCCTAATTCATGCTTCAGATTTATGAAGATTATCCTCATTTAGAAAATAGCCTACACCTCTATTCTTCCTGCCAAAAGCATAAACTTGCATATTGTAAACTTGCATAAATTTTCCCATATTGTATTCTCTTTGGCACTTCTTTGCAAACTCTCCTCACCTGTCTAAATCCTTCGGCAACCTCCTCATTTCCTCAACACTATTGTCTGTCCAACTATCTTTGTGTCAGCTGCAAATTTAGCAACAATGCCCTCAGTTCTCAGACAGCTAATACAGCATAGGAAAGGATAGAAAACTGTGGAGGGCAGAGGGGTAGTTCACAAGTAATAATTCCTCTGGAACCTAAGGATCATGTATGGCCAACAAGGCTGTGGCAGTTTGCACAACTATGAACTTGTGGAATAAATTGTGGACATTAATGGTTATATAAAGGGGATGAACTGAAACAGAGGGTAGCTGAAAGCTCATCTTTGATATGGGGGTAGCAATACAAAAGGGAACATAAATAACGGAGAAAATCATTTGGGTCTCAGACAGAGCCTGCAAGTCAATCATGGGAACATGAAGCAAAACTCTGTCATCTTTGATCCAATCACAACTGAATACTAACAAGATGAAATGGTTCCACCACATGAAGGGCCGTTGGAGTAAGTTACTGTTTTTCTCTTTGGGGGTGCAGTATAATTATTTGCTTGCGAAACCCTGCTGGGGAAAATTGCATTAATAATATACTCAGGCCTGCCACTTATTTCGTATCAAATTGTAATTCATTGGCTGGTTCTTTTTGCAAGATTGAGCATTAAAAATGATAGCCTCAGGTAACGAGAATCATCCTTTGCAGTATTTGCCTCCTTGTCATGTCAGAAATGTTTTCAGACACCAACTTAAAAGTCTCAACTGAGTCTGCCTTCCTGAATCATATTTCATACCTGACATTAGAAGATAATGTTTCAGAACTGCCATAAGCACATTGAACTGCAAGTAAGCAAGGAATGATCTTTGAAGTTTGAGAGTGGCTTTTTTTGGAAGGAGCATGCTATGATCTTGGATTAATGTCAGAATTTCAGTCCTCCAATGTAGCATGAGCACTTTGGTTCTGTAACATCAGAACAAAGTTACACAGCTCAGAACTCTTTATCAAGTCATGATACAGGTCTCCTGGGGAAGAGACTTTGCCGCAGTATGTCAGAGCATAACATGACACTTCATTGTGAATGATGTGGGAACCCAGGCACACTTACTGAAATGCTGTTCTTTCTCTGTCATTCCCCACAGATCATTGGCTTAAGCCTCTGACATGGACCTCACAGCTGTTGGATTAGAGGAATCACCGAGAGCAATCACACCACTGTCACCAAGACCAATCCTCAATAGTTGTCTCACAGTCTCCAGAGAGAGAAGCAGCAAGTGACATTCACTCAGGAAGGTGAACGAGATTGAATAGAACCCACATATACAGACTTTGCTGTCATTTTCTACAGCTCTTGGAAACCCAGAAGGTAGTAGGGCAACGACTTGCTCAATTAGCTCCCAGAGCAATTGATTTATCCTATTTGAGAGTGAATCAGACTTATGCTTTCTGAAGGTTGCAAAAATGAGTGATGAGCTCAGTGAAGCACACAAGAAGAGACTTGACAAGGTAGGCACTGGCAGCTTATTTCCTCTGCTTGGGGAATCTAAGACACAGAGACACATCAAAGGTCATTTATAACTGAGATGAGAACTCTCTTCACTCAGATGGTTGTGTATCTTTGTGTTTCTTTGTTCCAATGAAGCACTACTGAAATCAAAACAATAACTCTGTTTCTCTCTCTACAGATGCTGTCAGACAGGACACATTTCTCCAGCATTCTGCTTTTGTTTTGAATTTCCTGCATCGGCAGTTCTTTCTGTTTATTTTGCTGTACCTTTGCATTTGCCTACCATGGAGAGTTGTGGATCCTCCATTTTTGAGAATTGTTAAAGTTGAATAGACAGATTTTTAGCCCATCAGGGAAACAAGTGATCTGGGGAGCGGGTAGGAAAGTGAGGCTGTGACAGAAAATCCTCCACAATCATATTGAATAGTGAAACAGGCTCCATACAGTCCATAGAGTCTCCTCCTGCTCCTTTTCCTCATGTTCTCATGAGAGTTCAGATGTTGGAACAATGTCCACGGGAGCAGTAAAGACTAAAATGAGATTTACTAGAAGGTTGTATCATTCAGAATCATGACTGAGCTGTCATTCATGTTCCTTGAAGGAGACCTAAATAAATGCTGATGTGCTATGAGATCAAATTAGTCTAAATGTTCTTCTCATTTTCAGGATTGTGGCACTCGAGTTCCTCCCACCTATGTGTCACCATTACAAACCTGCAGAACTTTCCATCCAGGACACAGGGCATCACAGTGGCTCACTGTGCCAGGGCCCCAGGTTCAATTCTAGCCTTGGGCGACTGTCTAGGTGGCGTTTGCACATTCTCCCCATGTCTGTGTGGGTTTCCTCCAGGTGCTCTGGTTTCCTCCCACAGTTCAAAGATGTACAGGTTAGATGGATTGGCCATACTAAATTGCCCATAATGTCCAGAGATGTGTAGATTAGGTGGATTAGCCATGGGAACTGCAGGGATAGGGTAGGGGGGTGAGTCTGGGTGGGATGCTCTTCAGAGAGTCGGTGTGAACTTGTTGGACTGAAAGGCATGTTTCCAAACTGTAGGGACTGTATGACACTATGCTGGGCATGTTAGGAACAGTGATACTCAATGAGTCAATATGTTAATTGCATAATACATTGCAAATCCCTACAACAATGTTTGAAATAATATTGGCATATATTTCAGATTTACAGTCATGCATTCAGAAGGAACTGATTGCTGCTAGTACATTTTCCTGAACCAATTTAAACAGTATACTCTATGAAGCGTACTTAACAAGGATATATATTCTACCAACTCTTGCCATTTTAATTCCACTAAGACTTGGGAATGTATTCCAGTTATAGAATAATCCATGTTTCCTAAAGTACTGGTTTGAACCTGTCTGGATGGGATTTTTTTCCATCACTGGGGAGTTTAAATAAGATGGTGTGAGTTTCTTTCTAACTCAATCAGGATGTTGAGGTTGCTTGTGTTATTTTCCAAATCTATATATCTTTCACTCAAACTTGGTAGTAATAATCAGACTCTGATGTTGAAATAATACTCTCCACATGAGAAACTGTACTTCTGCTGTTCCCAGCTGTTTGAGACAAGTAAAGAGCAAATTTCAGTCAGAAGGTAACTTCATTTTCAGTCATCTCACACATAGACCCGTGGTGGCCAACAAAGATTTGACCACACTTAGCCCATTTTCCAGCTCTTGACCTTTAGACCTGGAAGCTACTGATGTAAATACTGTTTAAATATTTCATGATTCTGACTCGGCCTTTCAGGCAGTGAGTTCCAGATTTCCATCACCCTCTGGGAAAAAAACGATCCTCCTCAACTCTCCTCTTCACTCTTAACTTTTTGCCTTAAATCTATATCCCCCAGTTATTGATCCCTCGACTAATGTAAAATGTGCCTTCCTATTCATCTGTGGTCAAATGACTGGAGGCCCAAAATTGGACATTTTAAATTGACCCACAGCTGGAGAAATCAGGCTTGCTGGAAAATTAGACAAACTAAATTAAATAGTATCTATAGAGGACAGAGGAAATCGAGATCAAAAAGATCAGAAGGTTCAGAGGGATCTAATCACAACCAGCCTGAAAGTTATGTATTGGAGAAGTATCAATCAGACTTTCTGTCACCTTGACCTCCAGCCACATCTCCTCGGCATGGCAACAGTGAAGGATGTTGGCATGACCTCATTGGGTGCTTTGAACCTTGCTCATGACTCCAATAGCTAAAGGCCACAGGACACTCAGGAAGATCCAGGATGAGGAGCATAAGAATACATATCCTGAAGTGCTCCGTTCAGAGAAGACTCACACTGAAGACTCGAGCTGTTTGAGAAGTGGACCCCGTCACCTCGAGAGAGAAAGGATCCCACTGACATCTAAGACCCACCTTTGTGGAAGTGAGCCAGCCCTACATTTGGAGAGGAAGGAGATTCCAGTTGCCCAGCTCAAACACATTCTGGGTAACATACTTCCTCAGACAGATAGAGCTAGGTAGAGAATTTCTTTAATTTTGTAGGATGTGAGCATCGCTGGCTGGCCAGCATTTATTCCCCTTGAGAATGTGGTGGTGAGATGCCTTCTTGAATTGTTGCAATCCACGTGCTATAGGTTGCCCACAATGTCCCAGTGGTAGAAATTCCAGGATTTTGACACAGCGACAGGGAAGGAACAGCAATATATTTCCAAGTCAGGATGGTGAGAGACTTGAATGGAACTTGAAGGTGGTGGTGTTTCCATATATCTGCTGCTCTTGCCTTTCTAAATGGAAGTGGTCATGGGTCTGGATGGTGCTATCTGAGGATCTTTAGTGAATATCTTCAGTCCATCTTGTATAAAGTACACACTGCTGCTACTGAGCTACGGTGGTGGAGGGAGTGCATGCTTGTAGCTGCAGTGCCAATCAAGCGGGCTGTTTTGTCCTGGATGGTGTCAAGCTTCTTGAGTGTTGTTGGAGCTGCAGCTGTCAAGGCAAGTGGGGAGTATTCCATCACACTCCTGACTTGTCTCTTGTTGACAGCAAAAAGGCTTTTGGTGGGGGTGGGGGCAGAATCAGGAGGTGAGTTACTTACTGCAGTATCCCTAGCCTCTAACCCGCTTTTGTAGGCACTGTGTTTATGTGGTGAGTCCAGATGAGTTTCTGGTCAATGGTAACCCCAGGATGTTGATAGTGGGGAATTCAGTGATAGTAACACCATTGAATGTCAAGGGGCAGTGATTAGATTGGCTCTTACTGGTGATGGTCATAGCCGGGCATTTGTGTGGTGTGAATGTTACTTGCCATTTGTCAGCCCAAGTTCGGATATTGTCCAGATTTTTATGCATTTGGACATGGACAGATTCAGGATCTGAGAAGTCATGGATGGAGCTGAATATTGTGCAATCATCAGCAAACATCCTCACTTCTAACCTTATGATAGAGGGAAGCTGGTTGATGAAGCAGTTAAAGATGAGGACTACCCTGAGGAACTCCTACGGAGATGTACTGAAGCTAAGAAGACTGATCTGGAAAAACCACGACCACATTCCTATATGCCAAGTATGACCCTAACCAGTAGAGCATTTGTCCCTGATACCCATTATTTCCGGTTTGGCTGGGGCTCCTTGATGCCACAGTTGGTCAAATGTAGCTTTGATTTAAAGGGCTGTCACTCTCACCTCACCTCTGGAATTTAGCTCTTTTGTCCATGTTTGAACCTAGGCTGTAATAATGTCAGGAGCTGAGTGACCCTGGTAGAACTCAAACTGGATGTCAGTCAGAAGGTTATTGTTAAGAATGTACTGATTGATAGCACTGTTGATGACACCTTCAACCACTTTACTGCTGATCAACATTAGACTCATGGAGCTTAGTTGGATTGGATTTGTGGGAATTTGGGAAATACTCACACGGTGTTTTTAATAAGCAATATTTTGTTAATAAAATCGAGCTGAGCCAGAAACCAAGTTCTGTGTGCCTTTGCCTGCCTCACTAACAAGAGCACTTCGGTAAAGTGTTTTAATACATAAGCTGGTCAAATTGTTCAAAGCACAGACAACACACGCCTCCATGACACTCATAATCTTATACACTGTGATAAGTCCCCTCTCAACTTTCACTATTCCAAAAATAAACACGTCTAATTTTTCTTCATAACTCAGACCGTCTAGACTAGGAAGTACCTTGATAAATTTCCCCGCCTCCTCTCTAGTGCAATCACTTCCTTCCTATTATGTGTTGACCAGAACGGCGCACAGTACTTCAGTTGTGGCCTAACTAGCATTTTACACAGTTCCAATGTAAACTTCCTGTTTTTGAATTCTTTGTCTTGGCTAATAAAGGCAAGTAGCCCATACTTCTTAACCATCATTTTTACCTGCACTTTGAGGATCTGTGAATACACATACTAAGGTCCATCTGATCTTCAGTACTTTTCAGAGTCCTATCATTCATAGCATAATATCTTGCCTTGCTAGCCTTCTCCAAATGTATTATCTCACACATTTCTAGGTGGCAATGCATCTGCCACTGCTCTATCCACCTGATTAGTTCATCAATATCCTTCTGAACTTATAGCTGTCCTCCTTACTATTTACCACTGAACCAATTTTTTGTGTCATTTACAAATTTCTTAATCATATTCTTTCATTTAAGTACAGGTTATTAATGTACATTATAAACAACAAGGGCACCAGCACTGTGGAACCCCATTGGAAACAGACTTCCAGTTACAGAATAATCACAACCATTACCATTTGCTTCCTGTCTCTCACCTAACTTTGGACTCAATGCACAACTTTGCTGTGGATCCCATGGGTCCTTACTTTCTTGACCAGCCTGCCAAGAAGAACCTTATCAAAAACCTAGTTGAAGTCCATATAGACAACATTAAATGCATTACCTTCGTCAATACTCCTGGTTACCTCCTCAAAAGATTTAATCAAATTTATCAAATATAACCTTCCCTTAACAAATCCATGCATGTGATCCCTGACTTATCCCTGTCTCTCCAAGTGCAGGTATAATCCTCAGAACTCTTTTTACTAACTTCTGCAGTACTGACAGGCCTGTCATTTCAAGATATATCCTTTCTTCTTCTTTTTAATAATGGAACAATGTTAGAAGTCCTCTGTGGCCAGATAGATTTGAACAATACTGCCTGGGCCCCTGATATCTTCTGCCTCAATAGCCTAGGATAAATATTCTCGGGCTCGTGGATTTATCCACTTATTAGTTCGCTAAACCTGATAGTACCATAAGGCAGAGATATCAAGGTGTAGAGCCAGATGAACACAGCAGGCCAAGCAGCATCAGAGGAGCAGGAAAGCTGACGTTTCGGGTCTGGACCCTTCTTCAGAAATGGGGGAGGGGAAAGGGATTCTGAAATAAATAGAGAGGTGGGGGGGATGCGGATGGAAGATGGATAAAGGAGCAGATATTCCCACCTCCTTGACCTATCCATCTTCCCTTGACTGACCTACCCCCATCCTAACTCACCACCTGCACTCACCTTTACTGGCTCCATCCCCACCTCCCTGACCTGTCCGTCCTTTCTCCCACCAATCCGCTCCTCCCACCTCAACCCCCATCCCCACACCCACCTCCTACCTACCAACCTCATCCCCAACTCCCTGACCAGTCCGTCTTCCCTTGACTGACCACTCCTCCACCTCCTAACTCCCCACCTACATTCACATTTACTGGCTCCATTCCCGCCTTCTTGACCTGTCTGTCTCCTCCCCGCCAATTTGCTCCTTTATCCATCTTCCATTCACCTCCCCCCGCTCTCTATTTATTTCAGAATCCCCTTCCTGCTCCTCTAATGCTGCTTGGCCTGCTGTGTTCATCCAGCTCTACACCTTGTTATCTCAGACTCTCCAGCATCAGCAGTTCCTACTATCTCAGTACCATAAGGCATATCTGCCTCTCATTAGAGAGAGACAATAGGTGGTGACGACTCACACTCCTCAGGTGATGGGCAAGGTCAAGAAGACAGGCCCTATATGGTGATATCTGACAATTTGGGAGTTGAACCCTTGCTGTTCGTATCACTTTGCATCACATCCAGCCATCTAGCCAACTGAGCTAATCAACTCTCTGAATACCATCTCTCTCTCTCTCTTTATGTTAAATTCTTCTAATATATCACAGTCTTCCAAACTGATGTCTATACCTGAGTTGTCCATTTTGCTTGTTAAGACAGATGCAAAATAGTCATTGAGGACTATGTCCACATCTTCTGGATGCGCGCAAATTGCCTATAAGGTCCCTAATAGGCCCTACTCTTTCTATAGTTATAACCTTGTTCTTTGTATATTTAAAAATCTTGTTTGGATTTTCCTTTATTCCACCTGCCAATGCTTTCTCTTTTTCTTAAATTATTTTTAAGGTCCCCTTGCATTTTTTATACTTAAGATTCTGCCATATTGAGCACCTGACATCTGCCATAAGCTTTCTTTTTTACTTAATCCTAAATAAACTTTATATCACTTCACATCCAGGGTTCTCCGTCTTAGTCCTACCGTTATCTTTACAGAAACATATTTACCCGATACACTCACTATTTTCTATTTGGTTACCTCCCATTGCTCTGACACAGTTTTATCTGCAAACATCTGCTTCCAGTCCACTTGGGTCAAATTGTAAATATTTAAAACTTTTATTTCCATTCTTATCTTTTTCCATGATTACCCAAATCTAACTACTTCTGAAATTCTCCCATACCACTTCACCTTCCACCTGATCAAGCCATTAACAAATATTAGGCCTGGATTTGCTGCTTTCCCATTTGGACTAACATAGAATCACTACAGTGTGCAAACAGGCCCTTCGGCCCAACAAGTCCACACCGAACCTCAGACCATACCACCCAGACCCATCCCCCCAACAACCCACCTAACCTACACCTCCCAGAACACTACAGGCAATTTAGCATGGCCAATCCACCTAACCTGCACATCTTTGGACTATGGGAGTAAACCGGAGCACCCGGAGGAAACCCACACAGACACAGGGAGAATGTGCAAACTCCACACAGACAGACGCCCGAGGCTGGAATCAAGCCCGGGTCCCTGGCGCTGTGAGGCAGCAGTGCTAACCACTGAGCCACTGTGCCCCCCCTGTGTAAGATTTTTCTGCCCTTCCTACTTTTCCAAAATCCCTTTATTTTTCTTAAGCTTCTCTGAAATTTACTTTTAAATTTGTTCAGAGGATGTGCCTATTATTGACTGGGCCAGTATTTATGGCCGTAAATGGCAGTTAAGAGTCAACCACATTGTTGTGGGTCTGAAGGCACACGGAGGCCAGACCATTCAAGGATCGCAATTTCCTTCCCTGAAAGACATTGTGAGCCAGGTGTGTTTTTAACAAAAATTGACAGTGGTTACTGTTAGGCTAACCTTTTTAATTCCAGATTTTATTGAACTTAAATTTCAACATCTCCCATAGTGGGATTTGAACCTGGGCTTAGGGATTGCTAACCCAGTGACATTACCACAGTTGGTCACATATTTGATTCTCTATTTCTCCCTGCCTATACAGTCTCATTTAATGATCCTTCCAGGGTAACTACCCTCCTCAGTGCTATAATTACTTCCTTGATCAATATTATGTCCTCGCCTCCACTTCTATCCCTGAATGTCCTACAACAAGTTATTCACTGGTGTCTGTCTGGTGGCAGTTACACAGCATACAAAATAAGACACTGTTCAAAGGTTATGTAGAAAATCATGAGTTTCTTGAGTACATCAATGAGTGGTTCAAAATTATCAGCGACTCCCCTTTCTTTATGAGAATCCAAGGGTGTCAATTGACCCTCAGGTCTTTTGAAGTCCTTTGCATACCATTTATAGTGTTCACCAGTTCCGCTGATTCTGAATTATTCTGTGAGCATTTAAAGTTACTGACGAATAATTGTCAGAAGAATCGATCCATATTACTTCCAAGTACTGCATAGATTTTTGCAGTCTGCTCTGGAACATTGTTTCACTTGCTAATAATTGAATTACTGTTTAATCAAGAGATATCTCTGAGTCTAACTGTAACTTATTATCCCTAGTTCCAACTATGCAAAAAGTCATGAGTGATTTTGCCATCCTGAGTACCACAAATGTAATATTTGGCCAATTAGTAAAATCTGTAGAAATGGTAAACAGCATCAATTTCGTCTCGTTTTCCTTTATTGAACTTTCAAACAATGTGCACCTGCAGATAACCAATTTTTTTTTACAAATCTGCCTCATATGTTTCAAAAATAACTACTCATTCTCAAGTAGGTGAAAACACATAATTTTCCATTCTCTCCACATCTAAAATATCAATAATTATTTCAACAAAAACTTCAATTCTTTTTCTTATTTAAACCAAAACACTTCTCAGATCCAGATACTTCTCAGTTATTCTGTTATTTATCAGCTGGGAAGTGGGAACTAAGAATATGGGAAGTTGGGATTTATGACAAATTTCCCAACAAAGGTAACATAGATTATTTTGTACCCAGAAAAATCTGCACCTGCAAGGATGCTGTTAATAGACCCGAGTTCAAGGGAGTAATCATCAATCTGATGGAAGCCCTGAAACATTAACTCATGTTTCTCTCTCTACAGATTCAATTCCTACTGAATATTTCCAACATTTTCTGCTCTTATTTCAGATTTCGAGCATTCAACATTATCGTAGCAAATTCAGGGAATCAGCTCTCTCCTTCTGCACTGATCAACCAGCTGGACTTCTACAATGATGCCAAGCATTTGACAAGTCGAAGGGAGACATCAACAGAGGTGATCTTTCTTTGTAAGCAAGATTAATAAGAATAAGCACCTTCAATGAATGAACACAATGTGAAACCTCCACTAAATGCAAATAAGTTGTGCACAGGAGGTATTTTTGTTACAGCAAGTCAGAACAAACCAGGACTGAATACCTGAGCAACAAGACCAGGTTTGACGGATGAAAGGTATGCCAAAAATGGATCTCATATTAACAATTTTTCATATGGGATGTGATAAGTACAATGGAATGGAGAGCTTTGCAAATATTCCTAAATCCTACTGTAAAACCAAATGTTTGAACAACTGCAGAAAGTTCAGTTTCTCTTCAGGCTGTCTAAATCAATGCATTGCATTAATAAAATATTAAACTACTTTTACTCAAATTTACTCTTATAGCATGACCTATTCCAGGAAAATGAATTAGCAAAAGCTGTCAATCAAGAGGAGGAATGTATAGTGATTCAAACTGGCTGTATTTTTGCCATTTGACTTCCTGCGAAAAACTATATTTTGGTCCCTTTTGGGTATAGTTGATTTACAATTTTACTCCAACATTCCAGAATAATGAAGGTGATTTTAAAGAGCTTGTTCACAGGGAATTTATGAGATTGAATCCACCACCAAATTTACTGCCTGCCTGATTATTTTGGGGAATGTGTTAAACGAACAGTCAATCCAACCTGATCAAAATACCATATTCTGAGAACAAATTTGCTGCCAAAGCATGTTACTTGCCTTATTGTTGTTGATACATTGTTAATGAAAATCTGAGGGTTTTTTGAATTATGATGAAAACCAAGTTATCCTAGTTTTCTGACAAATATTCCTGATTTTGCTAAACATGGACAACCTGGTGATTCATCAGCTTGCTGTGTATGATGTGTCATCGCAAATATGTCACATTTTGTAAGCCTTTCCAAAGTCAAGAGAGGGTGTGAGCTCAATGAAAGACTACTGTGGTCCTCTGATGTACTAGTCCTCTGAAGAAACACCAGCTTATCCTGTGGCAGCTCAAGGTGGCTAGGCTTATGCGATGACTACAAGGTTTTATTTGCTTTCTTTGCTAGAAGTAGAACGTATGAGTTCTGTGCCCTGATCACCATCTGAGGTCTGACTGTTAAACACCAGAGGTGAAAGGTTGTATGGACAGAGTCCAGGCAACACATACTTTTTCAGATTTTATTTTGACCAACACACCAGTAACACTGTTTACCTATACCGTCTCTATATTCAGTCATCCAAGTATTCTCTCAGTTATCCCTTAAAATATAATCATCACCTGTTCTCTACATCCATTTGGCCTGAGGCATCCCTGCCAGACCCTGCTAGATGATAATTGATGCCCCATTTCCTTTCTTCAAAATATATTAATAAATATACGCTAATAATGAGAAACAAACAAAAAATACAAAACAATTCAATATTGTAAGAAGTAACAACATAATATGTTCATATTATATTATATGCCCATTTCTTTGGACAAAACTCTTTTCCCTGTCCCACAGATCCCTTCATCTACCTTCTACACTCTTCCTCCACCTGGACACCTCCCTTTTGTCTCTAATCTGCACTTGACCTGTTCATCGAGAACTGTCGATGTGATATCAGTCACCTCAATTTCTCTGCTTCCCTCATCCATTATAACCTATTATAACCAGCTTAATTTACTGCTCTCCGTGCTCTCAGATGCAACCTTGACTTTGTCATCAAATCTGTTGACAAGGGTGGTCCCGTTAATGAATTAAAAAAAACATTTCTGCCACCTCCAGTGGGCTGCCACCACCGGACACATAATCCCTTCCCCTCCTTTGTTAGCCTTCGCAGGGACTATTCCTTCCAGGGAACACTGATATATCCCTCCTCCACTCCCAACATCCCCCACAACCCCATGGCACCTTCCCTTTTAATTGCAGACAGTGTAACACTTGTCCACTTAACTCCTCTCTCCTCACTATTTTAGGCTGTAGACACACATTCCAGGTGAAGCAGCTTGTCACCTGGAAAATTTACCTGCACTTCATTCAGTCTAGTCTATGGTATTCATGACTCACAACGTGGCCGCCTATACACTGGGAAGGCAAAACGCAGACTGGGTGACCACTTTGCTGAGTATCTATTCTCTGTTTGTAAAAATGAACTTAAACTTCCAATTGCCTGCTGCTTCAACATACTGCCATGTTCCCTGGCCAATATTTCTGTCTCAGATCTGCTGCAATGCTCCAGTGATGCACAATGCAAGCCTGGGGAGCAACACCTTATTTTCTGCTGAGGTACCTTCCAGACTTCAGGCTTCAATATTGAGTTTAACAAGGTCAAAATGTGAACAGGCTCCTCTATGCTTTTTACAAGTCCCCCACACCCCAGGTCCTGTTTTGTATGGGTTGTTCACAGCACATTGTACCCTTTTTTAACCATTTGTACTTCTTGTTAGCATCCTACTTAGCATTTATCTTTCTCCCGGCTTATCAGCAGCAATCTCTTTGCCTACTGTCTAGCCTTTGCTCAGGCTCGACACACGCACTGTTGCCACAAGAATTCTGTTGTGAATAACTCGCTCCTGACTCCCAAAGCCTGCCAACCATTTACAAGGGATGAATGAGGTGTGTGTTGAAATACTCTCCACTTGTCTGAATGACTATAGCTCCAAGAAAACCCAAGAAGCTTGACATCCTCTGGGACAAAGTGACTTACTTGACTGGCACTGCATCCGCGAACTTGCTCCATCACCATTACTCAGTAGCAGCAGTGTGTACCATCTACAATATGCATTGTAGAAATTCACCAAATGGTCCTCAGATAGTACCCCCCAAACCCACAATCACTACCATCTGGAAGGTCAAAGGCACCAAATACATGGGAACACCATCTCCTGCATGTTCCCACCCAAGCCAATCACCATCCTGACTGGGGAATATATCACCGTTCCTTCAGAGTTGTCCTTTCCTTACAGCACTGTGGATATATTTACAACAAATGGACTGAGGTGTTTCAAGAAGTCAGCTCTCTACCACTTCTCAAGAGAAACTAGGGATGGGAAATAAATGCTGACTCAGCCAGCAATGCCCACATTGCGTAAGTGGGTAAGGTAAAATCAGACAACTGTCTGCTGTTATCCATCCATTCAGATTTGGAGATTTCTACATTGTCCAGCATCTGTTTAAAACCATTTTTAAAACCAATGCTAATCCTCAGTCCTTTCATCATTCACACACTTTGCTCAATGCATGTTATCCCATTGTAATGTAAGTCGATGTACTACTCAATTTGTATTGCTGCTGAATCCTTTTAACAATTTCTTCTAAATTTTGGTAAAGAAAATTGCCGTATTTATGACTCGAACGAGAGAATGGATTTCTGCCACTAAGGAACTTGTCTACTACTTTTGAAAAGTTTTTCTAATTTATTTTAGCTTCCCAAGATAAGGGGAATTCCTAACCCTGGTTCCCAAATCAAAAAAAAACCCTCCTGCACTTGAGGACTAAGCAATAAATCAAGCTCAAACGTAGAATTGTATAAGAAGGTCACTAAGATCACGATGTTTAATGTTCCTGGTATTTCCCAATGATGGAAACTTCAACACACAATTCTCCATTTTTAATGTTTTCAATATTTTCTTCAACCTAGTAGTATCTTCCACCTTGAAATTTTTCATAGTTGTACTCAACACTAATATTTCAAAACTGGCCTCTGGTCTAATTTGGGTGCCCAGCCAATTCAATTGTTGAATTAGATCTTAAAATTCCTCCATTTCAGTTTTGGAAGCCACTGAATCTTTTCATGAAGCCCCACTTTGACTTATTGCAGAAGGACTAACATTTACCAGATAAGATTATTGGTGCAAAATGATTGTCAATTTCTTTTCAGAGATAAATGGTACTGCAGATGCTGGAGAATCCCAGATAACAAGCATGGGGCTGGATGAACACAGCAGGTCAAGCAGCATCATAGGAGCAGGAAAACTTGACGTTTCGGGCCTAAACCCTTCATCAGAAATCAATTTCTTTTGCTTGATTTCCAATGCAATGTAGTTAGAAGCTCCAGAAGATGAATTTCCAATTTTGAATTCTGCTTTGAGCCCATTTATAGCAATGTTTTCGCATTTACTTCTCCCACTCCACAAAACATTATTTATGTGCTTCATTAAGATGCCTGAAAGCTGCCAGCCATGGTGCCAGTAAAACATGACAGGATTTGCTTTCAACTGGAAACAATCCAATTTTCATAAGACAGGCCTTACTAAGAAGTACCAAACTAAGCAATGTACACAAGTTCCAGAGTGATGACATTACTTCTGGTGCCTTGTTTGAAGGGTGAAGAATGCTTCCGTTTTGAATTGATCTCCCTGAAGAAATGCAGCAGCGGGTGCAATAAAATGTGTGAATGCAAAAATACTGAAATTGTTTGATCTACAAGCATATCTACATATTTGTTGCTTACAAAGACAAGAAAATCTTTAAAATTACTTTTCCTTACATCATGAATCTATACTTTGGTCCTCTGGTTTTCCTTCAAACCACTGTGCTACTGATATGGCTTTAGCCGTATTAGTTCCGTCAGGATATAACTTCTGCATCCATATCCATCTAACGTGGTTGGGCTGACTATCTCCCAGATGACTCTTTGTACACCTCAGATTCTCTCTACTTTCAAAGCTCCTGCTGTTTGGCATCTTTTATTAACATGTCATCAAATTTGTTCATAGCTGCTAAGACTTTCCAATCATGTGAGCTGCTGCTCCTGGAGTCACCCTGGTCTGTTTTGTATTCCTTGACCTTGTTAACCTATTGCTTCAGTCTTATGTTCTAGCTCTTATCTATTACAGAATGATCTCCCTCTCCTAATGATAGGAATTAATTAAATCATTCATGATGTCATTATTGCGACATATTTGTTTCCACTGTCTGAACCACTGCTTAAGTATTCACTTGCCTTTCATTTTTGGACTTCATGTTCCCATGCCATGACCTTCATTTATTCTACAATTAACAATTGTTATATTTTCCAGTTGCCTTATCTGTTATAATAGTCTGATCAATCCTTTGAGCATTTCTTTCTGGTAAGAATTTGACATTAGTACCCAATGCCGGTAGTTTCTTTCAGGATCAATGGCCTCATTTTGATCATCAGAATATTACACAAATATATACAGATTAGAAATGAGATATGAGTCTTAAGAATAAAGAAGTGAAAGGATATTCAGATCAGTCTTTGGGTTGCTTGAGAACAGTATATGGTGGAACATTATGACTGTTATGTTGAGTGACATTGATTGTACTGCCATTGGCTTAGCAAGTTAACTGAGATTCTTTTATTCTATTTCCTCTTTTCAGTAATTGGCTTGCAGCAGACAGAGTATTTCATTTTTACCTACAATGCAAAGGTGTTTCATGGTTGCCCTGAAGCTGAGACCTTCCAACAACACTAGTCCACACTGACACATCAGTCCACCAATAAATCCAGGCAGGAATTACAGTTGGTTTTTAATCTCTGTTTTGTATGCTCCTGGAAGGGTAAAACCAAAACCTGTAACGTGATTCATGTTCATAGTCTGGAATAAACCTGGAGGAGAGGATTTCCTGGGAAGAGGAGGCAATTACATTACTGTGCACCTCTGCCTTTTGACATCTTGCTCTTTGAAGCTTCCTTGGGGCCTTACAATGTGCGATGTTCCATGGGCTCACACAGGGAAGGTTTTGGCAGTGAATTCCACACTGTAGTTACCATATACATTATCAGCCAAGCTTGGCTTGTAGTGAGTTAAAAACGAAATAAAAACCGAAAGAACTGCAGATGCTGTAAATCAGAGACAAAAGTAGCAATTTCTGGAAAAGTTCAGCAGGTTTGGCAGCACCTGTGGAGAGAAATCAGAGTTAAAGTTTCAGGTCGAGTGACCCTTCCTCAGAACATTGAGAAACAATCTTGTCCAAAATTTCAAATTGCCTGTAAATAAGTCTGGGCTCTGATCCATTGTCATGACTTCACCTTATATTGATCATTTCAACTTTTTTCATAATAATATTGCTGTTGTAATAAGGAGGCTAAATCCTTTTAAAGTTGTAATGTTTGTATCACATCACAGCTGACCCTCTTCGTGACCAATCACCATTGCATTTGCTGTTTGACTGACTGCTGCACTCCAGTTCTGCTTCCACCCAGATTTTTGCCTCACAATTTGCTCTGTTTGTTCCCCTGCTGACAGTCTTGCTCACTGTCCCATACACTGACTCCCTCACCACTTAGGTCCTACCTTGCTTCAGCCCCAATAAGCGCCCTGTTTCTGCCTCCCACACTGACTCACTGGCTGCCTTTCTCAATGCCTCAAAAACTGCCTTACTTGTTGCTGCACTGACTGCCCTGCCCCTACCCTATTCCACCCCAAATGCCACGCTTTCCATTTCATTCTCTACCCCATTCACAACCCTGCACAGTGCATGGCATGCTGCTGTGTACATTGCTGCCGTTGCCAACCTACTTGCCATCCCCTTCCCACTTATCTCATCATATCTAAAATATCCAAGTAAAAGAGAACTGAGGCAGACTGTCCATTTAATTCCTGTCATAATAAAGAAGGGCATCCCATTACCCTTCTGAATTGCTTGCTGTACCTACGTACTAACCTTTTGTGGCTCATGCACTAGAATATCTAAAGCTCTCTATACCTCAGACTCTGTAAGTTGTTGTCCATTCAAATAATATTCTGCTTTTTTATTCTTCCTGCCCGAGTGAACAACTTCATATCACTCCACAAATTAACTCCACTTATCAGACTTTTGCCCACTCACTCAACTTATTGGCATTAGAGGCAGTCCAGAGAAAGTTCACCAGGCTGATGCCAGGTACGGACGCACTGTCTTATGAGGAAAGGTTGAGCTGATTCAGACTAAGTCCATCGGAATTTAGAAGAACAAGATGCAACTTTATTGAAACATACAGCCTTTTTAGGGGACTTGACAACATACGTATAAAGAGGTAACGCAGTGTGGAGCTGAAGGAACACAGCAGGTCAGGCAGCATCAGAGGAGCAGGAAAGCTGACATTTCGAGTCTTTGTTTTTATAGCCTAGAAAGTATAGTTTCAGTGTAATGCTTGGAACCAGGGCCAGGTGGATTTCATTCACTATGAGATCCTTGAATGGAACTGTTACCCTGAGCCAATCAGGGAGCCCTGGCTGACAGATATAAACAGGAAATTCAGACAGTCTCCTGATCCTAGGGACTGGCTCTGAGCTGGCTAGTGACAGTCCATGTACAAACTATGTGTAAATAAAGGGTGACTTGGTGCCAGGATACCAGCCTCTGTGCAGTTATTTCACTCAGTGTAAGGGGTTGTACATTTGAGTTGCAGATGAGGGGGAATTTCTTCCCTTAGAGGGCTAAGAATCTGTGGAATTCTGAACAAAAAAGGGTTATTGGGGTTAAGCTGTTCACCATATTCGAAGCTGAGATGGACAGGGTTTTAGTGATTTGGGGAATCAAGCGTTTTGGGGAAAAGGCAGAAAACTGGAATTGATGTTATCAGATCAACCATTATCTCATTGAATAACAGAGAAAACCCAATGGGCTGAATGGCTTCCTTCTGCTCCTATGCCTTATGGTCTTACAATCTATCTATTTAAGTTTGCAGCCTGCTTCTGTTCTCTTCAGAGCATATTTTTCTGCCTAAATTTGTGTCATCCACAAGTTAAGTCAACGTAGAGTCATAGGGTCATACAGCATGGAAACAGACCCTTCAGTCCAACTTGTCCTTGCCGAAAAAGTTGCCCAAACTAAACTAGTCCCACTTGCCAGCATTGGACCTATATCCCTCTAACCGTTTCCTGTTCATGTACTGGTCCAGATGTCATTTCGATGTTCTAACTCTTTGTATATACCACTTCCTCTGGCAGTTCATTCCACATACGAACCATACTCTGTACGAAAAAATTGCCCCTCATGTCCCTTTTAAATCTTCCCCCTCTCACCTTAAAAAATATGCCCACTAGTTTTGAACTCCCCCACCCTTTGGAAAAGACCTTTGCAATTCACCTCATCTATGCCCTTCATGGTTTTATAAAACTCTATAAGGTCACCCCTCAACCTCCTACACTCTAGTTAGAAAAATCACAGCCTATCAGCCCATTTTTATAACACAAACCTTCCAGTCCCATTAACATCCTGGTAAATATTTTCTGAAAACCTTCCAATTTAACAATATCCTACCTATGACAGGGTGGCCAGAACAATACACAGGACCACAAAAGTGGCCTTACCAACATTCTGTACAACCTCAACATAACATCCCAGCTCCTCTACTCAACGGTCTGAGCAATGAAGGCAAGCATGCTAAGTGCCATCTTAACCACCCTGTCAACTGTGACACAACTTTCAAAGAATTACATATCTAAACCCCTCAGTCTCTCTGTTCAGCAACACTACCCAGGGTCCTATCATTAAGTGCATAAGCCCTGCCCTTGTTCATTTTAACAAGGTGTAATACCTCACATTCATCCAAATTAAACTCCGTCTGCCACACCTTAGCCCATTAGGCCAATTGATCAAAATCCCTTTGAAATCTTAAATAGCCTTCTTCACTGTCCACTTTACCACCAATTTTGATGTCATTTGCAAATTTACTAACCATGCCTCCTGAATTCTTATCAAAATTGTTCATATAAATGACAAGCAACAGTGGACTCAGCACCGATCCCTATGTGACACCACTGGTCACATGCCTCCAGTCCAATAAACAACCCTTCCAACCCAAAAGGTCAACTTTCCTGCTCTTTTGATGCTGCCTGTTCTGCTGTGTTCCTCCAGCTCCACACTGTGTTACCTCCACCATCGCCCTCTTGTCTTGCACTATCAAGCCAATTTTGTACCCAACTGGAGAGCTCTGCCTGAGTCCCATGTGGTCTACCTTTACAAATCAGTTTACCATGCAGAACTTTCTCAAAGGTATATGTTTCTCCTTAAAAGAACTCAAATAAAATGTTTAAATATGATTTCTCTTTCACAAAAATCCTTCAATCTAGTTCAAAAAGGCAGCTTACCACCACCTTTTCAAGGGCACTTAGGGGACAATAATTGCTTTCCTAACGTACCCATTTGTTCAGCTGTAGCACCAGTTTCTGTGTTGTAATTGCCTGTAAATTATATAGAGCTCTATACTTTTATTATACATAGAAGCACACTCCTAAGAATGCTCAAAAAACAGAGGAGTAAAATTGACCTCACTTAATGCATATGTTGTAGGCCAAGTGGAATTGCATCTTCACTGTATTCAACTAACCCTTTTTGACTTGCTTAAAAGTGAAAAATATTTTTCCCCGATTCATGTATGGTATTTTCCTAGGTGACCATTTCTGGTACATTTATGGCATTTGCCACTTCTACCAGTACATGTTACTGGGTAAGGGTCATTTGAGACCGTTCACTAATCCTTCTTTTTCTGAAATTAGTTTTGGTCTATCTAGTGATTATTGGTGGAGCATGCACTTCTACGCAATAGGTACAGAAAAGGCATTGGTCTTAAATAACAAGTTTTATTGCATGGTAGCAATAATTGTGACTACATTTGGTCTGACATAATTACTAGGACCATAGGCAGCTGCTACAGATACATTAACTCCCTCTGAAAACTAAAATAGGATTTCTTGTCTCCAACCATAGATGGGGTTTAACCCAGTAGAATGGATGAAACCAATGTAACATGATAAGTAACCCTATCAGAACCATATACAACATCATGTATTAAGATTCCTCTCAGCATGGTTTAATTGCTCCTATTGAAATGGGTCACCTTCATGTGACAAAGGAACAGCACTCTGAACACTTGTGATTTCAAATTGACCTGTTGAATTTTTACCTGGCATCGTGTGACTTCTGACCTTTTCTCGAAGCCTAACCTACTTCATTAATTCCTGTAATGGATGGTTAATTTGCAATTCCCTTTGCTTTTCTGGCACATGTAAAAAGAAGAAAGTGTGTAATATTTTGGATTGTCTAGCATCCCCAAGGGTGAGGTCACTGGACTGGATAGATAATGGAAAAATAGTCCAGAAATGCCAAATCAAAACTTTTAATAACATCAGGTCCTCAAAATGTTCTCCCACTCTGAGCAAATTCAGCCTGATGTGGATGACATATTTGTCATTATCATGCGCACAAAACTGGAAGAGACCCAATAACTCATCAATAACATCCTAATCAGCATAAAATTCACCAGGAAAGAGGAGAACAACAACCAAATCCCATTCCTGGATGTATTGAGTGAATAAAGAGCCAATGGTGAGCTCCAGACCCAGCATAATCAGAAAGGTCACCCATACGGGACAAAATACTTAACTATAACAGCGACCACCCAAACACCCACAAATGGAGCTGCATCAGAATTCTGTTAAAAAGTGCCATAACACACTAAAGCACCCCAGAACTGAGCAAAGCCAAAGAACACTCCCACAGTGTCTTTAGAAACAATAGCTACCAATAAAGCATAGCCCAGTGGTACTTACTCAACACACAACAACACGAAGCCACAGCAGTCCCGAATACGCTAATCACCCTGACATACATCAAGAACTTTTCAGAGATGACTACCAGACTGTCCTGACCACTAGGAATCATGGTAGCACACAAACCCACAGCTACACTATGACAAATACTGACAAGAACAAAAGATCCCATACCCACAACTGACAGGACCAATGTTATGCATAAAATCTCATGTAAGGACTCCCACAAACACTACATCAGACAGATCGGGGGGAAACTAGCTATCAGGGTACATGAGCACCAAGTAGCTACTATGAGACATGATCAACTGTCACTAGTTTCCATACACACGGACAAAGAAGGCCACCAATTTGACTGGGACAATGTAACTGTCCTAGGAAAATCCAATCAAAGACACGGACAGGAATTCCTAGAAGCTTTGTACTCAACCTGGAACTCCACCAACAAGCACGTGGAAATAGGCCCCCTATACCAACTACAACGAAGCAGAACTGGAAATTAGGCCAATTGCCACATTAGACCGGATCCACATAAATTACAAGCAGGACAGACCAACAATGCTTCATCAGAGGCACACTGTTGATGTTATGAAGTATGGTGACGAAACATCTACAAGCCAACCTACCAGCTTGGTGAACAAATCAACAACCCCAAATTCAGCCTACATCACACAGTGTGACTGAAACATCGACAATAACATGAGAAAGCAAAGAACCAAAAGGTTAAAAGGACAATATTCATGAATATTTGTTATGAACAATCAACACTAAAAATTACAGGATTATCAGCTAGATACAACACCTGCTACACAAGGACCAGCAATATTTTCCTCATTGTTTCTGCAAGCAAATCCCACCAGAACTAATTTGAGAGTTGTAGCGATTGTTTTTCAACTTTAAGTATGAAAATTGTTTGCCCTGGGGAAAGCAATGGCCCAGCAGTATTATTGCTAAACTGATAATCCAGAGACCCAGGAGATGAATTCCATAGAAATCTGGAACGAAGAGTTTGATGATGACTGCTGCTGATTATCAGGGAAATCCATCTGGTTCACTAATATCCTTTAGAGTAGGAATTGTTGTCCTTACCTGGTGTGGTCTCCGTGTGAGTGCATGTGGTCGATTCAGCCTGAAGCTGAGAATGGGTTTAAATAAAATTTGCTTTGCATACATATTTCCAGATTTCTAAATACAAGCTAAAAAATGCGCTGGCAGGAACTGAAATCTATAAAGTTGAAAATACAGCTGTGAACTTCAAAAAGTTTCAACATTTGTTTAACTTATGTTATCAAAGGAACAGTTGGTTGTGTTTGTCAGAAGACTGATTACCTCACCCATTTATATCGGGGAATCAGACAACCATTAATCAGCTGAAAAAATAGCACTGATCAAAATAATATTTTTTAAACTGTAGCAACCTTCGTGGTTTCATGAAAACACTGATTCTGTGAGACACCTAACTAATTTTCGGAAGAACGCCCATACCTGCACAGTAAAGCTTGTGCTTTTGGACTGTCGAAAAATCCCTTGATATGATATTTCTATGAGAATGTGGTTGTATATTTCTTGCTTTTTATTCTATCAAGCTTAATAAGAACCATAGATTCATTTAGATTATTTCAATCATTTGCAGACACATTATAGTAGATTTTTCAAGTTCTTACTGTCAATAATTGTACAGAAAGTGAATTTAACTAATCGCAGTTAGACACAAAAGCCACCACATCCTGTCATTTATCTGATCATGTTGCTCCCCATTTAATTTTTCTTTTGAACTTTAATCTGTTGCTGGAAGCTCTGACTAACTTTCTAGTTGTAATATTAACTGAGTTGCCTTTGAGATTATTTACAAGTATACAAGTAGACAACTTTAACATTTGATAAGATCAATAAAGGATAATTCAATTCAAGATCATAGCCGGTGTAATTGTAACCACAAATCCACATTCTTGTCTACTCCAAATAACCTTTCACCTCCTTGACTGACAGTAATTCGTCTACCTCTGACTTAACAATATTCAGCGCTTCCAGCACGTTTTCAAGAAGACAGGTCCAAACACACAGCCTTCTGAAACAAAAATGGTGTCTCATCAATATTTCAAAAGGGTAATAACCTGCTTTTTAAATAGTGTCCCCTAATTCATGATTCTCTCAAGAGAGGAAACATTCTCCCCACATCCAACATCTAAAGATCCTTCAGTGTCTTATATGTTTCAATCAATTCTAACTCTTAGTCTTCTAAACACCAACTGATAAAAGCCTAACTTCTCCAACCTTTTGTCATAAGGCAACACATTAATTCCAAATATTATTCTGGTAAACATTCTCTGAACTGCTTCCAATACATTTGTATTCGCCCTTAAAAAAACATGACCAATACGATACACAGTGCTCCAGATATGGCCTTACCAATGCCCTGTTTAACCGAAGCAGATTCTTAGTACATTAGGTTTGAATGCCTGTCACAATATACGTTAATATTCTATTAGCTTTCTCAATGCTTGCTGTACTGACTTTTAGTGATTCACGCCCAGATCCCTTTGCATCCCCAAAGTACTGCAACTCCTGATCATTTAGGTAATGTACTCATTCTTTATTTCTCATGCCAAAATGGATAATTTCACATTTTCCCACATCATACTTCAGATCCTTGCCCTTTCACTAACCAATCTGTATCTTTTTGTTGCATTCTTATAGCCTCTTCACAACTTACTTTTCCACCCGTCTTTACGGGATCTGTCAATTTTGCAACCATATCTTCAGTCCCTGCAGTGAAGTCATTCATACCGTATATATTGTAACATTTGAGATCTCAGCTCTGACCCCTGTGGACCACCACTGGTTACATTTTGCCAATGTGAAACAAAAAATGCTTATTCCCTGCATCCTCTCGCCTGCTAATCTACAATCCAGCCCTCAAGACTCAATATCGAGTTGAATAATTTAAAGCCTAAACTCTCCCATATCCTAGCCCCCTACCCCACACACCAGGCCTTGTTATCACATAGTCTGCCATCAGTTGTTAGCCACTAACAGTCTCCATTAACAGCTATTCACCCACCTAGCCAGATCGTTATCCACTCCTTTATCTGTCTAACTATACTTCCCTCTCTTTGGTCTCTATTCCCACCTATCATTTACTCCTTACATCCTCCCCAGTCCTATCTTCTGCATATAAATCAACATTTTCCGAGCTCAAGCTATGCCTGCCTCTTTGTAGGTTACGTGGAACAATCCCTCTTCCGTACCTACGCTGGCCCTAAACCCCACCTCTTCCTCCGTTACATTGATGACTGCATCGGCGCCGCCTCGTGCTCCCACGAAGAGCTCGAACAGTTCATCCACTTCACCAACACCTTCCACCCCAACCTGAAGTTCACCTGGACCATCTCTAACACTTCTCTCTCCTTCCTGGACCTCTCTGTCTCCATCTCGGGTAACCACCTAGAAACCGATGTCCATTTCAAGGCCACTGACTCCCACAGCTACCTGGAATACACCTCCTCCCACCCACCTTCCTGCAAAAATGCCACCCCCTATTCCCAATTCCTTCGCCTCCGCCGCATCTGCTCCCAGGATGAGACATTCCACTCCCGTACATCTCAGATGTCCTCATTCTTCAAGGACCGCAACTTCCCCCCCACAGTGGTCGAGAACGCCCTCGACCGTGTCTCCCGCATTTCCCGTAACACATCCCTCACGCCCCGTCCCCGCAACAATAACCAAAAAAGAATCCCCCTCGTCCTCACGTACCACCCCACCAACCTCCGGATCCAACGCATCATCGTCCGACACTTCCGCCATCTGCAATCAGACCCCACCACCAAAGACATTTTTCCCATCCCACCGTTATCTGCCTTCTGGAAGGACCACTCCCTCCGCGACTCCCTTGTCCGCTCCACACTCCCCTCCAGCCCCACCACACCCGGCACTTTTCCCTGCTACCGCAGGAAGTGCTACACCTGCCCCCACACCTCCTCCCTCACCCCAATCCCAGACCCCAAGAAGATTTTCCACATCAGGCAGATGTTCACCTGCACATCTGCCAATGTGGTATACTGCATCTGCTGTACACGTTGTGGCGTCCTCCACATCGGGGAAACCAAGCGGAGGCTTGGGGACCGCTTTGCAGAACACCTGCGCTCAGTTCGCAACAAACAACTGCACCTCCCAGTCGCGAACCATTTCAACTTCCCTTCCTATTCCTCAGACGACATGTCCATCCTGGGCATCCTGCAATGCCACAGTGATGCCACCCGAAGGCTGCAGGAACAGCAAATCATATTCAGCCTGGGAACCCTGCAGCCCAATGGTATCAATGTGGATTTCACAAGCTTCAAAATCTCCCCTCCCCTAACCGCATCCCAAAACCAGCCCAGCTCATCTCCACCTCCCTAACCTGTTTTTCCTCTCACCTATCCCCTCCTCCCACCTCAAGCCACACCCCCATCTCCCATCTACTAACCTCATCCCGCCCCCTTGACCTGTCCGTCCTCCCTGGACTGACCTATCTCCTCCCTACCTCCCCACCTACACTCACCTTTACTGGCTCCATCCCCGCCTCTTCGACTTGTCTGCCTCCTCTCCTCCTATCCTCTCCTCTATCCATCCTCTATCCACCTCCCCCTCTCTCCCTATTTATTTCAGAACCCTCTTCCCCTCCCCCATTTCTGATGAAGGGTCTAGGCCCGAAACGTCAAGTTTTCCTGCTCCTATGATGCTGCTTGACCTGCTGTGTTCATCCAGCCCCAAGCTTGTTATCTCATTTTCCTGGCTACCATCAGTTCTGAGGAAGGATCACCAGACCTGAAAAGTCAATTCTGATTTCTCTTCACAGATGCTGCCAGACCTTCTGAGCTTTTCCAGCAACTTTTGTTTTTGTTTCTGATTTACAGCATCTGCAGTTCTTTCAGTTTTTGTTTAGTATTTAACTCACTGCCACATCTCTTCTGGATATGACCCCCTTGAAGATGTTCTGCTTCTCTCTCTGACGGGATTTCCATTCCAATTATTTTTCTGGTCCACCAACTTTAATTTCACTGTCACTCTTGCTGTTTGACCAGGTATTTCCTAAAACTCATTTCCACAGCCATATCACATTCCCCAGTGACTGCCTGCAGCTCACGTGGATTCCAATTCAAGTTTCATGCCTCATGCTTTTGAATCCACCCAAGATCATAGGTATCTCTGTGATGTTCAACATTCCACAGACAGCTGCTCTCGCCGCATCCTGAGATCCACACTCAGTGCCATGTGACGTCACATGCACATTCTCAACCTCTCTCTCCAATAGCATCACGCTGGCTCAAGGCTGCACCACTCCACAGTTCAATGTCATCCTCCAGCTCATTCGTCATGCGAACATGAAATTTTTCTATTCCTTTCAGACATCGAGGCTCACAAGACGTAACAATTCAGAGATACCCATGGCTCTCTGGAACCTTCCTCCCTTCCCCATCCCTGTGACTCCATTCCCTGCCCCAACCGAACTCCTGTTGGGAATTTGCCATCCTATCTAACCTTCCACTCTCTGATGCTGAACGTTCTGTCCTCAGCAAAGGTCTAAGTTTTATCACTCTGCATTCCCCACATGAATTAATTTTGGGCACGACATGACATCAAACTCTTCCTCTGTTGTCTTCACCTCTGTGCCTATTTCTTTGGGCAAGAGTCCTCCCCACCCCACAGACCCCTTCACCCAGCTCCAACACTCACTCTTGCCCTGGGCTGCTCCCTCTGGCCTTTTACCTGCACTCGATCTGTTCATTGAGAACTGTCAATGTGACATGGGTCTCCTCAATTTCTCTGCCTGCGCTCACTCAATCAAAACTATCTCCCTCCATTTTGACTGCACTCCGTGTGCTTAGATCCATCCCTGACTTTGTTATTAAGCCTGCTGATAAGAATGGCGCTGTTGTAGTCTGGCGTACTGACATCTACATTGCAGAGGCTGAGCACCAGCTCTCAGATACCTCCACCTATCTCCCCCGGACCATGGCCCACCATGGAACATCAGGCCTTTGTATCAACAACAGTCACTGACCTCATTTCATCAGGTGATCTCCCCCACTCCCACCCAACGGCTTCCAAGCTGATAGCCCCCCAGCCTCGCACAGCTTGCTTCTACTTCCTTCCAAAAATTCTCAAACAGGACTGCCCAGGCATACCCATCGTTTCAGCCTGCACCTGCCCCATAGAACTCATAGCTTCCTACCTTGGCTTGGCCTTTTCTCCCCGGTCCAGTCCCCTTCCACGTACATCCGCAATTCCTCTGATGCTTTATGCCAGTTTCAGAAGTTCAAATTTGCTAGTTCCAGCTGCCTCCTATTTACCATGGATGTACGATCCCATTACACATCCATCCCCTACCAGGGCAGTCTCAGGGCTCTCCTCTTCTTCCTGGAGCAAATGCCTGAACTATCCCCAAACACCACCACCCTCCTCCGCTTGGCCGAGCTCACCTTCATCCTAAACAACATCTCTGTTAACTCCTCTCATTTTCTTCAGGTTAGAGGGTGGCCATGGGTACAGACATGGGCCCCAGTTATGCTTGTCTTTTATGGGGTACGTGGAACATTTCTTGTTCTGGTCCTATTGTAGCCCCCACCCATAACTCTTTCTTTGATATATCAATGATATCATTGGTGCTGCTTCCCCGTCTCTTCCAGAATTGGAAAATTTCAACGATTTCGCTTCCAATTTCCACCCTACCTGGTCTATCTCTGACTCTTCCCTTCCCTTTCTTGACATCTGGCAATAAACTGACCACTAATATCCACATGAAACCCCCTGACTCCCACAACTACCTGGACTATACATCCTCACACCTTGCTTTCTGTAAAGATACCATTCCATTGTCTCAGTTTCTCCGTCTCCGTTACATATGTTCTGTTTAAGCCAACTTCTACAGGGACCATTGAAATAGCCATCTTCTTCCTCAACTGAGGATTATCTAGCACCATTGTCAACTAGGCTCTCAACTGGATCCAACATATCTCCCGCACTTCCACCCTCACTCCCTCTCTTCCCTCCCACAACAGTGACATGGTCTCCCTTGTCCTTACATACCATCTGTCCAACATGCGCGTCCAGAAGATCATCAGCCACCATTTCTGCTACCACCAGTGAGATGCCACCACCGGACACGTATTCCCCTTCCCTCCTTTGTCCGCATTCCGCAAGGATCAGTCCCTCCATGGCACCTGGTCCATGCTTCCTTTACTCTCAACACCCTACCCCGCAATAGCCCCACAGCACCTTCCTCTGCAACTGCCGAAGGTGTAACACCTGCCCATTTACCTCCTCTCTTCTCAGTATCGAAGGGCCCAAACATACCTTCCAGGTGAAGCAGCACATTAACTGCACTTCTCATAATCTGGTCTACTGCATTTGCTGCTTGCAACATGGTCTCCTCTACATTGGGGAAATAAAGCATAGACTGGGTGACCACTTCACAGAACATCTATGTTCTGCTTGCAAAAAAGACGCTGAGCCTCCAGTTGCCTGTCACATTAACACACCACCCTGTTCATTGGCCAACATCTCTGTCTCAGGCTTGCTGCAGTGCTCCAGCAAAGCTCAGTGCAAGCCGGAAGAACAACACCTCATTTTCACCTTGGGGACCCTGAAGCCCTCTGGACTCAATATCGAGTTCAATAATTTTAGGGCATGAACTCTCTCATTACCTATTCTCCAACCCCACACGCCAGGCCTTGTTATGACATACTCTGCCATTACACACCATCAATTGTTAGCCACTAACATTCTCCATTAACAGCTATTCACCCTCCTAACCAGATCATTATCCACTACTTTGTCTGTCCAACTGTACTTCTCTCCCTTTGGGAACTGTCCCCATCTATTATTTACAAATTAGCCCCTCCCTCATCCTATCTTCTGCGTATAAACTGACATTTTCCTAGCTACCTTCAGTTCTGACAACAGGTCACTGGATCCGAAACGTTAACTCTGATTTCTTTTCACAGATACTACCAGACCTGCTGAGCTTTACCAGCAACTTCTGTTTTTGAATCTACTATCTATGCCCAATATGGTACACTCTATATAATGAGCTTTTATTTAACATGGCACTGCATCAAATGCCTTCTCAAAATCTAATTAGAGTTTCCCCTTTATTCCAAGCTCATGTAACTTCCTCAACTAACTCCAAAAGATTGATAAATCATGATTTCCTTTTTACAAAACCATGTTGCTTCTGTTTGATTACTTTTAAGTTATCTAAATGTCTTCCTATAACTTCCTTAATAATAGTTTCTGACATTTTCCTGACACACGTGCTAAAAATAATTGGCCTTTCAATACCTGCTTTCTGTATCCTTTTTGAATCAAAGAGTCACGTTTGCTATCTTCCAATCAAATTGGACTTTTTTCCCAAATCAATGGAGATTTGAAAAATTAAAATTAAAGTATCAACTTTCTCAGTTGTCACTTTTTTTTAAGAGCCTAGGATTAAGAAATCCATCAGGAAACAGGCATTTGTTAGCCCATGGTTTCAACAATTTACTCAGAACCATTTTTCTGGTAATTTTACTTTTCCTGAGGGTAGAATCTTCCTGGATTCAAACAAAATGGGCATTAGCAAGAAAGTTGGGAAAATTGTGTGCGATCAACATGAGGAATCTCCTGCCATCAAGAGAAAAATATCCCATTCTCCAACCAACAGTTGGTATGTAAGATGGGATATTCGATAGTGAGTACTGAGAGGCCTACTTGTAGGCATGACATCCTCATTCTTATAGCATCTCACTGCATAGAAACTAGACGGTGACAATTCTTGAAATGAAAGATAGCAAAGTAACCTATAACTCTAGATCACCACTCACTCCTCTATGATTCCATCAATCACCAACATCTCAGGGCACATTTCACAGAAAGTGACCCTAAATACCATCCATTGTCCATTTGCACTTTCTCTCCTTCATTGGCCAAGTGCTCTTCCAATTCCCCTCTGTCCAACATGTCCAGGGTAAAAGAGTATACTGTGCAGGGCCACTGCAGATAGCCAGTGCTTGACTGGGTGCACAACTGTGCTTAAAGATGGCACTGGTGTCAGGAATCCCATACATCCCAGCAGTGGCCATCACTTCTGCCTGCGGTGAATGGGAGAATAAGATGAGTATGGTACAATGGAGTATAGTGTATATCTAATGAGGTGAGTTTGAGAAGATAGTGCCAGAAAATCCTTTAAAGCTCATGCACAGTAAACGTCCATGAAATTCAACATAATTGACACTTAATCAAAACCTGGAAAAATTCAACCCTGGCTTCTCCATCCCTTCCATTTCCTGACGTATTCCTGCTTTGAGTATGTTAATTGCATTATCTACGGTGAAGACCAATAAAAAGTACCTGTTCAATTCTTCTCTAATCTCCTTATTTTCCATTATTAATTTTCCAGACTGACTTACAACAGGGCAGACAATCATTTGCTAACTTTTTTCCTTTTTAAAATATTCATAGAAACTCATACTATCTGTCTTTATATTTCTGGCTAATGTTTGTTTGGGCTCCAAAGTTTTTTCTTATTGTTAATCTCTGAGCCATTCTTTACTTTTGTTTTAATATTTTGTCCAATTTCCTGACCTGCTACCCATCTTTGCAGAATTTATTCATGTTCCTTAAATTTGTAACTATCTTTAACTTTTTTAATTATTAGAATTATTTAATTCTAACATATTGCTCTAAATATCTGCCAAAATCTGTCCTATTCTTGCAGATTTTGGTTTTTATGCTTGAATATTCCTAAGTCATGAACTCATTTATGAAAATATACTAGTGAATATTTATTCCCCTCTCAGCTCAAAGCCACTACTTGCAGACATTTTTGTGCCAATTGCTTCCAGGAATATACAAAAGAGGGTTAAAAACCAACTGAAACCTTGGTCTGGCTGTTTTACAGGAAGTAATTTTCTAATGGAGGAAGTTGTATTAGTGAACAGAGGTCCAAAGTGTACGAGCCTGGGCTCAAGCACTAGCGTAATGTGAAGGTCACAATTGGGTAAAAGGATCCTCTCACTCTCAGTGTTAAAAGACAACTAGACATCAAAAGGAAATAGCACATAATAATTTCAACTAATTTCCAAAAGCCAAGAGTCAACCAAAGTTCGACTGTCTATTCTTCTTGAACAACTCGAGAGGCTAATTCTTGTATCTTTCAACTGTTTTCTTGGAGTCATTCCATATTGTTAATCTGTGTCTGTGTGTTGTAATATGAACCTTTTCTGCATTTAGTAACTCATAAAATCACTGTTAATTCAAGAAAACCAGGCTATATTTGCTCCTTTTAAAACAGAAATTGGTTTGAGAGAAAGGCATTAACAAAGGAAGGATTCCTTTTCAACTAATGTTTCTACCATCGGTGGGAGGGGGAGGTGAATAAAGTAAGGGAACCCTATTTTCCCCTGTCACCTGGAAATCTTTTTGGGGTACCCATCTGGAACCATAATAATTTGGGGATCCTCACCCAAGGTCTGCTCTGGATAAAGGATTGGCTGGTTTAGTCTGGGATTATGTTCGGCATGGTCTGGGTGGACCAAAGGGTCTGTTTTCATACTGTATGACTCTATGACTCTCACTCTATAACAGTCAGGAAACAGAGAGTAGTGATAAACGGAACATTTTCAACTTGACAGACCACGGGTACAAGGACAATTGCTGGTGTCTCTGGTATTTACAATTTATATTCCACATTGGTTTCTTGAACTTGCCCCAATCTGTAGTCAGATAGTTGAGGCAGACATTTTAGGCCCGTGTTTCTTTACTTTTAAAAAGAATTTAGTTCATGGTAATGTTGGGTATTAAAATCTGTTGGTGGAAGAATTAAACTGATAGGTCATATTTACCACAATCGTGGGCAGGATCAAGGAGACAATAGTTAACACGCCAGAGGAAAGTCATTGGGTGCAGACTCTCTTTCAGGTTGCTAGGGAGAAGCCAGAAGTCCTCTGTACCACTCTCCACTTTGGCAGTTCCATGCGACAGCATTCCTCAGAGCGATCAGTATCACATCATTCCCCAGCACCCTCCACCAATGCAGATAGTCTCATGTCAGTGGGTATGTGCTCATGATAAGATTCAACATCACAGTCTAAGGAGTGCAGTGAAGATGCATGCCAACAGCTGACAAAGATTGTCACAACTGAGCTGCTGGCAGTTGGACTATCGGAGGCCAAACCCACGTTGAATGCCAAGCTGATAACAAGGCTCTATGTGCTTGGCACCAGAATGTACTGTGGCTGCAGCATAAGCCAAAGAAACATCAGGTGGAACTGCCAAAGGCTGTGCTCCACCATGCACAGAAAACAGAGGAGTCCTTGCTATGAATATTGCTGTGTCCCAGGCATATGTAAGTTTGGTTTCCTCCATCAAGACACTGGCAACTTCATGGAAAGCTGAGTCAAGCAGACCACTCAGTGGATAGCAGAAGTAAATGGAGACCTGGATACGATCATCTTCTCCATGAGGTCTAAGTGGCAGTGGCCAAACAAGAGGGGGTAGGTTGTTCCTGGTGTCTCCACCAGGTTCTTTACCTTCTCAGATCAACAGGGAAGTAGAGGTGTGCCTTGATAGGGAGAAGGAAGAGTGCCTTCAACATCTCAGGTTTACATGCAAGTAGTGACCTTCTCAATGAGCTAAGTCAAAATTCTGTTGCTTTACCCAACTGCGCCACATTCCATCTTTTGCACCACCTGGAAAATAGGGAATTGATGTCACAAAGTAGGAGTTTTATGCGACTGCATCTCCCTCCCAACACCACCCACCCCACAACTCTCCCCGTTTTTTCACACACTTGAATCATCACTCCTCCTGACAATCCTTCTATCCCATTCTTCCATGTCTGCCCGATAACATACAGCGGCTAGTGTGTATTTAAGATGTTTGGTGTAGATTATTTTGAAACAAGAGGCAAAATATCCAAGCAACAAGGGAACAGACTTGTCACTTGATGCTGAGAGACATACTTACATTGGAGTCAAAATGAATAATTTACTTTCAGCTTGCTTCTATAAACTATCACCCATGTACTGCAATGTGCCTTTTGTCAGCCTTGAATGAAGTCTTTCCAATTGGAATCAATTAGATTATTATGCCTGATAAAATATAAACTGCTGGAAATAAGTATGTTTCTCCATTATGCTACAATGCTGTATGTTCATACATAGAATTTGGTTGAGTTTTAAATATCTTATGATATCGATTGAACCCAACAATAATATTGTTAACAGATTGCTTGGATTTATTTTCAAACAATCTTCAAATGTACATGAGATCACACCAAGAATCTCTTTGTGATCCCGCTCATGGAAATAAAATTTTCACAAAATTAGTTTGTATTGCCAATACCACATCGTGAGTCATGCAATAAAGTCATTTGATGTACATTATAATGTTGTTGAAGTAAGTATGGATTTTATGATATATTTTCTTTGGAAAGGAATAATTTTTGTACTCGTGATGCTGAAGAATGGCTCTAGGCTGGAATCTTACTCTCCTTGATTTAAAGTTATCAATATTTATTTCAAATCTCTCTCCGACCTCTCTCTTCCCTTTTTCAGTAACCTTCTTCTACCCTACAAACCTACAAAATCCTTGCACTCCTTTACCCTACACTTTCTTACAACTCCTCAATTTCTGCACTATTGGCTGTTGTGCTATCAGTTATCTAGGTTCTAAGCTGGAGAATTATTTTCATAAATCTCTTTGTCTCTCTCTCTCTCTCTTCTTTCATTTAGAAAATACTTTGCTGTGTCACTGGCCTTATCTCTAGGCCAGAAGTCCCAGGTTTAAGTCCTATGCCAGGATCTATTGACCATGAAAGTTATGTTTATGGTCGGACCAAACAGGTCCACTTTTAGTATGCAAAATATTTCCATACACTTATTGGCAGGTGCTAAGTGTGGAAGGGTTTGCCTGTCAGACACCCGTGCGAAAGCATTGGCAAAACATTGCAGTACTCTGTTCATAAGTATCGTCTGGTCCAATGGAAGTGCATTGCCCAATCATTGGAAATTGGTATTAAAAAAATTCCTCCTTGCCCGAGATTTTGATCAGTTGTCTTAATATTTCCTCATATGGCTCAATATTAAACTGTGTTTGAAAGTAACTCTGTGCAACGCTTTTGCATATTTTATCATATTAAAAGGTGCCATATGAATATGAGCTGTTGTTGTTCTGCCTTCCTATTAACTTTCTATTTTGTTTTAACATCAGCATTTATCTGTGGAACATGATGCATCTGCCTCTCACCATTCTTTTACTTTAATGTCATAATGTTGCACCACCATCCTCAATGTGTCACCATTATCTATGGAAAGATTTTATGTGCTGAGAGTGTACCTGTTTGGTCAGGTCATAAACACAATTTCCATACTTAATAGATCCTGGCATTGGACTTGAACCTGGGACTTCTGGCTAGAGTTTACAGTCTTTATTGAGTAGGTTTTCAGCAGAGATCACATAAAACACAAAGGGTTGCTAACCCATCACTTTTCTTCCATCCTTGAGCTGTAACGCCATTACGTGGTAGTTTGGGGATGCCAAAGTTCGAAGCATGCAGCCATTTCAAATTGATTAGTGAATTGATTTAACGTGAAACCGTTGGCATGGGCAGTTGACGGGGTAGGAGTGGCCACGCCATTTATTTAATCCAGTAAAAGATAGAAAGGAAGTTAGCTATGTCTTTTGGCAGTTGCCTTGTAACCATTGGAGCAAGCCTTTGAAATTTTACCTCTTTATTCCTCACCAAATAGTGTGTAAAATCATCCCCACAACCCATGCGGTCCCCCCTCCCCCCACCCACAAAGCCTGGCTTATGGTCTCCTGCAGCTACTTGCAGTCCCAATAATACCCATTATCTAATTCTGTCTCTGCTGGGACTGCTGGAGCTGCCAGCCAATCAGTTTGGCCAGAAACTCTGAAAAACAGAACTTGATCTTCCTGAGGGGCAGAAGTCCAAATCCTACTTGGTTGAGCCTCCCTGCCACATATTAAGGCTACAGGGCAAACGTCTTTCCGTTGCATCAGCTGCTGGTTGCCTTTCCTTTTGGAGAATGAACAACCACTGCAAAATCCATCCCAATATACCCATTGGACAGGTTTTGTAACTCAGGATTCCTTTAGATTTTTATTTCGTTTCTCTTCAATCTTTTTCTCTTTATCCACACTAACTTGATGCTGAACTGTCTATCATTGACACTTGGGTGGCCACATGATTTAAGCTCTGGTGCTACAGATTGGTGTCAATTACTGCTCAAGCTTAGGTATCTGCTCCTATAATGTAATCTTTCAATACTGTCCTGGATACAACAAGAATTTAGGATCTGTAATACTTTGGATTCCAAATTGCTATTTCTAAGTTGAACTTAAAATCAGTAGAATTATGTGGTACCATGTGAATGCATGTGTTAATAAGATAACGATAGAACTCTGATTTCAGCAATCACATGATTGTCACTCAAAGAGAGAATGGAATCACTGTGTGAGAGAGCTATGATACAAAACAGAATGCATAGTATCATATATTGAAAGAGTTTGTTGTGTGATGAAAGGTATATATAATATCATCTTTAGAAGCTGGATTTTTAAACAAAGACAGGGAAATTTTGATATGTTCTGTGGAATTTTAAAGGTGAAAGGTCAGTTTGGAACAGCGTCCTAAATACATCATTGCTAAGAAAGCATTTGACTTCAGCCAACCGTCTAGTGGTGTTAATAGACACTGGCAAGTTTATGACAAAATCAATAACCTTATTCTAAATTCAGAGCAGAAGAATTTCTTTTAGTTCCTAAGACAATACGACATAGGAACAGAGGCCGTTTGGCACATCTAGTCTCTTCTGCCATTCAATAAGGCCATAGCTGGTCTGATAATCCTCAACACCACATTACTGCCTTTTACCCATAACCAGTAATCCCTTGCAAATGAAAAATATGTCTATCTCAACCTTGAATTACTTAATGACCCAGCCTCGACAGCACTCTGTGGCACATCGGAACATAACAACAGGAGGAGGCTATTCAGCCCCTTGAGCCTGCTCTGCCCTTCAATAAGATGATAATTGATCTGTGGCCTAACTCCATATACCTGCTTTGGGCCTATATTCCTTGATACCCTTTGTTAATAAAAATTTGTCTATCTCAGATTTAAATTTAAAACTAGAATTAGCATCAACCATCATTTGAGGAAGAGAGTTCCAAATCTCCACTGCCCTTTGTCTATAGAAGTGCTTTTTAACATCTCTCCTGAATGGCCTGGCCCTAGTTACTCCATTATGTCTCTTGGCTCTAGAATCTTCAACCAGTAGAAATAGTTTGTCTTTCTCTATTCTTTCCTTCCCTGTTAATACCCTCGATGAGATCATCCCTTAACCTTCTAAATTCTGGAAAAAGAAGGCCTAATTTGTCTAGAGATAAAAGGTACTGCAGATGCTGGAGAATCCCAGATAGCAAGGTGTGGGGCTGGATGAACACAGCAGGCCAAGCAGCATCATAGGAGCAGGAAAGCTTGACGTTTTGTCTGATTTGTCTAATTCATTTTCATAACTGAACCCCTGAAGCCCAAGTATTATCCTTATAAACCCGCGTTGAACTTCCTCCAGGGCCAAAACATCCTTCCTAAGGTGTGATACCCAGATCTGCTCTAAGTGGGGTCTCACTAGAGTTTTGTATAACTGCAGCATAATGTTTGCCTTTAAAAATGAAGGCCAAAATTTCACTAGCCTTCTTGAATATTTTCTGCACCTGTTTTTAGAATTTTAAAGAGCTATGTACTTGAACACCCAAATGTCATTGGACATCCACTGTATTTAACCTATACCTTCTAAAAAAATACCCTGATCAATCCTATCTCAAACCAAAATGGATAACCTGAGACTTGTTAATATTAAAACCCGTCTGCCATGGATTTGTTCACTCACCTAGTCCATCAATATCCTGTTGCAATTTTATACTGTTGTTAACACGCTCTACAATGCTGCCCAATCTTGCGTCATCAGCAAATTTGAATACTTGACTTTTTATGCTAGTGTCCAAGTTGTTAAAAAATATTGTGAATAATTGAGGCCCCAACAGAGATCCCTGCAGGACAATCTGCCAATTTGAGTACTCAGCCATTATTCCAACTCACTGCTTCCTGCTGCTTAACCAATTTCCTGTCCATGTTTGTAATTTGCCCTCAATTCCATTGGCTTCCTTAGCTAACGGTCTCTTATGTGGGACTTATCAACCGCCTTCTAAAAATCCATATAAGAAACATCTATTGACTTATCTCTGTCCACCTGCTTTGTCACCTCTTTAAAACATTTTATGATGTTTGTCAGGCATGATGTACTCATCATGAAACCATGCTGACTTTCTCTGACTAACTGAAATTTTTTGAGGTGATCAGTTACCCTATCCTTAATAACAGACTCCAACAATTTCTCCACCACATACATTAGGCCAACTGACCTGCGGTTGCCTGGTTTCTCTGTCACTCTGCTGGTTAAGAAAGGTGACATGAGCAAATTTCCAATGCAGAGGTGGAAATCCTGAATCCAAGGAACTCTAAACGATTATGGTTAGGGTATTGGCAATGTGCTCTCTTACCTCCTTAAACACCCAAGGACGGAAACCATCAAGTCCTGAGAATTTTTCACTCTTCAGATCCATTAATTTCTCAATTACTGATGATGTTTTCTTTAGCTAATTTTATTTGTACCCTGTGCCTGATCCTCTGTTAATTTATTTGGGACGTCCAGCAAGCTATCCTCATTTTCTGCTGTGAATACTGAAGCAAAATAAGCGTTCAGTATGTCTGCTAGTTCCCCGTGGTCATTGACAATATCCCCACTCTCAACCTAGCATCAATTATTATCTCAACCTATCAGTGGGCCAATAGTACTCTTAACCAGCCACTCTGTCTTTATCTATCTATAAAACCTCTTTTTTTTATTTTAAGTCCCTCGCAAGTTTCCTTTCATAACCCTTTTTAGCTACTTTTATAAACCACTTTGTAGCCCTTTGTCGATCCTTGCGTTTGTCCCATTCTATCGGATTTGCACTGTTCTTTGTGGTTTGAAAAGGCCTTTCTTTTAATTTTGTGCTGTCCCTTACCTCCTCAGATGTCAATGGCATTTTTTTTTGATGAGGCAAAGGTTTTCCTTCTCATGAATGCAAACTGCTTCTGAATAGCATTTAATGTTTCTTTGTTCCTCGGTTGTTTTACCCATTAGCCAGTTTACAGTCTGTGCCTCATCCCATTAAAATCTACATTACTTAAATCCAACATTCTAGTATCTGATCTTTGCTTATCTCTTACAAATGGTCCATGAAATGCGATCATGTTATGATCACTACTAGACAAATATGAACTATTAGGTCATTAATTAAATCAGGCTTATTGCTCACTACTAGATCCAATATTGCTTGTCCCCTTGTCACATTCAAGACATATTGCCATAGGAAACTATCCCAGAAACGCTCTAGAAATTCACAACCTTTCTGAGAGGTGCTTGTTTGTCTCTCCAGTCTATGTTAAGTTTAAAATCACCCATTAATACCACTCTGCCTTTGCAACATAGTAGCCTAATTTCAGAAATTATACAATATGGCATTTCTGAGCTGCTACCAAATGCTTTATATATCAAACCTATTGTGATTTTACTCCATTACAGTTCCTCATTTCCCCCCATAAAATCTCCTCTGGGTGCCTTCCCCATGTAAAAACAAGTACAGATTCGTAGCTCTCTGAGAGAAGAAATTCCACCTAATCTATGTCTTAAACATATGACTCTTATTCTGAGATAAAGCTTGTTTTGTCTGAGACTCTTCCATGAGGGGAAACAACTTCCTGCATTTACCCTATCAGGTCTCCTAAGATTCTTCACAGAATTTTGCAGTGCAAAAGGTGGCTATTTGATCCATCGTGCCTATACTGGCTCTCAAAAGAGCTTGCCAGCTAGAACTATTCTCCAACCCTCTCTCTGTAGCCGTCTAAATGCATCACTTTCAAATATATATCCACATCTCTTTTGAAACCTCCTATGGAATCCAGCTCCACCTGCAGTGCATTACAAATCCTAACAACTCCCTGAGTAATGAAGATGCCCAAAACTAAACAATGCCCCAAATGTGGTCTGATCAATAATTTGTCGAGGTATAGCATCACTTCCTTGTTTTATACTTTATGCCTGAATTCAAAAGCCCAACGATCCTGTAAGTCTTCTTAACACCTGTTTCAATTTGCTTGACCACCTTCAGAGATTTTTGCGCAAGAAACCAAGGTCCCTCTGCTCCTATATTCCTCTCAAAGTTGTACCATTGAGCCTGAGTTGTCTGTCCACGTTTCTTTTCACAAAATGCATTACCTCACATTTCTCTGTATTGAATTTCATCTACCAGGCATCTGCCCATTTGGCCAACATGTCAATGTCCCTCTGAGGGGCCTCAGTTTTATCCTCACAATTCACTATTCTCTCTAGCTTATCTGCAAATGTAGAGATTTTGCCATCAACATTCATCTCTAATTCATTTATGTAAGTCAGAAAAAGCAGCAATCCAACACTAATCCCTTGGGAACACCACTTTCAACTTGTCTCCAATCTGAGAAATGCCCATTTGTACATACCCTTTGCTTCCTATCTTTGAGCCAATTTCTAATCATTGTTGTGATGATGCTGTGGCTTTAAGAGGTGTATTTTGTCCTTGTTTCCTTTAAGACAGAAATTGAACAAGAGGTACGGAGCAGTCTGTTCTGCCATAAACTGCTTGTAAGGCCTTGGGTTTTTTTTAAAAGGTGGAACAGTAGAAGCAGCCTGGATGGTATGACCAGTTCTCCCAGACCAGGAATTTTCATGTTTTTCAGTTCTTTGAGTTTAATTTTAAGCAGTTGCTTTTGGAGTCACAACGGGATTGTTACTCTCTCTAAGTTTTCACTTGATATTTTTCTCTCTCTCTCTCTGCTGCCAGATTGCATGTGAGACAATCCGTTTCTGAATTTGCCTTTTTGCCGAGGCTTGTGTTTATGGAAAGTTAAATAGTAATAGTTACTGTTTCTAATATTCTGTTAAGCTTTCCAATCGGGTTAAGTTATTCTAAGTTCTTCTTTCGTTTGTTGCGTTTTAACTACACTCTTTGAATAAGTTGTGTTCTGCTTAACATTGAATTGTTTGACCAGTCAAGTTGCATTTGGAACACAGCACGTTACAGTTACATTTAAAATCAGCAAAAGTTAAAGTCTAGGCTACCTTCTTAAAATATTTTGAGGGGTCTAGTTTGGTTCATAATAATGCTGCCAAGGACCCATCAATCCCAAACATTTCTAATTTGTTAACCAATCTGCCATGTGGTGCTGTATCAAATGCTTTCTGAATGCTTGTATATTTCAATGACGTCACCTCTCATTCTTTTATATTGCAATGAGTATACATCCAACCTAATCAGCCTCTCCTCATAAGACATTTCCTCCATACCTGGTGTCAGCCCAGTGAGTCTTCTCTGCACTACATCCAATGTCCTGGAGCTTAGTACAGAAAGTGGAACACTTTATCCCAGCAAAGTAATTAAGTTTTTTTTCCCCCAGTTCAGAGAAACCAGAGCAGAAAATCAATATAAAATGCCAAAGTAGACATGGAAATGTGCAAAAAGAATATATTTTAATGTTCCTTGCCTCTTCTACAAGATTGGTTATCTAGAGATGGAAGCAATGGTTCTCATCAGACTCATCAGCAACTCAGGAGACAGAAGCAAAGGGTCATTAACCTGTTCTTCTGTTGCTTTGGAGTAGGGGGTTGACTGTCCTTGGACACAGTTTTTAAAAACTTACCCAGCCTTATTTGAGGTAGCGAATGGCCAAACAAGTTGAACAAACAGGATCTTGTCCAGGAGTGCTAAGTTTTGGTGCACATTTATTCCTCTGCATTGTTGCGAGTCTGGTAAGAATTGCATCACTGAGAGTCGGGCACACAATATTGGAATTGGAGTGGCAAAGTATTAATCATGTATTGACAAAACCACATTAACTGAAATAACATTAATCAAAAACTATCAATAGAAGCATAGAAACATAAAAAGTAGGAACAAAGGTAGACTATTCAGCCCTTTCAGCTTGCTCCACCATTCAATATGGTCATCACTGACCATCCAACTTTGCATACTGTTCCTGCTTTCACCCCATCCCCTTTTGATCCATTTAGTCCTAATAATGTATTTACCCCCTTCCTGAAAATATTCAGTGTTTTGACCTCAAATGCATTCAGTGGCAGAGAATTCCACAGGATCACTACTATCTGGGTGAAGAAATTTCTCCTCAGCTCAGTCCTAAATTGGCCTACCCATATCCTTAGCACCCTTGGTTCTGGCATTCCTGGGAAATGTCATTCTTGTGTTAACCCTGTCTGGAATTTTATAGGTTTCTGTAAGATCTCCCCTCATTCTTCTAAACCCTGGTGAATAAAGTCTTTATCCATCCAGTCTGTCTTCATACATCAGATTTACCATCCCAGGAATCAGTCTGGTAAACTTTTGTCACAGTCCCTTCATAGCCTTTCTCTGGTATGGAGACCAAAACTGTAAGCTGTTCTAGGTTAGAAAGACTTTTTTAGTGCTTATAAACTGTGTATTTTGATCTGGAGAACTATATAGTTAAACTGACAATGTCCTTTGACTGTCGAGCTTAGTTTAAGCCTGGGGATGTCTTTCAGCTGTGAATTTAACTTTAAAATCTAGAAAAAGACTTTTGAATGCTGAATCATAACTTATATGTCAGGAAGCAGGATGTAAATAATATTTTTTAAATATCTGGACTTACACCTTGATAAGTCTTGAACTTTAAGAAGAAAGAAGGTAAGTTTGCCTCCTGGCTCTATAAGTTGGAGGTTTGTGCTGTCACACACTTTTCACGGTTGGTGGTCCAAATGCTTCATGATCCAGGGGTGTTGGATCTTCGGAGAGGACTTTATTATAAGTTATTTGCTTACTATAGCGCTGTCACCATGTTGTGATGTGTAACAGCATATACTGACAATCTGTCACTATCATGCTGTGATAATTATGTTGGCTCTCATAGCATAAGGACTGGATGTGGTTAGTATTGAAAATTCAATGAACTTTTATTACAGCACTTGGTATCTGTGTATGTACGTTACAATCACAGACTCTTGTGTGTCTGGATGCAAGCTAAGCAATTCAGATATACAGTAACATGCTTCACTTAGTGTATCATTCTGAAGAGAATGAAGCTCAGTAAGATGGAGACTGAGAACTTTATACCGTTAGATCACGTACCTTGATATGGAGATGACATTATGAGTATATTACACACTTGCTGCAAGACCTAACACAAAATATTGAGAATGATTGTTGGGAAATATTCATTTTGGCTCATTTGTGGCCATGAATACTAGAAAATTAATTCACTTTATTTCAATTCTCAATTTTTTTTTTAGCCTGGTATTACTCCTTCACGTCCTCAAATTTTGAAAGTTAAATGTGGTTTCAAATAAAATTTCTTAGACCATCAGAACCAACTAAACTTAAAGATGTGACCCTAGTTTAGTGCAGTATTTCCTGACTATTACATTAACGTGTCAACCTAGTCTATGTGCTTGAATGTGGCTTGAAGGCATTAATCGGAGGAAAACATTCTACCATTTAACCAAGCTGACACCCAATGACATTACTGTACTGCAAAATAACATTGTCACAATTACAGAAACACCAAGCATACATTTCAGGATCAATGAATACAGTACTATTTACATTTCCCATATCAGCCATCCTTATGGCCTACTAGCTTAAGAATGTTAAATCAGTGCGAAATGCTTTATTTGTACTGTGAACTTCTGCCTGGTGAAAATAAGATTGACGCTTCTTTATGTTCTTCACTTCAGATTTTTAAAATTGACGCAGAGTAACTTTCAGCACCTCAGTTTGATTTCATTTCATGTTATGGTTTTGAACTCAAACATCTTTGACTATACTTTGATTGCTCAGGCAAATTTGACAAGACAGTCAGCATTCTTTCTGGTATCTACAGGGTGGGTGTAATGAAGATTATAAAGCCTCATGTTAATTCTTAGCTGTTATTTTGATCTCCCTTTCCAAACTTAGAAAAGCGTTTATCCCAAAGATGTTTTCCATTACACAAAGTTCTATTATTTAATAAAATTAACAGATGTAGGTTATTTTTAAAGCCGAGACTACATGTCTATGCCATACAACATTTAGACCAGTTAGCAAGATTAGAAACTATTGTAAGTCATTTATGATGAGCAATTGTAGTATATAACTGTAGGTTTAATGATCAAACTGGACATTTTAACTTTCATCTTTCAAATGTGTTTCCTCGTCAAAAGGCTTGTATTTCTTGCTGAAACTTTCCATTTCCATTCTAACTCTTGTCCCCTGCAGCGTTTTTTTTGGTGTAGGAGATTAGCAGGTTGTAAATGGACCCAAATTCAATTTTTCGAAAGTCTGGGCATTCTCATAGAACGCTCATTGTATTTACATTAATAGCTGCGTGGTAGCACAAACTTCCTGCTCCCCTGGCCTCTTTCTTAACATACAGCCCCATGCAAATATAAAGGAGGAATCAGTCCGGGCTCACAAGCAAAGCAGTAATGAAATTCATGACTATCTTCTTCATCTGCATTGCCCCTAGAATGAAGGAATTCATTGCAAACATACCACAGGACGAAGTTATTGATTCATTCTTTGTTCAAGAAATCCTTGTGAAGTGAATATTAGATTATACCCAGAGGTAAGTTAGTTACAATTAGATTATTAGAAACAATATGCTCTGACCTATTTCAGAAGCCTATTCCATTATCAATCATGTAGTACATTCTGTGCTAAATCTGACCAATGTAAATTATTTAATGTGGCAGGGGCAGGGGGGTATGCCCCGGTGACCTGACAGCAGGAAATGTTAGTGATGGTGTCAGATCCGAGTCCATTACTGTCAATGTTTGCATGAGGCCTCCATATGCGATGGAATGGTTCTAAAGGAAGGTTTCTGCCCCTGTACCCATCTGTGAGCCTAATGGGAGACCACCTCAATGTATGTAGTGTTACCTCCATGGTAGTGGCCCGTACTGATAATGGGTCAAGGTAAGAAATGGCAGTTAATTGGTCAAATAATTGAAATTATTGGCAATCTGCCTCTCTATAACCTCATCCAGTCTACACTCCACATCCTGAACTCTCTGCTCCTTTTGTGTATTATCCGTCCATTCACTAACATAAGCAATCCATGACAGCAACTACCTAGATCCCATGCTCTATAATGCCGTCTCTAAACCCATTTGCCTCTCTACCTGTTTTTACCCTTTAAGACACTCCTTAAATCCATCACTTTGACTGCATTGTTGGTCATCAATCCAAACAGCTCCTTTTTCACGTCCTGGTGGTGATTATGGGAATGGGAATGTCACCGTTGTTCTCACACAGAATCCACACAGAAACTGAGTAGAAGAAAATAATTATTTTGTGCAATAAATTTTACATGTACTGTAATTTTTGTGCCAACAAAAGTCTGAGTCACACATTCTTTCCAGTTAATTGCCTCCTTGGTATAACAATAAATATAAAGCTCATAATTTGTAATAAATAGAATTGCACATAAATTAATGTAGATTTGGTTTGTGAATCCTGCAAAAGGGAATAACATCTGTTATAATACAGCAGCAAACTTCGATGCCAGAGCCTCGACGTTAAACTGAACTCATACTTGGTACTATGTCAAATATTGAACCATTTCCTAAAGGAACATAATTATTTAAAGAAGCAATCACTTCGTAATCTTCAATAGTGTACCATAATCAGATGTCACTGCTAAGCTAAAATATTTCTTTAATAAGAACAGTACAGTTAAATCTTAGAGAGAAATTGGAGGGCCGCCAACCAGATAGAATTTATGAATGGAACAATACTGTTCCCTTCCGCTGGTATTTTGAGACAAAGTGCCAGGTGTACACAAGATTCCATGAGCACGTTTTATGCAATCAGTCGATAATACTCACCCTACTCAATTCGTCTTGAATTCTATCAAATCACTCAACAATTTTTAAAAATAGTGTGTGGATAGTGAAGTACACTTAAAGTAACCTGATTCATCAGTGCACTGTCAGAATTACAATTACCTTGAATGTTTGACGCTCAAATCTGATTTTTTAGCACTAGTTGGTTGTGGTTATTTTGACAATAAGTTAATACCAGATGCACAAAGAATGTGGAAATCATCTAAAAGCTTTTTTTTGAGGAAGAAGAACAATCTAAGCATATAATATCAATATTGCAAAGTTAGCAACATATCCGAAGAAAAGTATTAAATCATTGGATCACACCTCACACTGAAAACAAAGTAAATGGACATTTGTGGCTTTACTGGAATTTTTATTGACCACAGCTTCCAAATTGAGAGAAGTCAGCAAACCATGAAATTGTTGTGCTTCCAGTAACCCTTGAATATAAAAATAAATACAGGAATAAACATTGCAATCTGGGAAGAGGGATAAAATTCAAGTGAACTTTTAAAGTTTGAGAAGATTTGTAGCTCAGGTTGTGACTGAGGTTGTAGACTTGCTCGCCGAGCCAGTGGGTTTGGTTCCAAATGTTTCCTCACCTTGTTAGGTTACATTGTCAGTGCACCTCTGGTGAAGCGTTGGTGTTCTGTCCTGCATATTATTTATATGCCTCAGTTTGTTGGGGCTCCTACTTAAATCATTCCTGAACAGGCAAATACATCCTCAACTTATCATCTTAGCAGAAAGGCATTGGGAGCGTTTATGCCATCTTCATGTAAAAGCCAAATTTCCGATCTGTTGTATAATCAGATACATTCCACAATGCATGGGTGATGTACTCTGCCACCCAGGCACTATAACAGAATATTGCCACTGGCATCTCCAGCAATTCAGAGGTCCCTCAGTGCATCATTGAAATATCAATTAGGTTAGGTGCTCAAGTCCCCAATTGAAGGATTAAACTTCTATATCAGCAGCTAGAGAGTTACTGATGGATAGAACGCACACTTAAATTGACAAAAAAAGCACTAAGTTATGGGTAAGTCATTAGACAGGTTATTGCATGTAGAAATGTTATCAGATAGGAAGTGCCCATCTGACCATGAAGGCTCAACTTAAATATGCTTTTGTCTGCAGGTTCAGACATATAAGGTAAAGGAAAACTTGGCTGTAAATTATATTAGTCTTTTGCAGTACAGAATTACATGGTGCAATCAAATCATATGACACTGCTATCTCCAAGCAATTTTAAAATTTGTCAACTTAAGCAAGGTTTTTTTCTTTTATTATATTATGTCAAAACATTAGTTTATATCTGTTATGCAAATGTTTAACATTTAGAAGATGATAAATAGTTTCTTATTCTTACATTAGGACTTATTTATTCAATCCAGTTCATTGACACGTTTATTCCCTTTTGCTAGAATCAAGCAATGCAACCTGATAAAGATCCCGAAACAGTCCCAGATAAACTATGCTAAATCCCAATGGACTCTGGAACAGCAAGACCCACAGACATCACCGAATTTACAATGTGTACATATAAAGACAAACTGTCAGCATCTCCCAGTCAGTAAACTGCTCAAACAAAGAATATTACAAAACAAAAAACTTGAGGCCACCCACTTTTCTTGAGGGTGTTCTGTATTTTTATTTAGAAACATAGCTTATTTATATCTGGCATTTGTTCTGTAGAAATTAATGGAAAACAGTTCAATGCTTTACTCATAAACAAAGTTTTGTGGTATCAGATTGTATTCTAGAATGAATACAAGGTTCAAAATAAAAAGGCATACATGAAGTCATAAACACATCTTAAAAAACACGTTTACAATTTAGCATGAGATACTGGGCAGAATCTTTTGCAAAAAGAAATTTACAACATTGCAATGCAAAGTAATTAGAGGAATTCATATTCTCCAAAGAAATCCCACACTTAGTGCAACGATACAGGAAATGAATATCAATAAAGGTATATATGGATGGTTGAGATAACAAGGTGTAGAGCTGGATGAACACAGCAGGCCAAGCAGCATCAGAAGAGCAGGAAAGCTGACGTTGCGGGTCTAGACCCTGCTTCAGAAATTTCTGAATGCATTTCTGAAGAAGGGTCTAGACCTGAAACATCAGCTTTCCTGCTCCTCTGATGCTGCTTGGCCTGCTGTGTTCGTCCAGCTCTACGCCTTGTTATCTCAGATTCTCCAGCATCAGCAGTTCCTACTATCTCTTTGGATGGTTGAGTTGCTTTTCACCATTGGCTGAGTTTTCCCATTTGTGGTTAAAGTGTGGAGAGGAGTGGGTTTTATGGCAGTCCACCATGGCTCAGACAAGTTCTCTCATATAATCTTCTGCTTCCCACCACATTAATTTTGAACTGAACTGCTTCTTGAGGAAATGGAAATGCTCTCCTCCAATGGGACCTTCAAGCTTCATGCTTCTGCTACTTATTTAAAGCACAGATGCACGGCACTCCAAATACTTTGAGCCAGGAACAGCTCCTCATATTGTGGTACTGTCACTTAAGTTTGAAGATGTCACAAAGGAATGGCAAGCTAGGTGCCTGCTTCCAGGTCTGGGGACTGATGGCACTGGAGGAAGGGCTGTTGGTCCTGCTGACTACCAAAGAAGACCATGCAATAGACATAGCCAGCCTAAACAGCAAATGCAGTACGAGTTAGTGCTGTGTTGTGCATCATAAGTGAGCACAGTAAGGCCACAAAAAGGTCAATGATCTTCTGTGCTCTGCAAGAGAAAATGCCCCCATACTCTCTGCTACCTCACACTCACAGGGCCAGCACTAACTGTAAATCTGTCACTGCACAGACATCTCACCAAAGCTTATGGTCTGCAACTCTCACTACTTAATGCATCATTACCATTCAAGGCTCACACTCACCTCAGCCTTCCAAACTACTAACCCTTTCTGTCCTCCCTGCTTTCTACTGACTTAATGGTGACATCTTTCCTTCTTAAACATAACCAACAAACAACTCTTGCATTCACTTTCATCATATTCAATCCCTTTCTGCTTTTCATTGCAGGAAAAACCATCTCCCCCAACCTCAAACTAAAGTCCCCACAGCATGATGACTGACCCAACCATAAGCCCTGGAATGTTTCTGCTCAAAATCTACAGGACTGATCATAACCAATCGCTTAAAGTGTAATTAGGTGAGCCCTTTGACTGATTCTGGCAGTACTCCTTGGACTGACTGTATTCCCTTCTCCCAGGTAAACACTCTTCCCCTTTACTTTCACACCACCATTTTCTTGAAACCTATGCAGTGTTTGCCACGTAAGCTGCTGGTAAATGCTGCAGGTCTGATGCTGCATAGTACCACAGATCGACATGTTCATCCATTGTCTTACAGAGACATTGGTTGTTCAGTCCTTCCCACAATCACAAGCTGCCTGTCTCTCCCTCTGAGCTAAGATGCAAGCTAAACCTGTGGTAAGCCTGTGGTAGGTTTAAGCATTGAAAGCCTGAAGTGGTGTCTCAGTTAATCCAAGAGCAGGCGTGATGTCGTGGTGAGGCTGGTACTTTGCTGACGCATGGATAAAACACCAAGAAGGATAGCGGCCTTGAATGTTGGAACAACGAAAGAAGTTGACCATTAGCTATAACAGACAATCAGTGAGCTGTGACTGCCAGGTACCTGCTCTGATTTCCCTGTGGAGAATTTGCACCATTTAGTTTCGTGATGGAGAAGAGGAAGCAGAAGTAAGCTGCCAGTAGGGCAGGTTGGGGCTTTAATGAGAAGCATTTGAGTGGAAGTAATGTTGTCATCTCTCAATGGTAAGACCGAAGTCACCGTTCTAGGTTTGAGAAGAAAATCAGGAAAATGTTTTCAATGTCAAAAATCTGATTTTTCATTCACACCCTATTTTGTCACCATACTCACCATCCATTTTGCGTAATCTGTCAAAGTTAGAAAGATCTCAATTAATTCTTAATATTTTTGCAAATTTTTAAAATCATTTTTTTTGTTTTGGGTATTTGAAGGTGAATAAAAAATTCTTGTGATATTCCTTGATGCATTAGCTTAAGCAGGCAAAAACAAATATTTAACACCTGTAGGTTAACATCTCCGGTAAAAATATTAGTCAAAGGCTTTCCAAAACAACATGTTCAGTGCTTAGTCAGCAATGTCATAATGGTAACTTTTAGGTTATGAACTGCTTTATCACTCTTTAAAAGGGTTCTTTTATAGCTACTGCATGTTTCAGTTTCCTTATGTTTACATTTGTCAGTTGACCCAATGAAACTTATTTTTCAAAATTGTTAAGTCACCGTTCAACAATTAAAGTGTATTTTTTTCCACCAAAATTGGAAAGCCCAAATTTGATGTGGCTCCAACAAGGGAAGTAGAAAGAATGATGTCTTTTGATGTCTCTTTTGATCATGACTCCTCCCCCTGTTTGGTTGACAGGGTTGGCTACAACAGTTTTCTGTCTCAAGCCCTAGGTTAAAATAACAATCTAGCACTTGCGGAGTGGTAAAGCCAGGAAAGAACCTGCTCACTGCTCAAATTTCAAAGAGTAATTTTTCGACCAGAACACAAACCCAGGTTGTTGTCTTGCTTGCCTCTTCATTCACATTTACTAATCACACACTGATGAATGGTAACAAATATTTTGCACCTTTTTTATTGAAGATTTTCAGTACCAGTACAAACTACAGGCAAGCTCTACTTGCAATATCTTACGAGGGAAGGCGATGACCTAATGGTATCATTGCTGGACTGTTAATCCAGACACCCAGATAACATTCTGGGGATTTGGGTTCAAATCCCACCAGGGCAGATGGTGGAATTTGAATTTAATAAATATTTGGAATTAAGCAACTAATGATGCCTGCTAATCCATTGTCAATTGTTGGGGAAAAACCCATCTGGTTCACTAATGTCCTTTAGGGAAGGAAACTGCCATCCTCAACTGGTCTCGCCTAAATGTGACTCCAGACCCACAGCAATGTGCTTGACTCTGAACTGCCCTCTGGGCAATTAGGGATGGGCAATAAATGCTGCCTAGCCAGCAATGTCCCTCATCCCCTGAATGAATAAAGAAAAAAACACGCTCCTAATGCTGCACAGCATGTTGCATCTATAACATTACTGCCTGCAATGGTGATACAAACACTATTTGCATAAACAATAAAGAAATATTACAAAATCTACCATTTAACATAAGTAGAACATGGCATGATAAGAATAAATACATATACCATAACATACTTGCTGTGAGCACTATTTGCAGAATATGGACCTCAATCCATTCGGTAAGAGTGCCTAAAATGTAAAGACAGTTTGCAAATACACCCAGACCTCAGGGTAGTAAATCTCTTCTGAGGTATAAAATCATCACTACAATACTCTTAACTCGTTAATGGCCACCGTCTCAGGTCTTCCAGAATTTCACTCTCAGACCTCACACGCAAATGCGTTCTGGACACAATTAGAGTATTGAGTAAAATACTGCTGAACAATCCCCTCTTTTCGACATCATTAAGTATGATGATTTAGCGTTATTCTGATTTCTGCCCACCTTCCCAGTATGATTTCAGCTAGTGATGTTCAACTTCTGTCTAATGGTGTTGCCTGTATAAGCAACAAAACAGCCTGGAAATCATATTATCTTTGAAAGAGAGTCAAATTAAATCTTTGTAATTCAGATTGCTATTATATGTTTCATGGTATAATTTGTCCCTAAGTTTAGTTTACCAGGTAAACAAGATGATTAGAACATTTGGAACTTTCATGCAGGTTAACAAAGTTAAAACTATAACTCAGGATAGGAAAAGGCAATACTGAATTATTCTGAGGAAAATAAACAGATGGTGTGTAGTATTCCAAAATGCATATTTTGTGTGTGAGTATTTTGTTTTTATCAGGTCTCATGCGTGGACAGTTTTGGCAAGACCTTATTCACTCGTCTGAGAAGACAGAGATGCATCGTCTACTCAAATCACTGCAGGCCGTGTGGTGATGATGTCGAGTAGAAATCCAAGAATTTGATTCAGCGATAATCATCAGTTTTATTTGTTTTGAAAACTGAATAATATGTTAGGCTATGTCAGAGGACTTTAAGAGTGAACCTCAAACGATCACACTCACACTTGGACAGATCATGTAACAATAGCCTCCTTAATGTTTCTAAAAGAATTTAGTGAGCCAATTGGGTATAATTGAACTTGACAAGTTGTTTACTTCTGTGTGGCAGTTCAAAAATAGAGTTCAATCCTGGAATTAATACAATTACATAACCATATTCCACTTAAATCTTATACCCTTCTATGCAGTTGACATGTTCGAAGCTGTGTTCTCTCCTGGTCCTATTCAGTTTTCTATTGTTGAAACCTTAATTTTGACAAAATAATCAACCAGATCTTTAAATGTTCTAAGCTTGTGAATTCATATTCCTGCACTATGACTCAATATTTTAGGGAAGCCATGGGAAAAAGAGCTCACAGGAACCTGCTACTGATCCAGGGAATGTGCAGTAAATCAATGCGCTGTAGCAGTCTTTGAAGACAGGGATCACGGAGTGAGCAAGTTTAAAATGGTCTTTATTGCCACTACACCAAAAATAAGATTTAAAACTAAAAAATGTTAAATTCAAAAAGATGTGGGAAGAATTAAAAGAAATGGTCTATAAAATGATATTAAAACAAATTTGTTCAGCAGCAATTGTGCAAGTTAAGGGATTGATGCCTGCTTTGCACTGCATCCAATTTTGTTCTCCATTGAAACCAATGTAGTATGTAATTAGGCACAAAATGTGTGCCAAATTTTTAACCACCCCATTACTACTGGGTAGGTTAGTTGAAAATCAGAAATAAGATCAAAAAGAGTCAAGAAGACTCAATTGGTCAGGCAGCATCTATGGAGAGGGAACTTTAACAATGTTTCCACAGATGCTGCCCGACCTGTTGATTTTTTTTTGTAGTTAACATTTTGCTTTTGTTTTGCAGTAATTTAAAATTAATGTCGTTAGAAAAAAAAATGAAACACCTTGAAAAACATAATCTTGGCCTTGACAGACAAGTTCACAGCAAAGATGAAGAAAGTGACAGTGGTGAAGTAGGGCTCTTAATTATTTAGCAAATTAAAAGCGAAAATGGCTGCCGCAAATCTTGCAACATATATGGTGAAGGCATTTATCAGGATAGCATAGGATTAGTCAGAAGCTCACCAAAAACTTTACTGGGGACCAAACAGCCTAAAAAAATGCATAATTGCAAATGAAAAGCCGAATGTTTTATGTTAGTACTGGAAAAGCCAAAGAAGTGTCATAGAACCAGTGAGAATGTCAACGGCTTGGAAATGGGTTTGATATTGAAAGTGTTTCCAATGGAAGATTACACAAAACATGCTTTCCCTAGAAATAGAGTGTCAATATTTTGATTCTGGACTTCAAGAATCTAAAAAGCTTAAAACAAGCTGAGTGGTCGATAAGAAATAGGAATAGATTTTCAATTTAACATTCGGGCGTGAAACTACCATTGCGTATCAGCTTCCCATTTTACAAATTGCCTCATCTTCACCTCTGATTAAACTGGAAAGAATTTAAAGCAATTCTTCTTTCCATAAAGAATTAATGACATATGAAAGAGATTATTGGAGTAAAGAAAGCAGTATTGTTGAGAAAATAATGGTTCACATAGTTCTTTTTGGATGGATGAGCTAGTATGGACCAAAAGAACTTCTTGTATATCACTGTCATCTCCATTGATGCAGCTTTTCCTTTCTCTCTCTTGTAAAACTGTGGTGAGTTAAAATCACATCAAATTTGAATGTGATGATGAGTATAGTTTCAGAAGTGAACCCAGTTAGTTGTGAACCATTATAGACATAATGGAAAATATAGAGTACATCAGGGAATAATATATTTAAGAACATTAAATAAATGTAATTTTACAACAAAAAACAAATGAGATGAAGAGCCTTCAACATTCAAATCTCTCTTGTGAGCGTACGATCTTGTATAAACCTCTATCCATATGTGAATTTTTATGTTTTCAATGACAGAATTGATGGCGATGACCCATGTTGGTATTTCAAAGAGATTTACAAATGTAATTATATACTTGTTCCATTAGATAATGATAGCTATTCATCAATTTTGCCACGGCCTTATTTGGCTTGTCTCAATCTCTGATCGTACAATAAATACTACCAAACTACTTGCACATTCCTTCCCTAAACAACTAGATTCTTTCAAATGCTGACATGTAAACATTCCCGTTTCATCCCCGTCTTTCGAATATATATAGATTAAAACACTGTTGATAGAAAATGGACAAAAGATTTGATAAATAAATGAGACTGTCTATTATACCTTCAGTGCCTATTACAGTTCTGAATTTAGATAGAACATGTAGGCAGGTTGTAAGTGTTGTCATAAAATGTGCAGGAATTATTTTCTTTTTCTTTTGTTGGAGTGTAAATAATCACATGGGTAGAAACCACTGAAAAGAAATTACTGAGGAAAGTTGCCCAAACTTTTTACATATTAATATAAACAATTTTAATAAACAATATAATAAACATATTATCCTTTGAGAATTACTGCATAGAATAGAAAAAAAAGCAAATGTTGCGCTTTTTAGTTCTTTGATCAGCTTGAAGAATCCAAGGTAATAGGCAAGACAATTGAATTGTTGACCTTCAAAGGCAGTGGAGTATAAAAGTAGGGAAGTTTTACTAAAACTATACAAGGGACTAGGCAATGCACAATTGGAATACTGTGAAGTTTTGGAACTCTTACCTGAGGAAAGGTACATTGGCATTGAGGCAGTCCAAAGAAGGATGACGAGGCTGCTACCAGGTATGGAGGCATTTTCTTATGAGGAGATGTTCAGTAGACTGGACCTGAAATTGTTGGAATATCGAAGAATAAGCGACAACATGCAAGATTCTTAGAGGACTTGACAAGGTGGACGCAGAAAAAGTTGTTTTCCCTTGTGGGAGAGTCTAGGACCAGAGGCCATAATCTGGGAGAAATATAAGTCAGAGATGAGGATGAATTCCTTCTCTCAGAGATGTGAATCCATGAAATTCTTTACCATAAAGAACTGTTGAGGTTGGTTTATCAAATGTACGCAAGGTTGAGATAGATTTTTAATCACTAAGGGAATCGAGGCCAAAATGCAGGAAAATGGAGAGATATAACAAGGTGTGGAGCTGGATGAACACAGCAGGCCAAGCAGCATCTTAGGAGCAGGAAAGCTTGACATTTCGGGCCTAGACCCTTCATCAGAAATGGGGGAGGTGAAGAGGGTTCTGAAATAAATAGGAAGAGAGGGGGAGGCGGATAGAAGATGGATAGAGGAGAGGATAGGTGGAGAGGAGGCAGACAAGTCAAACATGCGGGGATGGAGCCAGTAAAGGTGAGTGTAGGTGGGGAGGTAGGGAGGAGATAGGTCAGTCCAGGGAGGATGGACAGGTCAAGGGGGCGGGATGAGGTGAGTAAATAGGAGATGGGGGTGGGGCTTGAGGTGGGAGGAGGGGATAGGTGAGAGGAAAAACAGGTTAGGGAGGTGGGGATGAGCTGGGCTGGTTTTGGGATGCGGTTAGGGGAGGGGAGGTTTTGAAGCTTGTGAAATCCACATTGATACCATTGGGCTGCAGGGTTCCCAGGCTGAATATGATTTGCTGTTCCTGCAGCCTTCGGGTGGCATCATTGTGGCATTGCAGGAGGCCCAGCATGGACATGTCATCTGAGGAATGGGAGGGGGAGTTGAAATGGTTCGCGACTGGGAGGTGCAGTTGTTTGTTGCAAACTGAGCGCAGGTGTACTGCAAAGCGGTCCCCAAGCCTCCGCTTGGTTTCCCCGATGTAGAGGAGGCCACAACAGGTACAGCGGATGCAGTATACAACATTGGCAGATGTGCAGGTGAACCTCTGCCTGATGTGGAAAGTCTTCTTGGGGCCTGGGATTGGGGTGAGGGAGGAGGTGTGGGGGCAGGTGTAGCACTTCCTGTGGTTGCAGAGAAAAGTGCCGTGCGTGGTGGGGCTGGAGGGGAGTGTGGAGCGGACAAGGGAGTCACGGAGAGAGTGGTCCTTCCGGAAAGCAGATAAGGGTGGGGAGGGAAAACTGTCTTTGGTGGTGGGGTCGGATTGCAGATGGCGGAAGTGTCAGAGGATGATGCGTTGGATCCAGAGGTTGGTGGAGTGGTACGTGAGGACGAGGGGGATTCTTTTTTGGTTGTTATTGCAGGGATGGGGTGTGAAGGATGAGTTGCGGGAAAATGGAGTTGAAGACTATCAGATCAGCTGTGATCTCACTAAGTGGGGAAGAGGGTTGATGTGTTGTATAGCCTACTTTTTCTCCTATATCTTCTGATCTTCTGGTCTAAGGGGAGTATTTAACAGCAGCAGTCTTAAATTTTTAATTTCCATTTATGTCAGGCTGGATTTTGCACAAGTTTAGGACTGTTTACTTAAGTATGGGTCCAATTTATCACAAGTAAATATTTAATTAATCCATGTGTTGAGATCATAAACTCAAGAGATTCACAAAGATCATTTAGACTCCTTTTGGTTCATTTAAACTCAGTACAGTGTCTCCTAAAGGCAGAGTGCACAAGAAGCATACTTTAATTATCTAGACTATATTACCTCACAGGTAATTGAGAAATCATTGCATTTGCATGGGACAACATGCTTTTTGCAAGCACAGACATCATTTCCATATTGAGATGTTATTGGGATAACATCCCATTGATTTCTATATTCTCTATAAATTAATGCTCTTTATCTGCTTACACAGAGGTATGGAGGCATTGCCTTAAAACTTCCTGCCCAACTAGAATTAGATGTAAAACTTTGTAAATCCTTATCTTCCTATACATAAGTAGAAAAGACACTGCCTTAAGCTTCCTGCCCGAATAGAATTAGGTATAAACTTTGTAAATCTTTATTTTCCTGCACAGAGGTATATGGAAGCTGTCTCAAATAAGATTAGGTGGCAACGTTTGTAAAGGTGTGAGACTTCTGAAATCCTGTAAAGAATGTAACTTCTGTTTCTGCTAAAGGGGCCAGGACACTGACCTTTGTTCAAGCCAGACACTTCGGAAACTTGAAATTACATTCTGTCACTTTAGCAACTTGAAATCGCCTCTTGCAGTTAGCAGTCACTTTGCGAGTAATGGATACTGTATCCTGCTCTCTTTATGTTTTCGATGTAGTAATTGTTTGTGTTATCATGTCATTGTCCAATGTAGTGATTGTTTCATGTAACATGTCATTGTGAGATATAAAATTGCTTTATGTATTATGCAGTTGATACGGTATAAAAAGTGGGGACTGTCCGCTGCTCAGGGAGAATCACTTACGAGACTCTGCACTCTGTGCCGGGTTGAGTACAGTGATCCGCCACGGCTTGTACTTGTTTTGTAATAAAGGATTTGTGTTTTGCTAAACAGGTAAGTGTCTTGTTATTGCATCAAGTCCGTGAGGGTCTCCAAAAACGAACCTAACAATATGATCAAAGAGTCAGCTATACCGATCCATTTTGTGGGCATTATAGGAGATTTGACTTGGCTATTGAAAGGGTAGAGAATAAATTTATAAAGATCATAACAGGGATGAGCAGTTTTAATTCTGAAATGACACTAAAGAAACTGAGGTCCTTTCCATTCCAACCGAGAAAGTTGAGGGAACCTGACAGAGCTTTTGATTAGATAAATCAGAAAACTAGTACTGATCCTTGGCAGAATAAGAAGAGTGTATTCATTTAAGATCAAGACAAAATAATGAAAGGAAACAGTAAGAAAATTCTTTGATGCAAATATTTGTAGAGAAATAGAATAACCTTTCAAACGCCATGTTATAAGTGTCATCCAGAGCAGGGTCTGAAAGGTCAGAGAGGAAAATTAATTGGGAAATGAAAATGAAGAGTTTGCGTTAAAGACAGGAGAACAGGACTAAGTGAATAGCTCTTTCAGAGAACTGACATTAGCACATTCAGGCAACTGGCCACCTCATAAAACTTTTTACGATTGTGAGGGCTCAGCCTTCTGACTGCAATGAACAATTTATTCCAAATAATAATCAGATGGGACTTGTAATAGCTGGTTAATGAAATTTTATTTATTTTTAAGCAATTGTCGATGTTAAAAGATGCAAGTAAGAACAGTGTGCCTGGGAAACTGAAAGCATGACCATTCCACCTTCCCATACACAATAATCAGTTTACCTTCTGGGAGGTTCAAGCAGTGCCATTCGAATGTGGCCTTGGCATAATGGTGTTGTCAGCAACTACACCTCTCCCATTAACCTCCAGCTCTTACCACCATTTTCCTTGTGTGGCATTGGCACCCAGCTTGGATGTCAGAACATGCAGGGTTTGAGATGATTGGCCTGCACTGATTGCATTTTTATAAGTCCATAAGTTCATAAGATATAGGGGCAAAATTAGGCCATTTGGCCTATTGATGTCTGCTCTGCCATTCAATCATAGCTGATATGCCCCTCCCTCCCATTTTCCTGCCTTCTCCCCATAACCCTTCAACCTATTACCAATTAAAAATCTGTGTAATTCCTCCCTAAATTTACTCACTGTCCCAGCTTCCACCACACTTTGGGGTAGTGAATTCCACAGATTCACAACCCTTCAGGAGAATTTCTCCTCAACTCAGTTTTAAATTTGCTATGCCTTATCCTAAGATTATGATCTCTCATCCTAGAATGCCCCACAAAAGGAAGCATCTGGTCCACATCTATTTTATCTATACCTTTTATCATCTTGAATAGCTCAATGTGATTTTCCCTCATTCTTCTAAATTCCAGACAGTACAGGCCTAAACTGTTCAATCTCTCTTCATCCGACAAACCCCTCACCTCTGGGATCAATCTTGTGAACATCGTCTGAACTGCCTCCAATGCCACTACATCTTTCCTCAAATAAGGGGACTAAAACTATGCATAATACTCCAGGTGCGGTCTCACCAATGCCTTGAATAGTAGCAACAATACTTCCTTCCTTCTATATTATATTCCTTTAGCTATAAAGGCCAACATTTCATTTGCTTTCTTTATTATCTGCTGTAACTGCATGCTAGTTTTCTGTGATTCATGAATGAGGACACCCAGATCCCTCTGCACTGGAGCACCCCAAAGTCTCTCCCCATTTACATAATAGGTCACCTTCACATTTTTCTGACCAAATTTTCTCTCTTGCTGTATTGTTCACTGCAAACCTGAAAGATCCTGAGGTAGAAGTTAATCAGGGGACAATATACTTTGGACCCATGAAATTTTATTGGAATATGATTGAATACTGTTGATGTGCTGGCAATGCAACAATTAGCAAATGAATAAAGTTTCTATCCGTTGGACTTCTGGTTAATAAGGGGTCACGTGATCTTAGTTGGCCACAACAGGCAGGATATAACTTGATTCCCAGTCCTCACACCCAAAATTAAATGTCCTTCTATTTTTGAGTTCAGTCATTTCTACTTTGCTGGAATGTTGCAAAGTTAATTGGAGAGATTTTTAGCATGGTGAGATTCAGTTTGCTCAATAGGTCATTTGATGACCTAACCCCCTGAGTGACACATCGTATTTCCCATTCTCCTCCATCCACATCAGTTCACTAGTCCTGTTGCCTCATGACTCTCCTTCCATTCCTCCTTACTGTGCTAGCAACCATTATTACAACTGAGGTTCCTAAGCATCCCCTGGAGCCCCTCAACATCAATGTCTTATTTCCCCTGTTGTGTTTTACACTTCACTGATTGAAGGAACCTGCACCCTGACATTTCTTACCACTCCCCAACTAATACCCCCACCCCATGAGACTGAAAGAACCCCAGCCCTCAACTTCCAACTCCCAGATGCAAGATCCAACTGCCCAAAATCCCTGTGACCAGTCCCTCCACTTCATCAGAAATCCACACTGAACCCCAGACATAAGTTGCCCTACCTTGGGCAGATTCCTTCATTATAAAACAGTCATTGGAAGATAATTACATCCAAATGTTGTGCGTAAAATCAACCTAAGTTAATATAATGTGATTAGCAAAAAAGTTATCCAATCAGTTTCATACTGGAAATTAACATTCATGTTAGTATAAGCAGTCCCCTTTTATCCAGTTTGTGTGCATCAATGCACACTTAATTGAACACAATATGGCTCAGGGATCATATTTATTGGGCAACATTGAATCGTGTTTTGTTTGTCATTTTAAAATTTTTCATAGAATCATAGAATCCCTACAGTGCAGAAATAGGCCCTTCAGCCCAACAAGTCCACACTGACCCTCAGAGCATCCCACCCAGACCCATCTCCCTATAACCCACCTAATCTACCCATCCCTGAACACTATAGGCAATCTAGCATGTCCAATCCATCTAGTCTGCTCATCTTTGGACGGTGGGAGGAAACCGGAGCACCCAAAGGAAACCCACGCAGACGTGGGGAGAATGTGCAAACTCCACACAGACAGTCACCTCAGGATGGAATCAAACCTGGGTCCCTGGCGCTGTGAGGCAACAGGGCTAACCACTGAGCTGCCCCAAAAATCAATTTGTTGCTCAGAAATCAATTTGTTGTATGTTCACACACAAGACAGAACTAATCCGGAGACAACAGAATTTGTAACTTGTTAAGTTCTCCTGGTATTTGCTGTCTTTAAAACAATTTGCTGTCTTTGTAATCAGTTACTGGAGTTGCTTATTTAAAATGTGAATATGTGCAGATTTAATATGAGATTCAAGTCATTCTGGATATTAGCGAACATGAAAAGAGGAAGCAGCCTTATTCAATTGCTTGCAATTTTAGAAGGGAGGTTAATTCATTTGATCTAAATCTATCAAGGTCTTCGTTGAAGTACCAAGTGAAAGAATGTGTTATGAATGTTATTAGCATATGTCCAACAGTTCCAAAAATAATCAACTCTATGTTTTAGTGTTCCATACACTATGTCAGAAATAACCATGTTTCCACATTATTATGATGAATGTTTACATAATGTAAAACAGTTTTTACACAGACATTGAGAATGGAATTCATGCCAAAATAAGCTGTTAAAAGGTAGCGGTCTGGCTGAAGGCAAAAGCTTGAATAGCTCACCACTGCAGAAATGCAAGGTGGTGGCCTAACCAAGCACCACCTTCCATTCCCATAGCAACAGTGAAGTCAGTCACATTTCCTGTTTGGCTCCAGCTGGTTTCACATATCCAACGCTTTTATTGTATTGGCCAAAAGATCAACTGTATTAGCTGGACTGGTTGATCACATCATGGATCACCATGAACTGAGACGTGGGAGCCAGGAAGATATTATGAGTTGAGTCAATAGGTTAGATTATTGGCGTATGGTGGCTCAGTGGTTAGCACTGCTGCCTCACAGTGTCAGGGACCCAGATTTGATTCCAGCCTCAGTTAACAGTCTGTATGGAATTTGCACATTCTCACTGTGTCTGCGTGGATTTCCTCCATGTGCTCCAGTTTCCTCTCATAGTCCAAAGATGTGCTGGTTAGGTGGATTGGCCATGCTAATCATCCATACTGTCCAGGGATGTACAGGCTAGATGGCTTAGCCATGGGAAATGCAAGGATACAGGAATAGGGTAGTGAGGTGGTCTTCAGACGGTTGAGGACTCGATGGTCTGAATGGCCTGCTTCCACACCGTAGGGATTCTATTATTACAGGGAAACCACTAGGCTTCCCAGAACATATTATGTTATCATGGAGTTAATTCAATCAATTACCCCCCGGAACGTCAGGAAATGATTTGAGGAACAAAACACATCAAAGCAACATGACCTAACCACTTTTTCTGAAATGTTACAAGCAGTAACATGTAACAGAGGTTTTATGAATATGAAATGTTTTCTCTAATTTTGTTACATGATTTACTCTCTCGTTCATTCCTACAGCATTAAAAATTACCTTTAGAACATATACTTTTGCAACAATGTATCAAGAATGGTAATTGTAATTATTGTAATGATTTTACCAGAAAGGATTACTCTGTCTCAATTATGCAGAGGGTTGCTTATTTCCAGTTTAAAATAAATTACCACCACCATTAAAATACAGGAATTTGGTATGATCATGTTAAAGATCAAAAAGAAATTCAGTTTCTTTATGCTTTGCAGCAGTTTGATAAGCCAATCAATTGTAATAGGTATTTAAGCTTCAAGCACAGTGCTGAGAGTCTGGAATCACGTCCAGGCAAACAAGGCAGACTTCCTCAACTAAACGACGCTAATGAACTAAATGGGTTTTCATGGCTGACAATGGTCATATGATTACCATGAATCAAACTTTTAGTTCTAGATTCATGAATTGAATCTAAATACCACCAGATGCTCTGATGGGATTGCCAATAACCCATTGTCCCTGTGTGCCAGGATTGCTCAGCTCCTGGCTTCATAACAAGCACAGACAGAAGAGCTGAACTCCAGAGATGAGACAAAGAGTGACTGCCCTTGACATTACAACAGCATTTGACCAAATAGAGAATCAAGGAGCCCT
>JAHRHZ010000263.1:30221827-30233625 GCA_024137785.1 Ginglymostoma cirratum | reverse complement strand
TACTTTTCCCACAAACACATCAATCTAACTGGACTGAGGTTTCCTGTTTCCGATCACCCTCCCCTCTTGAATAGAGGGGTTCAATTCTCTACTTTCTAGTCAGATTGAATCTTCCCTGGCTAATAGGAATTTTGGAAAATTAATACCAACTCATCTGTTATCTCATTAGCGACCTTTTGTCAAGGATGAGATCCATCTGGATACAAAGATTTGTCAGCGCACAGTTCCCTCAGTTTGTTTAGTACTGATTAGTTTGTGATTGTAATTTAGTCATGGAGTTGTACAACACAGAAACAGACTTTTCAGTCAAACTCATCCATGCGGACCAGATATCCTAAATTAAAGTAATCCCATTTGCTAGCATTTAGCCCATATCCCTTTAAACACTTCCTATTCATATACCCATCTAGATGCCTTTTACATGTTGTAATTGTATCAGCCTCAACCATTTCCTCTGGCAGTTCATCGCATACATATGCTCTGCGTGAAAAAGTTGCCCCTTAGGTCCCTTTTGAATATTTCTCCTGTCACCTTAAGACAGTGCCTCTGGTTTTGGACTCCCCTACCCTGTAGGGAAAAAAAACCTTCGCTAATCACCCTATCCATGCCCCTTATGATTTGATGAACCCCTATCAGGTCACCCCTCAGCCTCTGATGCTCCAGGGAAAGTAATTCCAGCCTGATCAGCATCTCCCTGTAGCTCAAACCCTCCAACCCCGGTAACATCCTCATAAACCTTTTCTGAACCCTTTCAAGTTGAACATTATCTTTCTTATAGCAGAGAGACCAGAATTAAACACAATTTTCCAAAAATGGCCTAACTAATGTCCTGTACAGCCAAACAGGAGTTTCTCTCTCCCTTCTGATTTACAGCTATCACTGGAATGTATTTTGTATCCTCAATAGTGAAAACAATATAATATTTGTTCATTTCACCTGTCATCTTCTTATTATTTACTAGTAACTTGTGATTCTCACTCTTCAAAGGACCAGCATTCATTATGTTTACTCATTTCCTTTTGAAATGTCTATTGAAACTCTTGCTACTCATTTTCACATTTCCAGCTATCTTGTTCTCATACTTTAACTTCTTCCTCCTGCTTAACTGTTTAGTAACTTGGTCATTCCATATGTTCTGACCAATCATTTGATCTGATATGCATCTTTGTGCTGTTCTGTGTCTTTTTCTTTAAGAGTGATGTTTTCACTAACCTTTGTAGTTAACCATAGATGGTGGGTAATTCCTTTAGTATATTTCTTTATTTTTATATTTGCTCTGAGTATTTTGGAATATTCGCTTAAATGTCTGCCAAGGAATTTCAACTGATCTGTCCTTTATCCTGGCAAACCACTTTGCCTCAACTAGCTTTGCTTTCACTATCACAAAATTACCCTTAATTAAGTTTAAAATACCGGCCTTTAACCATCTTTTCATTTCAAAGGGGATGTAAAATTTAATTTTAATTTAGCTGCTGCTACTTTGGGGTGGCTTTATGCTGAGATCATTAATGAATCCTGTCACATTACACAATACCAAGTCTAATATAAAATGTTCTCTGCTCAGTTCCAGAACATGTTGCTCCAAGAAACTATGAGGAAAACATTCTCTGATCCAATATTCTCCTTGTCCAAGTTATCACCATCAATCTATTTTTTCGAGTTTGTGTGTAAATTAGATTCACCCATGATTACTGCACCACCATTTTCACCAGCATCCAATATTTCTTTCTGTATACTTGCAACTTGAACAACATTTGAGAAGCTCAATACCATCGATGACAACACAGCCTGCTTGATTGACACCCAATCTACCATCCATTTCATAATACAACTGTATGTCCCATCGACAAGATGCATGGCAGCATCTCACCACAGCTCCTTCAACAGCACCTTCCAAACCAGCAACTTCTACCTAGAAGGGCAAGGGCAGTGGTTTAATGGGAATGCCATCACCTACAGGTTTTCATCCAAGCGACACAGCTTCCTGACCTGAAACAATATTACATTCTTTCTGTGCTGGAGAGGGTGGGGTGGGAGAGCAGATCAAAACCCTGCGACCACTATGGAAGTACAAGCCCCAGAAGGACTGCAGCAGTTTAAGAGAGCAGCTTATCTCCACCTTCTCAAATGCAATTAGGGCTGGTGAATAAATGCTGGCCTAAGAAGTGAAGCCCACATCTCGCGAACAAATATTAAAAAAAACTTGCGATAGCTATATTGCTGTTTGTTTCAATTTTTTTAATATATAGAGTCTTTCATGACCTCAGGTGTCCTGAAGCACTTTGCAACTAATAAAGGGCTTTTGAAGTGTAACCATTTGTGTAGGGAAACAAGGCAGTCAATTTCCACACAAGCTTCCATTAAACAGTAATGAGGTAATTTCACCTGTCACCATCCCACCTACCTTCCCCAGCCCCACCCCGTCCTCTCTCTATTTATTTCAGGGCTCCCTTTCCCCTCCCCTGTTTCTGAAGAAGGGTCCTGACCCGAAACATCAACTTTCCTTCTCCTCTGATGCTGTCTGGCCTGCTGTGTTCATCCAGCTCCACACTGTATTATCTTTGACTCCAGCATCAGCAGTTCTTACTATCTCCGAGATAAATTTCAAGATGTTTTGCTTTCTCATCAGAATGACAGCAGATCGAAAAATGCAACACTCCTTGTAGCATCATGTTATGTATTGGTGAAGTAACAGACTATAACTTAATTTCCAAGATCAAGTTTTGTTAGTACGCTTCATGAACTAATATGCAATTGTCCGTGGAAAGAAAGAAATTGCTTTTTTTTTTAAACAGCACCATTCACACTTTCAAGATGTCCCCTGTTGCTTTTGTAATACATTTGAAGTGGTCACTCTTGCCATGCAGGGAAATGCAGCAGTCAATCTGTGCACAGCAAGCTTGTACAAATAGTAAAGTAATTATGTCAAAATCATCTATTTATGATGTTGTTTGAGCATTAATTATTGTTCTTGCTCTTCTCTGAAATGGTACTATAGGTTCTTTTACTAGACAACCAATCAGAACGCTGCATAGCCCCACAAATAACAGGTAATCATGTTGCTTAATGGAGAAATATTTACCAAAAAAAATGAGGAGAACGTCCCTACTCATCTTCAAATTATGACATAAGATTTATTTACCTGTATCAATTGGGGTATGTAGGAATCAATTAATCTTCTCACTTAAAATAAACTGCCTCCAACAGTGCAGCAATCCCTCAGCACTGAACTGGAGTGTCGCCCTATAGAATGTATTCTCTGTAGTTGAACCCCAAAGTCTTTTGACTCAGAAGCAAATGTTTCCAATAAGCCAAAAAAAAAGCTCTGAAGAGGTAAAAACATGAATAACACAATACAGTAAAGGTGATGAAGGGATCGAGAATGAGATTGAAAGTAGTTAGTCAAAGAAGGAAAAGCAACGATTCCGTGCGGCGAGTGGCTAAGCAATGGAAATCACCTCCTCACAATATGGCTGAGGTAGGTTCAATTTAAATATTGAAAAGGAAATTAGGCTTTATCTGTAAAAGAAAATGTGCAAGATTAGCAAAGAAGGTGGTAAATGACTTTAAGTGAATTGTTCATTCAGAGATCAGATGGAAAATGGACCGAATGGCTTACTTTTGCATTGTAATAATTCTGTGATTTTATGATTCTATTGTTAAAACATGTAATTAATCCTGTTGTTGTGACTTCCAAACACCTCAAGTCCAACAATATTTTTGACTAGCTAAGTTCTTATGAAGGATCCATTTTCCATTGTATTTTATACTTTCATTTCTACTTAAATTCTCGTCCTAAAATGAGGTTCACTTCTGTGAATCAACCAAGATCAAATCTGAAAAAATGTCATCAGTGAACTTCTTTGCAATCAATCTTTCAGAAGGAATCCAAAATTACAAAGATCTGTATCAAAATGGAAGAGGTGGTTGTCCAATTTGTGCAGACAGGAACAACAATTTTTTTAAATGAGCTGACTCATTGTTATGAATGACTGTTAATGTAGAAATTTTGGAATAAAGTTTACTGACTTTTGATACTTGATCATATTCCATACTTCATTAAATATGTGGAAATGACATACAGACAGGATTTGTTTTCAACAAATTGAAAATAGCACCCTCTATCCTGAAGTGATATTCCCGCCAAAGTGATATCGACTTCAAATACGCAGTTGTTGATTAAATTATTCAAGATATTATAAGGTCTCAGACCAAAGTAGGACATACATATACAGAAGAACTAATCTGAAAATATAATCTGAATTTAAAACTGTATTTAATCTGCAGCTGCAAATGCTCATTTTCCTGAAATCTCTCAGCTTTACAACATTGGGTCATCAGTGGAGAACATGTCAGCAGTAATCATAATTCAGCTAGATGTAATATGGAGGTGCTGGTGTTGGGCTGGAGTAGTAAAAGTCAGAAGCCACACGATGCCAGATTATTGTCCAACATGTTAATTTGAAATCACAAGCTTTCAGAGTACTGCTGCTTCAGACTTCACCTGGATTAGAAAGAAAAGCGATAAACCAGGGTAAACTGAGGAAAGCCTAGTTTTGGTGAGGTGAAATGTAGTTTACCAAAGGTGGACTGGAAATAGCTATTTGGCTGTAAACTAGTGTTAGAGCAGCAGGAAGCATTAAGATAGTAGATGGCAAAAGTTTAGAACAAATGTTTTCCCAGAATAAAGAAGGGGATTGTGCATGCAAGGCTAAACCTCTTTGATGTCAAAGAGCATTCAGGGTAGGATAAGGGAAAGAAGGAAAGCTTGAGGCAGATGCTGTAAGCTTAATATTGTGGAGAGCCTAGAGGAGTACAGGAAGTGCAGGGATGAAATTAAAAGGGAAACTAGGAAATCCAGGAGAGGGCACGATAAAAGTATTGATGAGTGAAGTCAAAGGAAAGGCAAGTATATTTTATACGTGCGTAAAAACTAATTGCATAAGAAAAGCTAGAGTTTAACAAAATTACATCAGAAATGAAACTTGTGAATGGAAGATCAAGATATTTATTTTTAATGAATACTTTACGCTGTCTTCACAAAACAGGGTGACAACATAGTTGTTCGAAGACAGCTGTGAAATATTGGATGGGATAAATATGGTGAGAGAAGAAATATTGATGGGTTTAATATCTTTGAAAGCAGAGTGAAATGTTGTGAAGGGAAGAAAGGGAATAGGAAAGGCTCTGGATGTCTAATCTGTCTGGTTTTAGACATGGTGCCAGTGGGCCTGGAGAGGTCATTAACAAGGAAGAAAGAGATAGATTGAAAATGTATAGAACAATCAAACCAATCTCAGTGTTGGGCAAATTATTAGAAAAAAATCTGAGGGGCAATACTAATCATCATTTAGAAAGGCATGGTTAATTTAGAAAAATAAAAGAATTGTGGATGCTGGCAATCAGAAACAAAAACAAAAGCAAAAATTGCCGGAAAAACTCAGCAGGTCTGGCATCATCTGTTGAGAGAAAGCAGACTTAATGTTTCAAATCCAGTGACCTTTCTTCAGGCCAGCCAGCCTGTGTTTGTTAAGATTTGCTTGTGCCTGGCTAATATTTTGAGGAGTTAATAAATGGAGTTAATGAGGGTAGTGCCTTTGACACTGTCAACATAGATTTTAGCAAGGCTGTTGACAAGATCCTGTATGGCATTCTGATCAATGGGATCCAATGGAATGTGGCATGTTGGATCTAAAATTGGTTCAATCGTAGTAAGCAAAGAGTAATGTTCTCTGTGGGGGGTTTTCGATTAGAAGCCTGTTTCTATGGGGTTCCCCAGGCCCTTTGCTTTTAATGGCATATCGTCAATGTAGGGAACATGATTAGGAAATTTGCAGTTAATACAAAATTTACCAATGAGAAATAAAGAGGGAGAATGTATCAATGGTCTGGTCAGGTAAGTAGAAGGGAGGCAGCTGGACTGCAATTGGGAAGAGTACAAGATAATGCGTTTGGGAAAGGCAAACAATGCAAAGAGAATACACAATAAATTGTTGGATACAGCAAGTATCAGAGGTACAGAGAACACGCCATTCCTGGAACAACTTGCCACACACTGGACATCCGCTGAAAGACTGGCATCCTTTGTGCAAGCGCCATCCTTGGAAGCCTGTTGTACACCTGAACAAGCACTCTCAGTCCAGAGTCGCACTGCACAGTTCCTGACTTTTGCAAGACTTGTTAGACAAAGCAGTGCCAACTTGGGACTTCCTCCAGCCCAGGACCAGTAGTGCAGGCCATGTTAACTGACCATGCCAGCCTAATCCAAGATTAAATCAATGCATATACTGTATGATTCTCATTATCAAATTCAACATCTTCCCACAGTCATTCTTACACACCACAATCTCCAACATTACTAACACTTCATGCTCTCTGTGCTGCCTACTCACTCATTTGGAAAACCAAATAGTTGTAATAGTTGTACCAGTTAATTTCATCTCCTGTAATACCCACCTTACTCTCATTGCATGAGGAAAACAACCGATAACAAGTTAGGAAAAAATCAAGGTAGGTGACAGGCTGCTCAATTTTCTGGTCTTCAACCCTTATGAGATAATCCTGCCTCTGGTGACCCCAAGCAGGTCCTGCATTGCTACCAGAGCTTACCCTTGACTTACTGCATCGAGAACTCTTGAACAAAGACTGTCTCCCTTGACTTGACTGAGACCTGCTGACAACCATGACAAGCTTTCTGGCTTTATGTCCACTTTAAGCTGCACGCCAATATAGCAATGTTGTGAGTCTGATATCCCTCGCTGAGGAGGTAAAGTACAAAATGTGAAGTCATGGCAAGGCAGGGATGCTGTCAGTATCCAGGTAAGTTCAGAATGCGTGAGCATCATCACAACATGTGAAGACCTCAGAGATGCAGCCTGGTCCAGTTCACGAACTAGGTGTGTGTCCCCGAATGCACAGTGCCCTACTTGCAGCATTACAATGCTAATTGCTGGTGCAGTGTGAGGTGCAGCACTGAAGTGAAAAAGTGTCCTCTAAGTGGATTAGAGATCCACTGAGTGTTTTTAAGAGGCTGGTATATGTCAGATGCCAATGTCCATGAATGTGGGGTGCATGTGGCTGGTGGCAATGGAGTGTGACCTGAGATGTTGGCGTCCAGTGTCCAACACAGAGGTTATTCGGGGAAAGTAGTGAGTAAATCTGTTGAGTGCTCGCTCTGGTTTACTTATCTGTTTTCCTGATGTTGAATCTGATGGGAGGCTGCATATTAATGAGGCAAGTTAGGTTGTTAATAGTTTGTTTCACTGTTCAGCTGCTGTAGCTGCCAGCATCTGCATTCGTCATTCTTAAAGCCACCTAGTCTTTAAAGCTGTAAACGTTCAGTCCTACTGTGTCCAATGGAATTCTCACCATTGTTAATGTGCAATGTTAAGCAATGATGCTCACCACCGTTAGCAAGTTGTATGATGCAGCCAGATCAGATTCCAATCGGACCAGCTGATCACCATGTTGTTTACATTGTGATGCAAACTACTGCCAGCTTGTAGTTGGCATTGCTTGCTGTGCCAAGTGTGCCATAACAAGAAGCTCTTCTCTTAAACAAGATAGAGTTTATTGCACAAAAGCTATAGGTACAAGTTACATCAGTAAGTTAAACATTGTTATTAAGATAATTGGGAGACCTTAGCAGAAAATGTTTTCACTTTACAAGGTCTTAAGATGAACTGCCTGTCTCGACCCAATTTAATACGATATCATCATAGTGGATGGAACCAAAGGTATTCCAAATGTTAACTCTTTCTGAACTATCACCTTCTAAAATAATGACTTTCAGAGAAAATTTAGCTAGGCTGATCTATGTGTGAATCCAGTCACAGGTTGGCTCCCAATTGTCCTCTGAAGAAACTTCTGAAAAACCTCATCCATGTTTAAATGGTATCCATTATCAGGAAATCTAGACTATTTCTGTGCTGCGATACCAACAAGAGAAACACCTACAATGGATGACATAACACAGTGTGGAGCTGGAGGAACACAGCAGGCCAGGCGGCATCCGAGGAGCAGGAAAGCTGACATTTTTCCGAAGAAGGGTCCCAACCTGAAACATCAGCTTTTCTGCTCCTCTAATGCTGCCTGGCCTGGTGTGTTCCTCCAGCTCCACACTGTGTTATCTCAAACTCCAGCATCGGCAGTTCTTACTATCTCTATAATGCATGACAACTGTCCATGACCTGCAATGGTGATGAGTAACTTAATAACTGGAGAAGGCAGACAATCCTTACTTGAAATGTAAAGTCGGTGAATGTTAAATTCTCTTGTACTAAGCAGGCAAGGCCTAAGTAAGGATGGGGAGGAACATTGCTGCAGTCGGCTAACGTGTGATGAGTGTGTGTGTTCCTACTTCAGCTTTTGCCAGCATATTAACTGCAATGAGGCCTAAAGAAAGCTTTTTTTTGCCTTCTCAAGGTTTCATGTGAATTTCCACTTCATGCCAGAAAGGCTTTGAAAATGTGAAAGCAGAGAAACAAGTCCAATGTTTCACAGATCTGCAAGTAATGCTTAATAGAATCAGACTGAGAACTCCTACTGATCTTTCAAGGAAAGGAAGTTAGTGAACTAAATGTGAAAGGAGGAGGCAGTGCTACCAAGTGCTATATATATCTTTCTTGGCCTAAAGCAGCCAGTGTACCAAGAAGTGTAATGATTTAATCTGGGTGGTGAAGATAAGCAAATGGCAAACACCCCATTTTCATTTTGATAGGATCCAACATTCTTCAGACATGATGTAGACTTCCCCAACTGAACAACTACTACATTTTTATAGCATGTCATAGATAAATGAAAGTATAATACCCCCACATATAACAAATCTTTGCAACAGCCGTCCCAAATCTATTTGCCGATGGCAACTGGCAACTCCAGTTATTTATGTTACCTTGTATCTATGTTTGATTAAAAGCTGCGTTAGATCTGAACATATTTTGAAAAATATTTCTCAGCCTGTCTCATGCAAATTAAATAGTTCATTTGAAACCATCAGACAGAAAAACAGATTAGACAGTACTCGCGAACCACTTCAACTCCCCCTCCCACTCCCTGGATGACATGTCCATCCTGGGCCTCCTCCAATGTCACAACGATGCCACCTGGAAACTGGAGGAACAGCACCTCATATTTCGCTTGGGAACCCTACAACCCAATAGCCTCAATGTGGACCTTACGAGCTTCAATATCTCCCTACCTCCGACCTCATCCCAAGACCAGCCCTCCATCTTGTCCCCGCCTCCTTGACCTGTCCATCTTCTCTCCCACCTACCCGCCCCTCCCTCGTCACTGACCAGCCCCCATCCCAACTCCCTACCTACACTCACCTTTACTAGCTTCATCCCTGCATCCTTGACCTGTCCATCTTCTCTCCACCTATCTGCTCCACTATCCACCTTCTATCACCACCTCCCCCTCTCTCTATTTATTTCAGAGCCCCCTTCCTCTCCCCCATTACTGAAGAAGGGTCCAGACCCGAAACTTCAGCTTTCCTGCTCCTCTGATGCTGCCTGACCTGCTGTGTTCCTCCAGCTCTACACCTTGTTATTCACAGGCTCCAGCATTAGCAGTTCCTACTATCTCTCAGAAAGTATACATTGTTAAAAGAAAAGACTGCATTCATATAGAGCCTTTTATAACCACCAGATGTCTCAAAGCACATTACAGCCTCTGAAGCTCTTTTAAAATGTAAGTGCTGATGTACTGAAGGAAGCATCCTTCATTCAAAATCACATCACAGATTTTCAGCAACAAACTTCCATGTAGATATTAATAACAGGAGCTAGGATTGGCACAGTTCATGTTGCTATTTCATGCTGCAGACATGCCAAACAGAGATAGTAAGAACTGCCAATGCTGGAGGATTGCAGCAGGCCAAGCAGAATCAGAGGAGCTAGAAAGTTGATGTTTTGGGTTGGGAGCCTTCTTCAGAAATGGGGGAGGGGGAAGGGAGCTCAGAAATAAATAGAGAGAGGAGGGTGGGGCTGGGAAGGCAGGTGGGATGGTGATAGGTGAGTGCAGGTAGGCAGTGGTGGGGATTGGTCAGTGAGGTGGGAGGAGCAGATAGGTGGGAGAGAAGATGGACAGGTTGTGTCAGGTTGTGACAGGTCAAGGAGGCGGGAATGAGACAGAAGGTTGGTCAAGCAATGAGGCTGGGAGTGGGGAGTTTTTGAAACTGGTAAAGTCCACGTTGAGATCATTGGGTTGTAGGCTCCCCATGCAGAATATGAGGTGCTGCTCCTCCAGTTTCTGGGCGGCACTGGAGGAGGCCCAGGATGGACACATCACCCAGGGAGTGGGAGGGGGAGTTGAAATGGTTCTCGACTGGAAGATGTTGTCATTTGTCGTGAACAGAGCGCAGGTCTCCAAGCCAAACAGTTATTTTCCAACTTTTGTAGAAGGATGGTTACACCTATGTAACGAGATCTCCAGCAGCAGGTATTGAACTATGGCATCTCTCCAGGAGCAGCTGGTGGCAACAGTGAGGGAGGGCAGCTGCAGCAGTTGAACAGACTCTTGCTGGAAATGAAGAGTCTCTTTGGCAGGGAGAGGACTAATGGGAAAGGGGAGCAGCCAGACAAGGGATTTCTCAGCCTAATGTAATTGACAGTCATTTAATGTATGTTATGTCAATATTTTGTTGTTTTGCCTTAATTTATCTTCCTGTTTGAGGCCAGTGGAATAAAGAATTTGTGCTTCAGAATCTTTGGGTCATCAATGTGTTCAAACCACATGTTACACCTGTCACTACAATAAGATTATAGCACATTAATGCTTATGCCCATTTATCTATGTAGTGGTTGACAGACCTGTTCGGCAGTTTATAGCCTATGATGCTGTCAATTGAAATGATTATTTAGGCCCTTTTAGAAGTTGAAGCACATTAATTCTGAGTCAATGATAAAATTAGTTGCCAGTGACAAAGGTATTCTGCTTGATCCCTGAGCTCACAACCAGGTAAACAGTTATAGGGACAGCAAATGCGTAATCCATGTCAGACAAGAGCTCATCGATGGCAGTGCTCTGAGACTTTGAACTCTTGAGTAAAAGTCTTAAAATTTAATAGTGGTTGGTTGAAAACCTGAGAGTTATAGCTGTACATGTAACAATAAAGCTTTGTAAAGCAGAAAACTTCAGTTTCACAGTATACTTATCATTCCAGTTTGTTCATTGCAGTATGCTGTAATTCAATTACTAATTCCTGTGGTCTCAGGTTTATCCATAAATAACTACAGATACTGAGATTCTTCTGTGACAAGTCTTTCTGCATGCATGCATGTGGCCAGATGCAGGATTAACAATATTCCTCCAAGGCAGTGCAAGTCACTCACAAATCTGTCAACTTTGAGGGCAGCACCTCTCTTCATAGCTCCTTACTGAGTACACCACACACTCCTGTCTTGGTAATAAAAGTCAACATGAAATGTCAGCAAATTCAGATTCAATTAAATTATGAAGATAAAATCTCCAGTGCTAATACATACATGTGATAACTTGACAGTATCCATTCTGCATTTGCGTGCACAATGATACAGATGTGCGTGCGTGACCACGGTAACCACACAGTCATTTGATGCTTATGTTTAAGAAGGTCACTCATTCATACTGGTGGTGAACATAAGCAATAATATAGACCTAGTTAGTCAGTGGCTATCAGAGATAAAAGGTACTGCAGATGCTGGAGAATCCGAGATAACAAGCATGGGGCTGGATGAACACAGCAGGTCAAGCAGCATCATAGGAGCAGGAAAACTTGATGTTTCGGGCCTAAACCCTTCATCAGAAATGGGGGAGGG
>JAHRHZ010000263.1:30160698-30221427 GCA_024137785.1 Ginglymostoma cirratum | reverse complement strand
GCTGGAGAATCCGAGATAACAAGCATGGGGCTGGATGAACCCTTCATCAGAAAGGATTTAGGCCCGAAACGTCAAGTTTTCCTGCTCCTATGATGCTGCTTGACCTGCTGTGTTCATCCAGCCCCATGCTCTTTAGTCAGTGGCTATATTCTGTGCTGTAGATTCTCTGTAATTTTAATTTAAATGCTGCTTATTATTTTGTACTGAATAATTTTATCCCATACCATAAAATATGTTGTTTCAGTAGTTGTTATGTAATTTTTGTCTTCAATCATGCTTGAAACAAGGCAGACAAAAAAACTGCCTGAAATCAAATGAAGTAAAACAAACCTGTTGGATCCTGTGTGAGAAAATAATGGTTTCAAATATCCAGTGATGTCGTATGTCGCTATTTTGAAGGCTGCGTTAAAAAAAAGGAACAGGTAATTTTGCACAAGTTTCTCCTAGTGTTTATTCCTGTGAAATTGGATCTAGAAATGCAATATTAGTTGTGCATAAGGAATAATAATATCTTAATAAATTATGAATCATAATTTACCCAATAGTTAAAATATGTTAGTTAGCATTGCACCATCGAATAATATGCAAAATTAAAAAGTTCACCGAAGTAGCATAATGATGACATTACCGAATACATATCGATTTCCTCACACGTTCTCCTTACTCACTGACAGAAATAATTCATAATAAGGCATTGGCTAGAAACTTTCAAAAAAATTGGAAACATAAACCTATCAGCATAAGATTTTAATCAGAAAGTTAAAGCAAATCCCCAGTCAAACTATAGCCATCAATGTTGGACAAAATACTCCAGTATCTAACAAAAAACAATCCCGACAATCAAAGGACCATGAAATGCAAAGGTACAAAGTTGTTCCTGGCTATTCTGACAATTGGCTGATGGAGCAAACAGGGCGCTCTCACATATCTAACAGTGAATCATGCTTGTTAAGCTTCTGTAAAAGGAGGTTGTTCCAATCACTGCAGCAAAGTATAAACACATTTATTTTGTGGATGTATTTGTAAAGTAACTAAATTAAGCAATGGGAGAAATATGTTGTTACAACTAGGTGAGGACGAAGAATCGGAATCCCCCCATTTTTGCCCCTCCAGGTTGCTTATTACACTTACTTTTTCTTCTTTTTAACATGCAGCTGTCATACTTAAATTAAAACAAAATTCACTGGAAGATGAAAGAGGTAAATACCAAGGTTTTATTGAGTGAAAGGGAGAAATTTTATGACCTACTAACTCTGAGAAACCACAGTAAAAATACAGCATCAAGCAAACACACTAACACAGCTAATCAGTTTAAAAGAGAGTGTGTGACACAAACAGGAATATATGGTTTTATAGTTTGAAAGTCCTAAGACCCCTGAATTGCTATAGACTGAGACCACAGCTGTTTACTTGTAGAGTGATATCCAGAGCAGTGACAGATATTATACATATTTGGGGTCTTGGTGAGTGGCAGGTTTCCTAATTTGTTTGTTTTACCATGTGGTGTATTCTGAGATTATGAAAGGTGCAGACAGAGAGAGAAAGTTGCAACTCTTGCCATAAAGTGATTTTTCCTTCTCTCTGCAATTCTGCTCAAAAGCTGCTGTTGTAATATAGTTCAGAGTGTATTCTGGAGCCTGGCTTAATTGTCTTACCAAACTGGCTAACCAGCAGATAAGCCTTTCACCTTTCAATATATGAAATTATCATACTCAAATAAATTTAAAGCAGAGGTTGAATTTCTTCATGCTGATTTATTTATTAATACCTTTAGATAAAAATGGTAATTTCAGTTCAGTTGGCTTCATTTAATCCACATGAGTCTCCTCAAGCTTGCCAGGTGACCACTGCAGATATTTTAGGTCCATGTAACTACCTTTCTAAAGGTCATTTGAGTCCTTGAATGGTCTCAAGTATAGCAATCAGATAATGGAAATTAAAATGTAATTAACCATATTTACCACTAACATAACAATGTCCTCAGAGTTTGCTGACATAGAACTGCACAGACTGAAGCCTGAGGCATTTTCAATGATCTTACTATTGCCAATCTGAGTTTCAATAGTAATTAATTTCATAGACTATACTATAGAACCAGCCAATATTACCCGTCTCTGAGAGACAACAGTATATACATACATAAGCGAAGATACAGTGGAGACACCTAGAGCTCTATAAAACACAATTAATTTATTAAGTAATTCGACAAATAACACATGCTTTTAAACTAGAGATATCAGGGACCCGGGTTCAATTCCACCCTTGGGTGACTGTCTGTGTGGAGTTTGCACATTCTCCACTTGTTTGCATGGGTTTCCTCCGGGTGCTCCAGCTTCCTCCCACAGTCCAAATGGAAGTGCAGGTTAGGTGGATTGGCCATGCTAAATTGCCTGTAGTGTCCAGGGGCGTGTAAGTTTGGTGGATTAGACATGGGAATTGCAGGGCTACAGGAAAAGTGTAGGGGGATGCTCTTTGGAGTTGCGATGTGGACTTCTTGGACCAAATGGCCTGTTTCCACACTGTAGGGATTCTATGATTCTATGATCTCAATCACTGTCTTTCACTACCCTGGGTTCTGTAACTAACCCTAAATGTTGTTACCCGAGACAGAGTTGGTAGCTGGCCAGGCTGAAACTCTGCTCGACATTTTCACCATGCTTCCTGATCAGGATACCTCCTGCAGTTTAATCTTCAAAGTCTTGCTGAAAATCAAGGATCTTCTGGCTGCTTTTATACACAGGTCTCTGTGCCAAGTGTATGCCTTATTGGCAGTTATCTGTACATGTGACCAATGTTTAGTCCTTATTTGATAGAGACACCAGTTACTTATTTCTTGCAATCTTACTTTGTGGCAGACCTGAATGACTCAGTGTAATTCCACTCACATAACAGTCCATTGTAAAGTTCTTATCGGTTCATGTTAACTTCAGCTTTATCCAACACCACTTATGTATGAGAAAATATAGGTCCACTTCTTAACTGTGTAACAATGGTGTTTTCAATGGATTAAATCACATTCTAATTTTAGAATCTCATCCAGATGTGACAATACCACACTCCAAAGCTAATAAATGCGAGGATGCCATTCAAGTGGCCATCTCATACAAGTCTGAATCATGCTTTTTACAGTACAATTCTAGCCTGACAGAGAACCAGCGTTGAGATTGCTCACTTTACTCAACAAAACTCTTAACTATTGTAATTGTTGCATGTGAAGTTCCTAATTTTAGAAGGCAGCAGAGGATCCCCTACCTTTAACCTAATATGCAAAATGGACAACTTAAGGAAGGAAGCTCAGCAATGTGTACGAGCATAAGTTCTCAATACACAGAATTGGCCACCCAGGTCATATGGAAACACTTCAGGAACAATTGCATAGAGAACTGAAAGATGTATACAATAAGAAGGCAGTGTTACTATCCACTTTATAACCTCCACATGATTTTTTTTGAATTTGCCCAAGCATATATTCTTTTGCAGTTATCAGATCGATCTGAAGAGGGAAACTTTGAAGAAGAAGCCCTGAAACAGGTATGATAGTTGTGGTGTGTGATTGATCTGTACTCTTTATTTTCTTGCACACAAGACATGATTTACTCAGTCTGTATATTTCCATTATTGCTAGATACAGTGAGCACCACCCCCATTGTTCATTGGTTATAAGCATCAATGGGAAGACAAATAACATGGGGGGTTAGTGCTAATTTAAAAAAAACAGCTAACACTTCAAAATGGGAAGATGTATTCTGACATGAAGGAAGGGCCCAGATTATCCGGGCTCCAGGGTGTATGGGTCCAGATTTATGACCAGACATATGCTTTGTGACTATGCAGAGATTGCTGTTCAGCTACATGGAAGTTATCACTCTCAAAACTGGTCTTGCAAATGTTTAACCCTTCCAAGGAATAGCCCTTTAGATGAGTGGAGCTTACCTCATGATGCCAGCTAACCCTTTCACAGGCTGTTTTTACAATATCTCCTCAATTTTGTTTTCTATTATTAAAATTTTTATGCAATTGTTTCAAATAAGTAATATGTTTACCAAATAGGTTAACTACTATGCCACCTTGCCTCAAGTCTCTGACTTTAGAAACAGCTGGCAACTTGGTTGTGTTGTAAGTCTTCTGTGTGAAGACAAAATATTCAGGATCAGTTTTTGCTAAATTAGAAACTTGCTAGATTTTTGGTCTTCTGAAATCCCAAACTTAACTAGTCCCATTTGCCTGCATTTGGCCCATGTCCCTCTAAATCTTTCCTATTCATGTACCTGTCCAAATGTCTTTTAAATGTTGTAACTTTCCTCTGGCAGCTCATTTCACAGACAAATCACTCTCTGGGTGAAAAAGTTGCCCCTCATGCCCCTATAAAATCATTCTCCTCTCACCTTAAAAATATGCCTTCTAGTTTTGTACTCCCCTACCCTGGAGAAAAGAAGTTTGCTGTTTGCCTTATGTACGCTCCTCATGATTTTATAAATCTCTAATAAGATCACCCCTCAACCTCCTAAGTCCCAGCCTATCCAGCCTCTCCTTATAACTCAATCCCTCCAGTCCTGGCAACATCCTTGTAAACCTCTTCTGGACCCTCCCCAGTTTAATAATATCTTTCCTATAGCAGGGCAACCAGAACTGTACACAGTACTCCAAACGTGGCCTCATCAATGTCCTGTACAACCTCAACATGATATCTCAACTCCTATATTCAATAGTCTGAGAAATGAAGGCAAGCATGTTAAATGCCTTCTTAACCACTCTTTCTGCTTGTGATGCAACTTTCAAGGAACCATGTACCTCAACTGCTAGGTCTATCTGTTCGACAACACTACCCCGGCACTACCATTACCCGTATAAATCTTGCCCTCGTTCATCATACCAAAATGCAATACCTCACAATCATCCAAATTAAACTCCATCTGCCACTGCTCAGCCTATCAGCCAAATAGATCAAGGTCCCTTTCTGTTCTTAGATAACCTTCTTCACAGTCCTCTATACCACCAATTTTGGTGTCTTCTGTAAGCTTACTAACCATGCCTCCTAAATTCTCATCCAAATTGTTTATATACATGACAAGCAAAACTGGACTCAGACACAATCCCTGCTTTAATTTTAAATTAAATGTTTCAAATTGTACAATAATTTCAATTGTATTAAAATTTGAAGCTTCTTCATAAAGTTTCAAGTTTTCTTCTTTTGAATATGGTATTTTGGTTTAGTAACAGTAAAATGAAGACAATCTGCTTTAAAAAATCCTTATAATATAAGAAGGTTTGTTATTTTAATGAAGATTGTTTTATTTCTACCTTCTTATTTTCCTTCACCAATTTTTCTCTATTATTTTTGGTTCCTTAATGTAAATAGCCCTTTTATTTCCGCCCCTGGCACCTGGCATCCTATTTACCTCGCACCATATTCACCTGGCACCCTAACTCCACACTTACCTGACATATTTGCCCTTTCACAGCAACTGAAAAAGTGTCAGTCCGTGTTGCTGGAGAGTTAGATTTCAGAACGTGATGTGCTGACTGCTGCAAAAAGGAGGCATGGATTGACTTCTCCAGCCGTACTACGCTGCAGGTGAACTGCGATCATTTCAGCCATATCTGCATTTCTGAAGATGTTGGAGTCAGAATTCCTGACTAGTAATACAGAGCTCGTTACTAACAGAGAAAAAAATATTTGGGGCAGAATAGCAATCTGACTGTGTTTGCCACTCTTTGGAATATCCAGGACATCCTTACAATGTGGACCCTGCTATGACCCCTTGGGAATCTTATATGTTTCAATTAAACCATTACACATTTAAAGTTTTGAGGAGGAATCCTGGTATGCACTCCCTCTCACCACAAACAGACAACTTCCATTTCATTTTATTGTTTCAAATATCTGCCAAGTGCCTGAGCTGTGCAAGTGGTAGCAGATTCCCATGGGTATGTTTAAATGATCTCCCCAACCATGTGAAATTTGACTGGTTCAGCACCAGAGGTCACATGTTTCTAACATTGTTTTTCCATCCAGCAGTTAAGCCTGTTGTTTTTCAATCTGATCCAAAATGATAATATAGTAGGTGGGAAAGCACTTCATTGTCAATGCTATTATCTTTTATGTTAACTGAATGCTCTATCTCTGTATCCAGATAGACTTGGAGTTGGCAATGACTGAGATAATCACTTGCATTATCACAGCTGAATGTTATCTCTTGACAACACCATACATAAAAAATAAATGAACTGCTCAGTTAAAGGACACTAATTGACTATGGAATGTTCTGGGGCATACTGAAGTCATGAAAGCATCAGATAAACTTGATCTTTCTAGCTCTCAGCTGTGTGAAGTTAGATTGATGGGAGGGCATCTCTTTGATACACTTGAGGAATTGTGGGCTACACATTGTCGGCTTACATGTTGTTTTATGGCAAGATTTACTACATTATAAAACTGTATTTGTATTTTTAAAGAAAAGATTGACAATTTTCTTTCAGTAGCAATCACAGAGGAAATCTTTTGCCATGATTGTCAAAGTATTCATAGCCACTAACTTTAATGTTTAATTTAAGGCAAGATCTAGGCCAATGTTTAATCAAAAGATGAAGAGAAACAGATCTACAATACTTAATCATAATTGACACTTCTTGTGCAGAATGTTTCACAAGCACTTCAGAATGCCAGGATTTATTGTCATCAACAATGTGGAGTGGACAGTTCTGCGGATACCTTTGACTATCCTTTAAGCTATAAAAGCTGTTTTCCCTTCAGAGGCTTCTGTTTCTTGGCATGTTTTCTGTTGGGAGGGTACGAATTTGGTTTTGAGGAAATAAGACCAGGTCATCTGCTGAGTTACATTGTGTGCTAGCCCAAGTATTCCAATCTTAAAGCTGGAATTTATTTTAAATGCTTACATTTGTAAAAATTCTGCATTGACGCTATTACTGTTTAACAATTCTGTTACTAATATTCTCAAGTAATTATGTCATTTTTGACCACTTCCGGGAATGGTTTTGCCAATGAAACTCCTTTGCATTTACCTAATTAATGAATTTTGATACTCACAAAAGTGCTCTGAAATTTTATTCCCTAGGTTTTATCCATTCTTGTAACCAGAGCACTGCAGCTTAATCCTTTACTACTTGGATAAATGTTCCTGCCACTCTCACAATCTGCAAAGGTAAAGGGCATTTTTAAAGCTGTTAGGAAGACACACGGATTGTAAATCTTTCAAAACCTTTGTGATCTTTAAATATTTGAGCTCTGGGGATAAAGACTGTTTTCAATGGAGTGTGTAATTTTGAGGTAATGGCTTAGATACCTTTGTATTTTTTGCAGTAAAATGATGTGGTACAGATTTTTAAATTCTAGTTATTTTCACTCCATTTGAGCAGAAGAATGACAATTTGTATTCTCTTTTAACCTTATTGCTGAGTCTACCCATTGCACATCAAAACACAAATAATCCTGAACAGCAAAATGCCAGAGCCCAGAGACATTGGCGCAGATATTCCAATGGCCAGATAGTTGTTGCACAGCATGGACTAGGATTGTGTGCTGGGACCCCAAGAAATACAAGACATAGCAGACTCCCCAGGTATTGCTGAGAAACTGAAGATTCAAATGTGAAATTCCCTTGCATCTGGAATCATCCATAAGAAACAATTAAAGCTGAAGAATTCAGCTAAAACAAAATGCTAATTGAATAATAACCCAGGAAAGACTAGATGATTAAAAACCTACTCAAAATTCTGAGAAAGTGGTCAGCTGATCCCCAAATTTATCATACATTCCCACAACTACACCTCCTCTATGCCCTTATACCTCACGCATCCTGACAACCCCACACTCCTGCCTTCACTGGGAAAATAATTCCATAAACTAAAGTTCCTGCATGAGATAAACTTGCCCTGATCTCTCACTTAAATATGTCAGGTCTTGTTTTCAAACCGTTTCCCTAGTTCTAAGGCCTCCCCATAAGGGGAAGTATTCAATTATAATTGATATCTCTTGGTGGCTGTGCCTTCAGTTTTCTAGGTCCCAAGTTCTGGAACTCCCTCCTCAAACCTTTCCGCCTCTCTACCTTGTTCTCCTCCTTTAAGACACCCTAAAAATATACCGCTGATCGAACCTTTGGTTATCTGACCGAATATCTCCCATGTGCATGGTATCACACATTGTTTTATAATGCTGCTGGGAAGCACCTTGGGGTGCAATTTAAAAGTGTTGGAGGAACTCAGCAGTTCTAGCAATGTCTGTGGAGAGAGAAACAGAGTTAATGTTTCAAGTCCAGACTAACTTCTTCAGAATCTGCCTTGGGATGTTCTTTACCTTAAAAATGCTAAGTTGATGGTGTTGGTTAATTCACCACACAAAACGACTTCCCTCACTGCAGCTCTACACATTCCCATTGAGATTATGTGTACAAAATGGAAACCAAATACCTTTATTCTCCTATTGCTCAAAATAGTGGGAAGTTCTTTTTACGGTGAAAAATTTCATCAAATTCTGACCAATATTTTTATGCCAGGTACTATTGTCAAAACAATGAATAAATCATTTTTTTACATCCTATTATGTAACAAGCTGCATGGTTTGAATTAATGTTACAACTGATGAAATTCCATTATCAGACCTCCTGATGCTCCATGTTTCTGGCATCCTTGCTAAATTATGGGTTGCCATTTTCCAATTGTGCTGCCAATGTTTCCAACTCAAATAAATACTTTGTGTATGGTTGACCTCAATTTCTCCCCTTGATCTTCCAATCCAGATCATGAGGCTGCTGAGATTATTTGATGATGATCCAGTATCATCTGCAGATGGAGGCAATACAGACTTGCTGGTGCTGCCTGTTACAACGTTAGTTATATTTTGAAAATATTGCAATAAGTACATTTGAATATATTTCGATTGCTGTGGTGAGTATTATTTTATTGCACATTGGGTTCATCTGTGGAAATAGGAAGAGTGTATTAGATACATATCATAGGTGCTGAAAATAATTATAATAGAATTAGGAAAGCTAAAACATATCTATCTATAACCAGTTATGTGTTTAATGAAGACAAATAGGTTTTACATCTGTAACAATAGAAAAAAATCTAACTTCAGCGTTTTTGCATCTGAAAAGATATCAGTCTGCTACTCTTGGCCTCAGACAGTTACCATTGGCTTATTTGCATAGGATTGGGAGAGTTGACCATTCAAACATTTCAGCCTTTTAGCTAGATCACCACGGATTTAGATCTTAACTCCATTTATTCGCTTTACTTCTCCAACTCTTGATACCATTACCAGACAAATCCATTGAGCTCAAATTTTGTTACTGAGCTTCTTTGGTGTTTTGGGTGATGGAATTCTAGATATGCCCAATCCTTTTGTGAAAAACCATGACATCACCCTGATGGCTCAGATTTTAAGTTTACGCCTATTATTCTGATCTAGTTCACTACAGGAAGAAATTTCTCCCTCAACATCCTATCAACTAGTTTAATCATCTTAACCACCTAAATTAGATCACTCCTTACTATTCTATACTGAAGGGAGAACAAGCAACCTGACCTCATAAATTAACAGTACTAATGTAATCGATGCTATAATTTACCCTAAACTAACATATTCTCACTGAAATTAGGTGATCACAACTGAAAGCATTACTTCAAATTTGGTCTAATCGGAGTAATGCAAAATAATCATACAGCAAACTTTGTTTTAACCAGCACCTTATGAACTGGCATTCTCCATAAACCAGCAAAAACTATGTAACTCAAATACCATGAAGTTTACAGTGTTATTCTGTCCAATTAGTATAGTTAAGGTAAGTAAATTTACCTTAATGTAAATGTATCTGTTGTTCAAACAAGTGGCCATATGAAGTGTCAACAGTTGATTCAATTTCAAGTCAATTTCTCCTCAAGTACTGTAATCTCCGGGATGTCTGAGTTGTCAGTTGAATGTGTGAGTGAGAAGGCTCTCTGCTGCTGAGTTTTATTTAAGGCAAAATTGCCTTAATATTCAAGTGATTTATGCTGTAAATACAGTATAACAGTAATGTGTATACCCCCAGAATCACGTTTTCATTATTCATTGTGTGTTTTAATGTTGATTATGTGTACTTCTTGCTTATCTGGAATATTTGATCAACAAGCATGCTCCGAATTTCATAGGTGCCAGTTCGTAAAATGTTTGCTGTATAACTCCCATCCAGGCACCATTTAGAAAACATTCTAATCTTTGGTCCAAAGAGGATGGCCTTGGGCTTTCTCACATGGATTTCCATCTACTATCATTTCATCATTGCCCTTTTCTAACTTCCTTTCTCTAGTCTACACTACTTACTGTGCTGTATAACTTAGTGTTTTCAGCAAACTTGAACATATGGATCTCCCTTTCTCCATCTAACCCGTGGTTAATTATTTTGAAAAACTGGACTAAGGGACACCGTGCATCGTATCCTGCCAATTTTTTTTCCTTTATTCATTGATGGGATAAGTGCATGGCAGGCTAGACAGCATTTATTGTCCATCCATAAATGCCCAGAAGACAGTTGAAAGTCAACCATATTGCTGTGGGTCTGGAGTCACATGTAGGCCAGGCCAGGTAAGGATGGCAGTTTCCTTCGCTAAAGGGCATTTGTGAACCAAATGGGTTTTCTGACAAGCGGCAATGGATTCGCGGTTATCATTAGCTTCTTAATTCCAGATATTTTATTAAATTCAAATTCCACCATCTGTCATGACGGAATTTGAACCCGGGTCCCTGGAATGTTATCCGGTCTCTGGGTTAACAGTCCAGTAATAGTACCTCTAGACCATTACCTGTTATGCCGATACTCTTTTGTCTCTGACTTTCTAAACAATTCCTACCCTTAAAAATAAGCTGCCGCCATATCCATGTGTTTATTTTTTATAAGTTTATTATGCAGAAAATTAACAAATGCCTCTGATAGTACCTACAAGTGACAGCCATAAACACTGCCCTATCTACCATGTTAGCAACACACTGAAAATATCCATCTGGGTCAGTCCAACATGAATCAGTGTTTACAAATCTATGCCAGTTTGTATCCGCCCCACTGCTCAACTCACTCTATCATTAATGATAGATTCCTTCTGATTGTTAGTTGGACCAAATTGAAACAGTACAAACTGCCTAAACCTCAAACTGTTCCATTTCCAGATCACCTCATGTTTATAGCCTGGCATTCCTGCTGTTTTATGCTTTCCATTTTCCAATCGATATTTCCTGTTTTGTTATGTATTGTGCTGATCTTTCTTTTCCACAGAGGTAGAAGTGAACCTGCTAGCCAATTTATGCTGGAACCACAGCACTGGTAGCAAAATGTCTTGCTACCTCTATGAGACCTGCTCTGGCAGCCATTGTATGGGCTTCAGCTCGGGGCTGATGCTTGATCCCATCTAGTGAGAGCCATGCCGTCTTACTAATGGCATCTTTAGTACTCCTGCTGATGACCAAGCATTGCCCACGTTATATGTGCAATTGAATGCCCACCCTGTGGCAAGTTTGGTCATGAGGGATTTTAGTCATATTGAGGATGATAGTTTGGGACACAGCTCCCTTCTCATTTGCACACATTTCATCCTATGATGGGAAAGTACATGGACAGCTTTCCTGCCCTATCATCAATTGTAACTATTAAGTGAGCAGTCAGTGCCAAGTTATGAGCCTCACCCCACAGCCACTGGTATTAGCCCAGCATCAGGCCGAGGGTTCACCATACAGCGTGTAAATTTTCATTAATAAAAGAGAAATTGAACATAAAAATATGAATATTATGCTTCAGTTACACAGGACATTGTTGAAACAATATCTCGTATACAACGTGTAGTTTTGAAATTCTTATTTAAGGAAGATTTCAAGGGAAACAATAGCTCAGTGGTGTTACCACTGGAATGTTAATCCGGAGACCGAGGAAATATTCTGGGGACCTGGGTTTGAATCCTGCCACAGCAAATGATGGAATTTGAATTCAATAACAATATAGAAATAAGAGTCTAATGATGACCATTGAACCGCAGTCGATTGTCAGGGAAATCCCAGCTGGGTCATTGATGTCCTTTAGGGAAGGAAACTGCCATCCTTACTTGGTCTGGCCTATACGAGACTCCACAGCAATGTGGTCGACTCTGGGTAGTAGGGATGAATTTAAAAAATGTAAATGCATTTGTTATGGACCAGAATAAATCCCCTCAAAATATATTAAGAAGATAATCCAGACCTTAACTATTTCTTGTGGTGTTCTGGATTCAATTTGTTTGGTCAAACTACCAGGTTTGAAATAAATTATTATTTATGCATTGGCTATAACTAAAATACAGACCAAATAAAAATAAAAGAATTGCTTTAACTTTAACTATCGAAATGCTTTACAAAATTATATATATATTAAATATATATATAACGACTATTAATTAACCGTTCCAGTATAGTAACATCACATAAACACACCCTTGGCAAAGACAAATTCAGTAAAATAGATTGTCTCACATGCAATTCTAGCAGCAGGAAGCTTTTATCTGTAACAGAGAGAGGAATAACAGCTTTCACATCCAGCTGCAAGGCTCCAGCAACTGCTACTGAAGGCTAAAACTAAAAAAAATTCCTGGTTCTGTGAGAGCTTTATACCACCCATTCAGGCTACTTCTATTGTTCCAACTTTTAAAAAAGGCCAAGGCCTCACAAGCTGTTTACTTTATTGGCTTTTGAGCAGACCGCTCAGTACCTTTGTATCAACCTTTCTTCATTAAAAAAAAGGACAAAATACACCCCATAAAGTCATAATATCATCACATATTGGAGGCAGTTCGAAGGAAGTTTCCTAGATTTGAATCTGGAATAAGTATGTTTTCTTATGATGATAGTTTGGCAACCTGGCTTTTTTTTTCCAATGAAGTTTAGAAGAGTGAGGAGTGACTTGATTGAAATATATGAGATTCTGAATGGTCTTGACAAGGTAGACTTGGAAAAGATACTTCCTGTTGAGGGTGAGTCCAGAAATAGAGGGCACTGTTTTAAAGTGAAGGGTCACCCTTTAGGGAAAAAGATGAAGACAATTTTTTTTCTCTCTCAAAAAGTTACACAACTTTGGATCTGTCTCAGAAGAAAGTGCTGGTAGGGTCATTCAAATTCTTAAGGCATGATGGAGACACTTTTGTTATGCAGGGAAATCAGAGATGATTTGGGGTAAGTGGGAATGTGAGATTCAAAACACAAATGGATCAACAATGAGGGGGAGTAGGTTCTTGCACCAAATGGTTTGCTTCAGTTCCTATTTTGTGTATTCATATGTTCATACATTTGTAAAGTTATGTCATGTCAACTTGTGGGATGAACAGATCAGACTGTCAGATACATAGAACCTATTATTCAGATCTTTCTTATAGTCTCTATAACAATGTCTATTATATAATGTAACCTGTAACTATTTGCTAACATGCAATAGACATCTTGTTCGATACAAACATTAGACCAGTATGCACTTTTCCTCTATAAGACTAGACTTAGCAGGCTTTACACTTCAGCCACAGTGGCAGAGCACCAACAACATTGTGAGGTGCAGATTCAGTTCATCTGCAGAAACAACGTAAGAGAATGTGACTGAATGAATAGTGCTTTTAAAAATGGAACAGCATAGATCCCATGGACTGAATAGTCTCCTTATAGGGTCTAAGATTCGGAATCAAAGTGTGAAAACCTACTAAAGTGCACCTTGGAATCAAAGTACATGTTATGCTAATAGCTCTTGTCTGTTGCTTACAATACAGGCAGAACACAAACTTCATGCTGCGTGCTCATTTTAAATGGCAGCGGCATCTTGCCAGTGCTAAACATGCTGCTAGTTAGCTGCATACCCAGGAGGAGATGCAAAAACATGAGAGGTTAGCAAAACTTCAAACTAAGCTTAGTGTATTCAAAGCCAGCCTGCACCTGTCAAAGATACATTTGATTTAGCAGATGCGAAAAATCATTGTAAAAGTGATCTTGACCTGAGGCTGACACAAGAATGGCACATCATAGCACAGAGTAAGTTCCAAGACTTTTCCACACCACAGTGGAGACCTTGGTACAGAAAATGGAGAGAAAAAGAGATTCCATCTATTCACAGGAAGCTGGGAGGAACTGGCCCATCCCTAGTTGCTCTTAAGAAGGTGGTGATGAGCTGCCTTCTTGAACCACTGCAGTTCATGTGCTGTAGGTTGACCCATAATGTTGTTAAGGAGGGAATTCCAGAAATTTTGGCTCAGTGATACTGAAAGAATGGCGATATGTTCCAAATCAGAATAATGTGTGGCTTGGAGTGGAACTTACAGGCGATGGTGTTTCCATGCATCTGCTGCCCTTGTAGTCCTAGATGGAATTATTTATGGATTTGGAAGGTGCAGTCTCAGGATCTTTGAATCTCTGTTGCATCCTGTAGACAGTACAGACTGCTGCTAGTCATGAAAGGAACAGATGCTTGTAGATGTGGTGCCAATCAAGCAGGCTCCTTTGTCCTGGACGGTGTCAAGATCCTTTAGTGTTGATGGAGCTGCACCCATCCAAACAAGTGAAGAATATTCCTTACATTCCTGGTTTGTGCCTTGTAGATGGCGGACAGGTTTTGGGGAGTCAGGATGTCAGTTATTTGCTGCAGTATTCCTAGCCTCCGACGTGTTCTTGTAGCCACTGTATTTATCTGGTGAGTCCAGTTTAGTTTCTGGTCAATGGAAACTCCCAGGATGTTGATAGTGGGGGATTAAGTCACAGTACCACCATCAAATGTCAAGGGATGATGGCTGGAGTGTCTCTTATTGGATTTGGGCATTACCTGACATTTGTGTGGGACAAAGGTTGCTTGGCGTTTTCAGCTCAAGCCTGGATATTGAGTGTTGGAGCCATAGTCAGTTAGGAACGGTGAGACATTGGAATAGCAGCGGGCAGGAGATTCATTGACATTGACCACCTTTTTTTCACTTGATCATTGGATGTGGGCATTGTCATCTATGCCAGCATATTTTTCCCCCACCCCCTAAATGTCAAAAGGGCAACAAAGAGCCAACCACATTGCTATAGGTCTGCAATAACACAAAGGCCAGACCAGGCAATGATGGCAGATCTCCTTCTCCAAAAGACGTTAGTGAATCAGATTTTGTTTACACGAAATGACAATGGTCACATGATCATCATTCAACTCCATTTGGACTTTTCCAAGCAGTCTAGTCCTCAGTGTCAAACTCCAAGGATTGAATTCTGTGTCCACTGGCTGCCGTTCCATTCTTGAGATGTACCTTGAAGTCTACCTGATCCTTTCAGAAACTTTCTTTTCTTTTCTTCTTTAACAATAATGCCTTCGGAAAACATAGGAGGTTTCTTTCTATTTATAATTAGGAGGTTTATAAGATTGTTAGATTTTGGAACAGCATTTCTAATTTGAAGTGAAGCAGAGGGTGTCATGTGATCTATTCTGAAGTCTGCTTGACAACAAGTCTGGGAGATTATAAATCAACTGTTGAACTTTAATCGTGTGACTGGGTAAATGGTGTAAAATGTTCTGACAAAGGTGTTGAACATATCAGATTGTACACACATACTAGGCGATGGCCTAGTGGTATTATCGCTGGACTATTAATGCAGAGACCCAGATACCATTCTGGGGACCCAAGTCTGAATCCCACCACAGCAGATGGTGGAATTTGAATTCAATAAATATCAGGAATCAAAAATCTAATGATGACTGTGAATTCATTGCCAATTGTCAGAAAAACCCATCTGGTTCACTAATGTCCTTTAGGGAAGGAAACTGCCATCCTTATCTGGTCTGGCCTACATGTGACTCTAGCAAAGTGGTTGACTCTTAACTGCCCTCTGGGCAATTAGGGATGGACAATAAATGCTGCCTAGCCAGTGACACCCTGATCCCACAAATGAATAAAAAGGGGGTCAACTGTCCACTACTCCTGTGTGGAGAAGATTTGGGGTCAAGGATAGCCAATCAAAATTTTCTATCTGGATACAGAGCTAATGTGTTCTACATTGCCATTGGGAAAGAGTGCGAAGGAAATAATTTTTCAGGTCAAGGTCTAGGCGTCCGTACAAATCAATGAATATCACAGACAGACAGCAGTTTTTTGTTTTCTAGTGAGAGAAGAGGTGGCTTGTCTTTATGATCTACCACAACTGGATGTGGGAGAGAGATGTTCTTTGGTCAAACAGATGCATCGTACAGCCTTCTATAGATTCCAGGAGGTTCATCCTGGTAAGATCAGTGGGAAGAAAATGGATGGAGAAAACTTTCCAATATCTTAGGGAAATATCTGGAGCTGCTCACTCTTAACTTACTATTCCAAGGATACTGAAATGCATTGGAAGCTGAGAGCCATTGTGGACTGTATGTTGCGAGGACTATACCATCTTAGGCATTGTAATGCTTGATAAATGTATGACAAAAAATAAATTAATCTTTCTATAGTTCAAACTATAAACTGCCTCCAAAAATTTTGTTTAGTTACTCACGTTTTTAGTCATTTGGTACAGCAAAATTCTTAAAATGTGAAATCTGCTGCCTTTCAGTAATCAAGTGGAAATTTGTCACCTTTTAAATGTTATTGGTCTCTATAAGGAATATATCGTTGCTCCAACTGCTGTACTTTTCCTTCCACACAAACTAGAAACAACAAAAGTGGTTCCTATTGCCTGAGAGCAGCGGGCTGCCTTTACGGGGCCCAGATTAACTGGGCATTAAGTAAGCTTGGCATACAGCTGAGCCTCCTGTTAAGTTTGTAGCTAGTCCGAAGTTTGTGCTATGCTGGGCTGCATGTTGAAATCATTTACCCCAAAGGGACTAAGCACTGGGTAATCGTACAGTGTGATCCTCCGGTCCAAACCAGGTCTTGACGCATTTTTTTCTCCTAAGAATTGACTGAGAGGAGAGGAGCCCACAAGGAATTCTGATATTCTTCCAAAATTCTGGAAACGAGGACAATCAAATAAGAATGAAATGCAGATGGTTGGCCCTCTAAAAACAAACTTTAAATAAATTGGCCTCTCATACTTGGAAGGATCAATGATGACTGTTTTCTCATACACTTCTTAAATGCTCTCATTGCAAGTTCATGTCTCCATGTTTTTGAATTCATCTCACTGAAATAGACAATTAACGTGATTTAGGTTGATGCCCATTCAGTGCATAAGGGACCTAGTAGCTTAAAGTGGTTCAACACATTTCTCCACTAATGGGGTTTATCATTTGTTTTAAAGGCTCACCACGAAGGAGTTGGAGATGGAACAGTGATGCAGTGAAATTACACATCTTCATCGTACAGCAGTCCCTTTATTCCCTGTTATCTAAACAAAAGTGTGGTGGGAAAAAAAAGCAATTATTTCCACCCTCAGCATCTCACAACTGAAAATACATGTGTGTAGCTCCTGGCACCAGTTGAAGCAACACAAGTCACTACCTTCAGGGAAGTGGGTGGGGGAAGAGTAATCTCGATGTGAGGGATGCCTGGCCACGTTTTGGGATTAAGGAGATCATTAACATTGCATTGTGGAACACTTCAGTCAGACTTTGTTAAACTTCAAAGGCACAATTTGATTTATGTTACTCACAATAGAAATAATTCAATACACTTTTGCAATAAATAAAATGAAAAAAACAGAGTCTGGAACTTCCGCTCGATTGTGCTAGTTTATTAAGCCCAATTTGCACAAAATTAGTGTAAGCAGCACAAAAGATTTTGTCATTCCAAACACAAATTGAATACAGAATAATGCTTGAAATGTTAGCTTGCTCTCTCTCCACAGATGTTGCCTGACCCGCTGTGATTTCCAACATTTTTCATTTTCAGCAGAGTAATTCAAGTTTACTCAGGGAGTAGTAATAACTGGGTCATTGGTAGACCATTCATATAGTAGTGTAGAAAGGAGCAGAGCTGGCACCTCAGCTAACTATCTATGCCAAGATTTGAATTAAAGGATCCAGTGAAACACACCATTTAAAAATGTGTTCATGGGATATGAGCATCATTAGCAAGGTCAGCATTTGCTCATCATCCTTAAGTGGCCACGAAAGGTGGTAAGCCAACTTCTTGAACAGCTGCAGCACGTGTGTGGGTAAACCCACGGTGCTGTTTGGGAGGGCATTCTGATTTTGACTTGGAGACAATGACAGAACGGCAAGACTGTGCATGTGGCTTTGAGGAGACGAGTTAGATGGTGGTATTCCAATGCATCTTTTTCCCTTGTCCTTCGAGATAGGACAGGATGTGGTTACAGAAAGGAATTTTGCTGGAGATTGTTAAGTTTCTGCAGTGTATCTTGTAGATGGTACACACTGCTGTGCATTCATCAATGGCAATATTGATGAAAATTACAGAGACATGGTTAGGTTCTCTTTTTCTGGAGGTGGTAAAGGTAAGACGCTTGCGTAGTACAAAACTTAATTGCTACTTATCCACCTAAGTCTGAATCTTAGAGCACGAGGGCAAGGATGTCTTCAGTATTTTAGGTGTCTTGAATGATGCTGAACATTGGGGAATCAGCAGTGAAAATCCTCACTGTTGACATCATGGAGGGAAGTTTGTGGATGAATTGGCTAAAAATAGTTGAGCCTGGGACATAACCCTAAGGAACTCCTGCTGGGATATCCTGGACCTGAGATGATTAGCATTTAATCAACAACACCATCATCTTTTGTGCTAGCTAAACCACCAAACAATGGAGAGTTTTCCCCTGATGCCCATTGACTTCAACTTTACCGCCACGTGAGATCGATTGCTACCTTGATGGCAAGGGCAGTCATTCACACCTTACTTTGGAAACTCAGCTCTTTGTGCATGTTTGAGCCACAGCTGTAATGAACTCTGAAGCTGAAAATCTCTGGCAAAATCCAAAGGAAAAATAATTGCTGAGCAGATTATTGCTGAGGAAGTGCTACTTGATAGCATTTTCAAAGATGACTTCCATCACTTCGCAGATGATGTGAGTACACTGACAGGACAATATTTGGCTGAATCAGATCTGACCAATTCTTCTTTAAGACAGTAAATAGCTGGGAAATTTCCCATTCTGTTGGAGAGATGTCAATGTTGTAACCATACTGGAAGAGCTTAGCTCACAGCATGGCTAGTTCTATTTTAAAACCAAATTCCAAAAATTATAGTGGGCTGTTGCTCAGTTGTTCAGAGGAGTCTACAAAAATTAGAAAGGCTGGGTTTGCAGGGTCAACTGTGCTCAATATGTTTGTCATTTCCAGTGGTCTGTCCAGCTTTGTTCGTCTTTAACTTTTCTACAGTGATTTGATACAATTGAGTGACCAATTAAGAGGACAGTCAGGAGTCAATGGCATTTCTGTGGTCTGCATTCACACATAGGCCAGAACAGCTAAGGGCAGCAGATTTTCCTTCCTAGTTAGTGAACCAGTGATATAGGGATACATAAAAGGAGGAAATGTGATATAAGAAAAAACTTTTTCATACATTGAGTAGTTAGTGTAAGGGATACACTGCCTGGAAGTATGGTGAAGGAAGGTTCAATTGGGATGTTCAAATGGGCGTTGGACAATTAATTGGATAGAAATAATGCGCAAACTTTGGGGAAAAAGCAGGAAATTGGCACTGGCAACAATGCTCGTTTGAGGAGCCAGTCCTGTCATGATTGTAACGCTTCTGTGATTCTGTGATGATCACAACTGGAATAGCAATTAACAGATGAGGTGAGCGGTACAATCAACAAGAACCTTAACAGAGATAATTGGCAGTTATAAAAATTATACTTTAACATGCTTGCCAATTTAGCTGGTTCATTTGTATTCAAAGACACATGAACGAAGTTCAGCAGTAACTTGGGAAAAAAGAACATACTACAACGAGTTTGCAATTCATGACATGACTTGTGCCTGTTTCAACAATCATTCTATTCTTGCATTAGTAAGTCTTTCTGGGCAAAAACTGTTGATTTAGGATGTTTCATAATATGTCCTGAACAAATTGCAGTAAGTAAACACATTTAAATAATAGTTAGAAGTTTGAAGAACAGAATATTAAATTCTTTTTAATTCCAAACTGCGCTAATCAAGAAATAAAAAGTGTGGAACATAAGAACTTGCCAAAATTATTTTTCCTAAAACTCTAACACATTGAACAGAGACATGTGAAGAAAAAGAAATGCAATCCAGTTGTGAAAATATTGGCTCAGAATTACTTGGGATCAACCCAGTAATAACTCACCATAAAAATCCTTTTTTTTCACTTACAAGGATAAAATTATTTATATAAGCACCGCTGTGCTACTAAGAAAAGCTCTCCAAGTCCCGACCTTCGGTTTTCGAACAGTAACATCCAATTTCAGTCACACTTCCAGTGGACAAATGTCAAAAATGATTGTTTGCAATACCATTATGTTTCTTGAATGTAAAATAGTACAATTTTAGCCCATTTAAAGATGAAATAGAATTAAACCATGACACCATAAAATAAAGGAGCAGAATGAGGCCATGCAGGTCATCAAGGCTGCTCCACCATTCAATCGTGGCTGATGTGTTTCTCAACCCCATTCTCCTTCCTGCTTCACAACCTTTAAATCAGACATTGCAAAAACACCATGACAGTTGCTTCAAATTTCCCCACAAACATAAACCAGCCAGTCACAAAAATCTGGACTATCTTTAACAAATCTGCCTAATTATCAATTCAGAGATTTTCTTTGTCAGATTTCTGCCCATCGATGAAAATTACAATATGCCCCATTGTCATAAAAATGGTGGCAGGCACATCCACAACAAAGAAGTGTTTTGATGACTACAGGTTATGCAATCTTGCAGTTATTAAATACAGATATTAGAACAAAGAAGAAACAGTCTATTGAACTTATTCAATTAGATCATGACTGATCTATTTCTCAACTCCATCAACCTACTCTGGTTTTGAAATTCTCCATGTCCTGATGCAACAAAAATTCATCAGCCTCAGTTCATAACTTTTCAAGTGTCATGACTTTTTGATGGAAGTTGTCGCAGGTTTCCACTATCCTTTGTCAAAAGCAAGCTTACAGCAGATGCCAGGGAGAAAACAAGGGAGAGGGAGTTCTAGGGAGCCAATTTATTCAAAACTTAATTGTCTGCAGAATCCTTTCAAATTTACAGCAGAACCTTCTGAGCACAGATCGGCATTATATGTCATCTGCGTACCCACTGGGATTCTAACAAACACGTCAGACAATGAACGTGGCCAACCTTGTGTTCATCGGTGAATAACCTAGCTGTAATTTTAAGATTCAAAACCTTGGTTCTCAAGTCTCCAAACAAAGGTATTCCCAGCCTTGGTGTGGCAGGCTAGGAGGCTGAGAGCTGAGGGAATAGTGGTGAACTGCATTGGAACATCTCCCCAGTGCATTCCAACCACTGGGGAAGATTCCCTGTTGGCAATTCAGATGTGAACCAGTTGGTTGCCGAGTCAAGATAGACGCCTAACTTAACTAATTTAGATCCGTTAGGACTGATTTAAAGAGCCTGCGAGAATTTTGCCAAAGATGGAGCCTTCATGAAAGATGAAGACTTTCCTTTTCAATTTCTAAGACTGCTCAGGAGAGATATTAGGAAACACTTCCACACAAAAGGTGGTACAGATTTGGAATCGTCTTTCATAAATAATAGTTGAAGCTAGTTCAGTTGTTTGTTTTAAAGCTGAGAGATAAATTTTTGTTAAGCAAAGATAGTAAGGGCTACGGGCCAAAGGTAAGTATATGAAGTTAGGCCATAGATCAGCCATGATCTTATTGAATGATTCGAGGGGCCGAATGCCCTACTCCTGTACCTTTGCTCCTATGTTTCTACGTTCTTGGGCCTTTTAAGGGGTTGCCTCCACAACGCAACTTGCCTCCATGAAGGATTCCTCTCTCCACTTGCTGCAGCTTCCACCTTTTGATATTTTTAAACTATACCGTGCTTCTGAGTGTGCTCCAATTTAGTTCTACGAGCTGCCTCAGAGCACCCATCTCTCCCTTTGTAAGTGCCAAGGCATCAAAGCAGCTGGCCCTCTGATTGGATATCTAGGAGTAACGTTCTGTGATCTGACGTTATCATTTACCTTTGTTGGGCTGTTAGCAATATGTGTACAGTCCCTCCAAGGCTGAGTGTCTTTTCTCTGAAGTGCACGACCCAAAACTGAATGTAGGTTGAATCTAGATTCAATCAATCAGAGCTTTATATATGGATCAGAGTGACACTGAGATCAGAGATTAGTTGTAGATTGCATGAATCAGGTATTCTGTATGGCAGAGATTAATGGAAAACAATTTAGCATACTGAAATTCTATATTTCCATCTGATTTAAAGTAAGTTAGATTTTCATGTCAAGGTGGCTCTTAAAAAATTCTATATCGGCAAAATATACAATAATCATGTAGAAAACACAAATCAGTATTTTAGAATTTCATAAGCACAAAGTTAGTTGGGTCTAATTTTCACAGACCCTTAGCCTGCGGGTTTGAACTGCTTAAAGTATTAATCACATTTCCTGAACAAAGGCTTGATTATTTCTGAACACAAGGGTCCTGAAACTGAATCACTCCTGAATCCAGATCACATGGATCCCATTAATCATGGCTTGCACACTTGGCAATCTGGCAAGTGGGTAGAAGCCAAGCCAAGACCCTTCTGTGACTTGAGATCCACGAAAAGTACCTATACGTTCATCGGATGACCTCTGAAACTCTTCAATGGCATGCAAACTAACTTGATTTTAACTTACTCAAAGGGTGCAATAGAGACTCAAGATTATAGTTTAACATCTTCTCCCAGAAATAGTACAATTCTGACATCCTGTTGAAATAGTGTAGCATGCGTAAATACACTCAATTGCATATCTCTGATTGGTGCTTTCCTCCCTGTGCTACCTTATAACTTTACCAGAGACTCCTTTGAGGTGTGGTCCTCATTCTCACTGCTATAATCAGCATGAAAGAGCTTTATTCCCCGATGTTGTATCTTGTCACATCTTCCTCCTATTTCTCCATTGCTGCTTTGTAGGAAAGGAAGTTACAAACTAGAAATGGGTGAACACAACCTCCTCAGAATTAAGGAGATAGAGAAGTACTGGAAAGGCGTAAGTAGCTTACATTTCAGGAATTTGTGCCATCTAGTTTCTCAGGGAAGATGAGGAAAATTGGAAGTGATTTATAAGTAAGGTGAGCTAGGGCTTCAAATGAGATGCAAGCGCATGAAAACATGAGATGTGCCGTTCAATGGCAAGATTCTGAAGTGGCCAATCATGGCTTGAGTGGATAAATGACAAAACTTTTGAGCCATCAAGATTCTGATTTTATCATTCTCTCCATTTTTTCCCACCTTTCGTGGCACACCAGTGGAGGGAAAATTCCACCTCATGTTTTAGGAGAGATTGCTTCAAAGGTTGACTTTTATGCCAAAATCTGTGGAATTTGAAGTCATTCATAACAATTTCTTTTTATACTGTACTCAACCATTGTAGCTGTGGCTAAGGTTGGGAGAATAGCAAGAATTATGCCTTTTAAATCCTTCATAGACATCATTGGTTGGGCCAGTAATTTTTGGCCACTTCTAGTTGCCTTTGAAATATCCTTATACAGTATTTGGAAGAGGAGCGAGACGTGATTCGGGAATTACATACCAATCCGCCTAATATCTGTTTTAAGAAAATGCTTGGCAGCATTATACTGAATGTCACCAGTGCTCACTCAAATAACATACAGTCTTTTAAAACAGTCATCTTGGATTTAGAGGAAGTGGGTCACACTCCATTAATCTTTGTAATTCTTTGAACTGGTAATTAAAGAAACAGACAAGGGCTACCAAGGAAGACAATTCATGGCAATTTAATTGGATCAACTCCCAAAAGTGAATATTTTGTAAAGCTTTCATGCTTGTTGAAAAATGGCAGATTAACTGGATGGAATGAAAACTGACTTGAACAAAGGAACCAAAGTTGATGATGAATTACCGAAGGTTAATGATTCTGGTATCAAACATAGCTCTGATCTTGCTAGACTGGGATATATAACTGCATGTGAAAGCTTAGAATTGCAGATTTACTTTTCAGAACATTTTTCCCACCAAACGGCTGACAATGCAAGGTGATTTCCACATTGAGGTAAACAGGCATCTGGAACTTCAGCAAGAACCAAGTCAAGCAGGCTGAACCAATTAAAATGAAATGACTGAAATATAGAAGGAGGATGGAGAGGGCAGCTGAATTAGGTATGGGGGATTCGAAGTCAAATTGGGTACAGAAAGAAGAAAATTAAAACAATATGTAAACAAGTAATTTCATACTCCCCTAAGAACAAACACAACCTAATATCACATCATTTATATTTGGTTAGACCATTCATGAGAAGGTTTATTGACAGCTATGAGCAAACATCACATTGTTTGAAAGAGTACCACACTCTTTTGTCTTTCAGTCCATCCAACTGACTCTGAGTATCCTCTATGATACCATTTTTCAAATGTCATTATCCTCTTTTTTTCCCTAGAGTCCAACCCTCTGCATTAGTGTCTGTACTAGATTTTTCTTTGCTTCATGCCATATTCGTGGAGGTCCAGATCTTACTTAGGTCACTGAGCACACCTGTCATAGCTAATCTAACCTGGATCTTATTCTTGTGTATAATTTGGGGTGTAAACGCCCCAATTTGTCCACTGCCTCTATATGGGTGCTTTCGATTTTGATTTTTCCATTGCCATTTAGAGGTATCATATTAATCTTTAGCGGGATACTGAAAATGCCATGGCTGCTACTGAAGGGCACTCACACCAGGAGGTCCAGGATCTGGAAGGACTTAGAGCAGAGATCAGGTTAGAGGAGGGTTTCATGGAGTGAAGATTGAAAGGCAGAGGGAGGCACGGGTGTGTACCACATCTCCTCCTCTCACCACCAAAGTTCAGTCTTCAAAAAGGCACTGAATATTTTTGATCAGGAGACGCAATTTCCTTATCTCACCCAGATCAGATGTAGCCTGCACATTTTGAAATGTTGAACAAGTTACAAGGCAACAGACCAACTACAGCTCAGTGAATCTTAGCACCAGTGGGATGAAGCCCTTCAGGTGATCCTTAATTAGCCACTTAAGGACCTCAACTAGCAGCAGGATGCAAAAATAGACCATTGACATTCCTGCTTAGAACTCATTTCTGAGTAGAGGAAGTGGAAGGTGGCTGATTTAAAGTACATTAAAGTCTCTTCAGATTAAATTCCCTTCTTGCCTCCAAACACACCACCAATGAGAGCAGAAGATTTTAGCTACTGTGTTTTTTGACTAGACCTACAATAATCTGTAGCGCTTCCTTTGTTCTGGCTCTGGGTGCAGTGTTGTCCACATTCCCTGAGATTCTATTTGCTATGATGTCCCATGAGGCAGCAATACCTTTCTGGTAACTTCTTGTATCACCCTCATTATCTTTCCTCCTCCAGCTTCAAACAGTCTGAGTGATAGGAGGTTGTAGGAGCCTAACGCCCATTTCAAAATGGAATTGGTTTGTATCTGATGACTCAGGGTGCTTTTCTGTCCAGCTGTTGTCTCCTCAACATTGGTGAGACCAAATACAGACAGGGTGACCGCTTTGCAGAACACCTCCAACTCTGTCCATATGAATGAACCTGACCTTCCAGTTGCTTCCTGTTTCAACAAACTCCTTTGCTCTCATACTAACATTTCTGTCCTTGGCTTGTTGCACTGTTCCAATGAAGCACAATGCAAACTCAAGGATCAACACTTCATTTTCCACTGAGCTACCTTATAGCCTCTCAGACTCAATATTGAATTCCATAACTTCACAGCTTGACAGCTTAATATCTCCTCTCTTATTTTCCTTACATTGTCCCTCCCTTCTTCAGCCTTTTCTTGTTTGTGTCCTGTTTACCCTCAGTAGAGAGAACCCATTGTCTTCCTTCAAACCATAATTTGCAGCGATTTTATATCCCTTTCTCTCTCTTGCCACCATTCATAATCTGTCTTTTGCACAGGGATCGTCATCATGTCTTCCCTTTGAATTTTCTCCACCTCTGTCTATAAAAAAAAAGCATTTTTCTATCCTTTTCAGTTCTGAAATGAAGTTGTACCGAACTTGAAATATTAACTCTTTTTCTCTCTTGACAAAGGCTGCCAGACCTGCTGAGTTTCTCTAGCATTCTTAATTTTTGTTTCAGATCTATAGCATCTGCAATATTTTGCATTTATCTGTTAATTTGGTGAAATTCTTTTAGGATCAGCTGACTTAAAATATAGAAATATAGCAATGGAGTGAGCAATGTTTAAAATAATGGATTTCAATGTATATTTGCATATTTATTCCCACCGATACAGAAGCTTATTTGTACCCAAAATCCCCAACAGGTAAAAGTGACATTGGACCCCTTTGTAGGAAACTGGTCGCCAGCAGTAAAACAAAAATCAGAAACTTATGTTTGCCTTCATCCAAACAAAGATTCATGATTTCATCAAGATTACTGCCAAAGCTAATTGAACTCTCATTCTCTCACATTTTCTGATGAAGGGTTTAGGCCCGAAACGTTGAGTTTTCCTGCTCCTATGATGCTGCTTGACCTGCTGTGTTCATCCAGCCCCATGCTTGTTATCTCGGATTCTCCAGCATCTGCAGTACCTTTTATCTCTGAACTCTCACAATTTCCTTTTCTGATACAGAATAAAAGCTATGGGGAGCAATTTGGATTTTGGTCTAAACTATGAAACAAGTCATGTCATCTCATTATTCATTTACCAACTTCCATTGTTTGAAATCTGTTTTTATCTACTTAACAGGGTAGGCTGTACCCAATGAGAAGTGACATATTTGGTGTGATTTGATAACAAAACATCAGACACTTAGCATTGCCAACCAGAGCTACGTTTCAAGACCACAGCTCATCTACAACTTCATGTCATGTATTTGCCACTATCATACATCCTTCCTTTTATAAATCTCTGATGTAAAATTAACAATGGACCCAGAGTCAATGGTTATTTACCGAAAAGGCTGTCAAACATCTACCAGTCTTTGTGTTTGTGATTGTGACTCTTATTTTCATTCCCAAAAGACGAGGCCCAAATTTTTTGGACTATGTCTCTTATTTTCCCAGAGTCCCGAAACAATGGAAATATTTCCTCTCAGATCTTCTTAATACTTTAAAATTTTGAATTAAGTCACCCTTGATCCTTTAAACTCTTAGGAAAATGATCCTGGTTTCTATAATCTCTCGCTGTAATTTAACCCTTAGGTTTCAGTTCTGTCAAAAAGACCAACTTCCTAATGTTGTTAATTCTTTGGCAGGCACTTTATAAGTGACAACATGGAATATGTTCCAGAAAATGGCAAAAGGAAAAAGCGCAATTCACCAATCTTATAAATTTTACAAAGTTTCTTTCCAGTGTTGTGGAAAGAAATCTGTTTAACTTCCAGGGTAGAGCTATAATTAACAGAGCAATGTTATTATCTCCAAGCACGAAACAGAGATATTAGTAAGGCACATCTGAGACATGTTTCCAAGGATAAAGATAAGAATCTGTGTTAGTTTAACAGCTTTATATCAACTCCAAATGTTGTAATGTGTTCCCTTAAGTCCCTTGCAGCCAGAGAGTCCAACTCTATCTTTTGAGCTTTACAACACAATTTACACCAGCTGCACAATGCTGGTTGGAGCTGCTTCAACGAATAGAACCCACAACGATAAGAAAGGGTTTGCTTATAGAGAAAAAAGTCAAATATTGACAGGGTTAGTGCTGCTGATAGGGTGCACTCATTGTTTAAAGAGATTGCCTATATTGGCTAACACTAGTTGCAGAAGTTGATTCTGATTTGCATTTTATGACTTGAATAGAAATAACAGAAAGATCTCTGATGCTAACTGTCAGCTTGCAGTAAATTGGAAACCAGCTCCTACCAATGGCACTGAAGAATTTACTTGTGGAAATCATAAGTTTCATTCCAATTTGCCCAACCTTCAACGCATTCCATGACTCTTTACCTCAGCAAGAGACTCAGCAGTAAAATACCTGAAGGTTTGAGATTGTAGTGTTTACCACCTACTCGGGACAAAAATAATTAAGGCAAATGCTAATTACAGTGCTTCTGCACAGTACTAGCCCAGTGGCTGCAGTAAGGCAGACTGACTTTCACTGGAGGGGACAGCAAATGGGATTGCAGGATAATTTTGAGCAGCTCTGGATCAAGAATGTCTGACTTTCGATTGCACCATCCAGGTATGTTGAGGCTGGGCAGACTGGTCCACAGACAACAGAAAGGGCACAGATGGAATGGCAGCGCTGGGAGCATAAACAGTGTCATTCTAAAAGAAAACAGCAGCTTAATGTTCCACATAGTCACTGCATTTTATTCCAGGAGTCAATTGAGGGACTGATCGTTGGCGTGCAGTAATGCACTGAACTTAGTACAGTACTGAAACAGGTCCTTCAGTCCACCATGCTTGTGCCGACTCTGCAAGGCTCTTTGCACATTAAATCCATGGTCATGATGAACTTCCATAACAGTGGGCCAGTTTGAACTTCCACTGTACTGCTTAGGCTTTTAGAAACTGCTGCTTAATCTGCACAGAGGCAGTGTCAGCAGCCTTCAGAGTCTGTATGATAACTGGGTCACCACATATGCTGATACATTTGGACACCACTTTGTCGTTGAAAAGGTGAGCTCCAATTGCTTTGGTGCGGGAATGGAAGGCAATTTATTCACATTGTCAACTTAATTCAATTTACCTGTCGCATATAAAAAAAAGACAGTGTGGGATGAGAGGCAGTCGAGCAAGGGATGATAATATCTTCAGCTCTTGCACTGTCATGCTTATTTTTTTCTCACGGCCTGGTGATTACCCATTTCTTCTTCCCTACCCACGCTTAAGCTGCAGATTGACCACATCTATAACACTGGATTGGTTCCATTCAGCTCTCAACCTTGTGGATGCAGTGACTCGGAAACCCAGAGTTCAAACTGCTGCAGCTGACAGCATATCTGATAATGAGCATTTTACTCCCTTCAGTATAACGGAGCATTGTTGACATTTAGTGATGAATATGAACTGGAGACAATAATTAATCTGCATCATCCTCATAATAGTTACATTATAATGATTGAAGCAGTAATGATCCTGTTAGAAAACATTAATGTTTAAAGAGAAATCTAAACATTCTATGATTAATGGACAGAGCAACAACACAAAAACATCACATTTTTAAATACAAACAAATTTTCTGTTTGGTTTCCATAGCTGGTGATGAAGGAGGAGGAAGTCCTGTCTGTGCACCTCATTGTCCAGAAGGAGTGGCAGGACCACATCCACAAAGTGGGCACCAATCTCCCCATGTCTGCCATGTCTGGGGCAAGGGGTAAAGTCCGGACTGATAGTGCTTGTCTGGATGCACAGTGGCCTTCTAAATATGACACTTGCACCAGGGATGCTGGTGAATTCTGGGATCTCCAGTGAGCATCGTTTTGGTCTGGGAATGGCACATGTTAGGATGGGGCATAAATCAAACGTATACTTGCCAGGAGGGCTGCAATGCCAGTGAATGCAATGATTTTGAGAAGATACAGTAAGAGAACTCCCTCATGGTCACAACAAGAAACATTCCACCAAATCTAACATGGCTCACTATTATTCAAAAAACTGCAAGATTATGCAGGATGGGCCAAATGGCCTCTTCTGCGCCATATGAAGTCTATGATATTGAAAATTTACTGTGTATGTACTATGCTTAATTTTTCAACAGTTACTTTGAATGTTTAGAAAATCATGAGCAGCACAAAATCTAATTTCTGACATGCATTTCTAGGGCTGAAGGGTTCTAGCAGGAGTGTACAGTCAGAAAATTATCCCAAGGGTGCTCCTTCCTGGGGATGCTAAAGAATCCATTGTATTCCATCATTTATGTGTAATACTGATACATGCAAATAGTTAGGTAAAACAGGGTTCCTCATTTCTTTGGTCCTTTTTTTTTTGCAATGATCACCTGTGCTTATACTGAAGGATGGCCTACAGTCCAAAATAAAATCGTCGCCCTTCTTTGATTCATGTTCTGCACCACAGCCTCCATTTCTGCAGCATTAAGGTTGGGTCCTGCTGCTTACATGTACCCACTGTGCCATTGGAAACCAATTACGTCAGCCTTTTTGCTTCCCCTTTGATAATGGGTTTCAACAATTTATGAGCATTGACTTTCTCAGTTTTGTACTACTCCGTTGAATGGTTTTGTTTGTAGCCTATTTAAAACACCTAAAATAAAAGTCAGCTTCATTTTCAGTTGTATGAATGCTTTCCTTGAGATTGAGGATAAATTGCTTCCACTCTGATTCAGTCGGTTGAAATGGTTGTTAAGTCCAATGCACAATCTTCAGATTCCATGACAGCAAGGCAGTCGGATGTTTAAGTAAAGCTACAGCCTAGTATCTAGTCACCAGTGAGAAAAAGTAGTGAAGGGTTATGATCCCAGCTGATGTTATAACCAGACAAGTCAGATCTGGGAAGTACCAAGGGTCAGAGGCAGTTTGGTGTGCATAACTGTCCATCTGCTAAAGTAGCAGGAGAAGTCAATAAAGTGGTTAAGAAGGCATATCGGGATACATGCCTTTCTTAACCAAGGCGTAGAGTTTAAGAGCAGAGAGGTGATGCTGGAACTGTGTCTAACAGTTAGGGCACAGGTAGAGAATTATGTGCAGTTCTGGAATCTACATTATAGGAGGGATGTGATTGCCCTGGAGAGAGTGCAGAGGAAATTAACCAAGATGTTGCTTGGCCTGGAGAGTTTTAGTTATGAAGAGACAGATTGGATAGACTGGGGTTATTATCTTTGGAGCAGTGAAGACCGAGAGGACTATGGTTGAGATAAATAAAATTAGGGAGACATAGACAGGAAGAAATGTTTTCCCTTGTTGAAGGAATCAATGACCAGGGAATAGATTTAAGGTAGGGGTAGGAGGTTTAGAGGGGATGTGAGTGAAAAAAAAGGTTACTCTAAGGGCTGTGGTGGGGGTAGAGATCCTTATAACAGTTAAGAAGCATTTAAATGTACACTTGCAATGCCAAGGGATACAAGGCTATGGGCCAAGTTCTGGAAAATAGATTAGAATTGTTTTATGGCTGTTTTTGACTGGCCCAGACTAAATGGGGTGAAGAGCCTTTTTTCTGTGCTGCAGACCTCTATGACTCTATCTCAGATGGAAATCATGCTACTTGGATCATTTTTTAAAAATTTGATGAGATGGTCTCTCACTGAAGTACAGGCATTCATTGCTGTAGATACGCTTTTAACAAGAAAACAGTGTTTTATCATGCAAAAGGAACAAAGATGAAACAGACTAAATTAAGGTATTTGTATTTTACATCATTTAAAAGATTTCAAAAGGCATGGTAAAATGCAATTCCATCTAGCCCAACAGTACTCATACATGAGAGAGTTTCTTTCCCTATCACTGCTATGGTTTTGACTTCATTGTTTCATCAATGCCCAGCCATGATTAGTCACATAACTAAGCTTAGACTTTCTCAACTTTAAATAACCTCTTCAGATTTTCGAGTAGATTTGTAGCTCGGGTTGTGGGTGTTGAGGTTGGTTGGCTCACCGAGCTGGTTTCTTGTTTCACAGATGTTTTGTTACCATGCTGGGTAACATCCTCAGTGCAGCCTCCGATGAAACATCGGTGTGTTTTCTCGCCTGGTTTTTAAACTCTGGGGTCAGTTAAGATGGATTGCCTCACTTCCAGTTTTCCTTCATAGTGGAACGTGTATGGGGTCGAGTTCAACGTGTTTATTAATAGCATGCTTCGTGGAGTGCCATGCTTCTAGGAATTCTCGTGCCTGCCTCTGCCTAGCCTGTCCCAGGATCTTGGTGTTGTCCCAGTCGAAGTGGTGGTTCTCCTTGTCCATGTGGATTGAGATGAGTGAGCATTGGTCGTGTCTTTTTGTAGCCAGTTGGTGTTCATGTACTCTTGTTGTTAGTTTCCTTCCTGTTTGTCCAATGTCGTGTTTCTCGCAGTCTCTACAGGGGATCTTGAGATGACATTGGTCCTGTCAGACCTATGGGCGTAACACGCACAAATTGGCAAGAAAATGGGAAAACTACATCAAACAAGAGAGTGTAACTCGCGAACAACTCTACTTCCTACATGGATGCCTCAGGAACCAGGGATTACCATGCAGTGTGAAGTACAAACCACCCATCAACAACCCACAAGCCTGGAAAACAGCAGAACAAAACAGCTGCAAGATAGTAAGGGTAATGATAAACGACACAGACAACTGGCTCCACAAATACAACAGAGAAATTAGACGCCAAAAAACATTATTCCTGGAAGCTACCAATCAAGACTGGACAACTGACATGGAATGAGCCATTAACGTCAGCCGACAGACCACAAGAACCAAAAAAAGACAGACCCTGCAAGACAAGCTAGCCACACTTACCCACAAAAATGACAACAACAGAACAGACACATGGATAAGAAACCTCTCCGACAGGAAACTGACAGACACAGAAAAAGCTGTTCTCACCCCTGGACTGAGCTACTACTACAGGGATGCCAACAAAACGGAATTCCTAGCCACACTGGAAGCCACACTCAAGACCAACAATATCAACGAAGAAACACAACAAACGATAAGGCAGACAGTAGTCCCGACATTAACCAGAAGGTGCAATCTCAACACCCTCACCACACGGGAAAGACAGGCTCTGGGTGGATTAAGGCAGGACAAGAACATCACAATACTACCTGCGGACAAAGGGTGCATGACAGTGATACTGAATAAAAGGGACTACATCTCCAAAGCACAGGCACTGCTCACCAAAAAAATGGACAGGACCAATGTCATCTACAAGATCCCCTGCAGAGACTGTGAGAAACACTACATTGGACAAACAGGAAGGAAACTAACAACAAGAGTACATGAACACCAACTGGCTACAAAAAGACATGACCAATACTCACTCATCTCAATCCACATGGACAAGGAGAACCACCACTTTGACTGGGACAACACCAATATCCTGGGACAGGCTAGGCAGAGACAGGCATGAGAATTCCTAGGAGCATGGCACTCCAAGAAGCATGCTATTAATAAACACGTTGAACTCGACCCCATATACTTTCCACTACGAAGGAAAACCGGAAGTGAGGCAATCCATCACAACGGACCCCAGAGTTTAAAACCCAGGCGAGAAAACACACCGACTCTTCATCGGAGGCTGCACTGAGGATGTTACCAAGCACAGTAATAAAACATCTGCGAAACAACAAACCAGCTTGGCGAGGCAACCAACCTCAACAACTTCTTCAGGGTTCCAACCAAACACTTCTGGCCTGGAATTTTCAAACTGAAATCCTTACGCTGAAGTAACCTTTTCCCTAAAAGTTCTAAACAAAAGTTTTCTTCAGTAAAAAACTGCTTCACACATTTAATGTCCGCCATGACCTCTACAAACTAAAAGACAAAAGCTTTCCAAGCTATGGGGTTTTCCCTAAGCCAAAAAAAGTCTTAATCTCTCTAACCAGAAAGCAATATATTGCTCGTCAATGTTTACTTTGTCCACGTGTGAAATTCTCAAGATGTAAATTTCCATTATCACCCTAGATATGTTCTCTTACTAGTTAAAAGGAAGATGGCTCCAGAAATACTGACAATTTAATCATTAAACCGTTGCATGCGCACAGACTAAAACCAAAATGCCATGATTTAAAAGTAATTACTCCAAAATAATTAATATTAAAATGTGTATATATCATTGAGCTTACATCACACAGACACATCTTGCCCACAAAAAGCAAGACAAGTCTAACCTAGCCAATTACTACCCCATTAGTGTACCCTTGATTTTCAGTAAAGAAATAGGCGTCATCAACAGTGATATCAAGCAGCACCCGCTTAGAAATAAGCTGACATCATCTAGGACAAAACAGTACACTTAATCAGCACCAGGTCTACAAACATTCACTTCTTCCACCACTAACGCTCAGTCGGAGGAGTCATGCATTGCAGCTATCCATCAAGGCTCTTTAGACGGTACTTTCCAAACTAATAACCATTACTACCTAAAATAACAAGGGCACCAGATACATGGGAGCAGCAGCATCTGAAAGATCCCTTCCAACCCATTTAGCATCCTGACTTGGAAATATATCACTGTTCATTCAGCATTGCTAGATCAAAATCTTAAAATTCCCTCCCTAATGGCATTGCAGCCTACCTACAGCACATGGACTGCAGGGGTTCAAAAAGATAGCTCACCACCACCTTCTCAACGGCAACTAGGGACAGGCAACAAATATTGACCCAACCCAGGTCTAGATGCTCACATTCCGTTAATTTATATTTTAAAAAGTTGTTGGGAGTTTTGTACATTCTCTCTGATGCCTCAACTTGACCTCTGTCTGTAGCCTCTTGGGATGCATAATCTATCTGTGCTCTCAATGTGCACTCTACTTGCATAGTCATGACCATTGGGATTCAAAGTGGGAACCTCCCTCTAACCCCAAAAATCCATGGGAGTTTGTCCCTGGAAAGAGTATAGTTTTCCAGATTTCTTTTTAAACACATGTTGATTTCTTCTCAGTTATGCAGAGAATCAAAGAAATGAAACACACATGGAAGAGTTCTAAATAATAGGCTCCCTTATTCATATTCATGCAGCACACTTTCCTCACTGCTTAACTAACTCTTCCCTTCTCCTGCAACGTTTCCCTTATGTCCACAGCCAGACAAAAGACATACAAGTCAGGGCCTTCTCAGTGATTGTGATGCAGGGGAATGTCGAAAGAGTGAAATATATGCTGCACTTATAAATATTCTGTGCCAGTTTTCCCTTTCCTGAGATGGAAACTATGGATAATGTTCAAAGTTTGTACTTCCCATAGAGAGCCTCACTTGCTTGTTTTACACATTCGGAGACTGGGGCCATGGATCCATGCTGGCAACACACACGTTTTTAAAATCCATTCTTCCTGACTGCAAATGTGAGGTGGTAAACCTTAATGGCAGGTCATTATTCAAGTTGTTTAGCTAACAAGTGCATTAATTAACCTTGTTATTATGAAACAAATATTCTTACAGCATCAACTGGCTCCATCCCCGCCTCTTCAACTTGTCTGCCTCCTCTCCACCTATCCTCTCCTCTATCCATCTTCTATCCGCCTCCCCCTCTCTCCCTATTTATTTCAGAACCCTCTTCCCCTCCCCCATTTCTGATGAAGAGTTTAGGCCCGAAACGTCAAGTTTTCCTGCTCCTATGATGCTGCTTGACCTGCTGTGTTCATCCAGCCACATGTTTGTTCTCTCTTCTTACAGCATCAAACCTGCCTCTATGTAATCATGCAGGATGTCACTGATGTGTAATGGAATTCAAAACAATAATAACTTTTGGAGAGAAAAAAAATCTAATAGCCATTTTGGAGTTTGTGATTCACAGAGTCACAAATGATTAAAATTACATACATTAAACCAATAATAGAACCTCTTTGAATTACAATTGAATTGCTTCATACTTAATTCATATCTTTTGATGTTAAATAAAAGTTAAGATCAAGAACAACACTCTATGAAGTCAACATAGTATATGTTGCAATGTGCAGCTTTTCGTCAAAGTCACTTATACATACTTTCTAATCAACTTGTTCATAAAAGTTGTGACAACCTCTGGACTAAGTGGGACTCGAACCTGGTCCTCCTGTCTCAGTGGTAGGGAACACTATCACATTGCCACAGGAGCCCTCAGAGCTACCTAGGTTGGTTGGAATCCATATATGACATATATATATCTTTTTATATAAAGATACCAGATATCTTTTTAATCTGTTCATGGGATGGTGGGCATTTTTAGTTCAGCTAACATTGATTATTCATCTCTAATTGACCTGGAGAAGGTAATGGTGAGCTAAAGTCTTGAACTGCTGCAGTCCTTAGGATGTGGGGAAACACATTGTGCTGTTAGGAAGGGTATTCTGGATTTTAAATCAATGACAATGATGGAATGGTGTTTTAAATCCAATTTGGAATGGTGTGAGGTTTAGAAGAAAACATACAAATGGTGTTTTCCATGCCTCTGCTGCCCTATGCCTTCAAGATAATCAATGTCATGGGTTCAGAAGGAGCTTTGGTGAGTTAATGCAATGCATCTTGTAGTTGGCACACACTACTGCCACTGTGCAGTGCTGATAAAGTGAATGAATATTAAAAGTGGTGGATAGTGTGCTAATTAGTAGTTGTTTTGCTTTGGATGGTGTTGAGTTTCTTGAGTGTTTGTTGACATTGCACTCATCAAGACAATTGAAGTATATTCTATCACACTCCTAACTTGCATCTTGTAAATGGGGAACAGGCCTTTGGGAGACAGGAAGTAAGTTATTCATGTTAGGATAGGAGAAATTGTTAAACAAGAAAGGATGTTATTTACACACTCTGTATTTAGACTCATTCTCTGAGTACACATATTTCTTATTTCCACCACCAGTACTGGTAGTCTCATTACTGGTTACATGGATACATAGTTTGATATCAACTATTTTACTCATACTTTTCTTTATCATGTTTGAAATGTAACTTTAAAAAAAACATTCAGCAGTCTCCTTCGAACCATTATCCACACAATAAGAGCATTGTCCATTTCCCATTATTTCTCACTAGCTATTTTCAAACCAACATAGCATTTTCTGGTAAACTAATGAGACTCGATATATTTTATATGTTTCAAATGCAGAACATTATCAGCTGCTTCCTGAAAATTAGAATTCATCTTACGAGTAGCCATTGGTCAGTGATTCAAATAGGTTTAAGGTAAGAAGAGAACATCAAACAAAAAAAAAACTGAAAGAACTGCGGATGCTGGAAATCAGAAACAAAAATTTATGCATAAATATCATCCTTTTTTTAGCTACCATCAGTTCTAAAGAAGAATCACTGGACCCGAAACGTTAACTCTGCTTTCTGAACACAGATGCTGCCAGACCTGCTGGATGGCATGGTGGCTCAGTGGTTAGCACTGCTGCCTCACAGTGGTTCAATTCCCCCTCGGACAACTGTCTGTGTGGAGTTTGTGCGTTCTCCCTGTGTCTGCATGGGTTTCCTCCAGGTGGTCTGGTTTCCTCCCACAATCTAAAGGTGTGCAGGTTAGGTGGTTTGGCCATGGTAAATTGCCCATAGTATTCAGAGATGTGTAGATTAGGTGGGTTTGGGGAATAGGTCTGGATGGGATGCTCTGTGGGTCAGTGTGGGCTTGTTGGGCCGAAAGACCTGTTTTCATACTGTAGGGATTCATTTTCCAGTAATTTCTGTTTTTGCCCCAGAGAACTTCATTGGGTTTATTGTATCTAAAACAAACCTTGCTCTAACTTCAATTTAAAAAACTTGTATTGACTGACCCATCAAAACATTTTTTTTCCTGTAATGTTATAACCAACAATGACTTTGTTCACTTCCCATTTAGCTTTCAAATATTGGAATTGCATGAAGTATTTCTCTGTCTTCGCACACAGTCTGATAAAACTCCGACAAATAATTACCAGACTCTTGCTGATTTTTTACAGTGCTAAAGTGTGCACTCACTCTAATCAAGATGTGCTCTGTAGATAGTTTATGTTTTTACACTATTTGTAACAATTGTTTCCCTCAGCTCAATGAACATGGCTAATCCATGAGCCAATTTATTGTATATGGAATTGATTTAGAATCTTTGTTGATGAATATGGATGTGAATGATCAATTTGATGCATCTGTGTTAAATTTTATCCAATTTTAGCTTTAAAAGATCTAAGCAATCTTGAAGTCTATACATCAATACTGTGAAGTGTAAATTGATGACACATGTTCATAGAATCATAACATCATAGAATCTCTAGAATATGGAAACAGGCCATTTGGCCCAACAAGAGCATCCCACCCAGACACATCCCCCTATCCTATCCCCAAGATCCTGCATTTCCCATGGCTAATGCACCTAACCTATACATCCCTGAATACTATGGGCAGTTTTAGCATGCCGAATCCACCTAACTTGTACATCATTGAACTGCCTTCACATTGGCTTGCCTTCATTGGTCAGAACATTGAGTATAAGAGTTGGGATGTCTTGTTGTGGCTGCAAAGGACATTAATGAGGCTACTTTTAGAATACTGTGTTCAATTCTGGTCGCCCTTCTATAGGAAGGATGTTGTGAAAATTGAGAAAGTGCAGAAAAGATCTACATGGACATTGTTGGATTGGAGGATTTGAGCTTTAGGAAGAGGCTGAATAGGCTTGGGGCTTTTTTCCCTGGATTGTTGGAGGCTGAGGGGTGACCTTATAGATGTTTGTAAAATCATGAGAGGCACGGATAAGGTGAATAGCTAAGGTCTTTTCCTGGGGTGGGAGAGACCAAGACTAGAGGGCATAGTTTTAAGGTGAGAAAGGAAAGATTTAAAAAGGACTGGAGGGGTAACTTTCACACACAGAGGGTAATGGGTGTGTGGAACGAGCTGCCAGAGGAAGTGGTGGAGGCTGGCACAATTACAGCATCTAAAAAGCATCAGGATGGTTATATGAATAGGAAGTGTTTAGAGGGATATGGGCCAAATGCCGGCAAATGGGACTAGGTCAAATTGGGATGTCTGGTGAGTGCGGACAAGTGGGACTGAAGCATCTGTTTCTGTGTTGTATGACTCCATGACATTTATGGACTTCATTTCTATTTGGCTCTTACCCTATTAATGAGGTTATTTGACATCAGCTACCTTTTAGCTGTGCTTATCTTATATTGTCCCTATTTGTACCTTTTACTATAATTCTGAATAACATTGTGAAGTATTTTCAACTTCAATGTTTAATCACTATGACCTTCTTGAAGAAAAAGCTTTCCTTTCCAAATTGCTCAAAAACTGTTAAATTAATTCTCCAAATAAATGTTTGATAATCCTCATAAGCTGAGATTTGTTCTTGTAAAATTAAGAGCATCCATTTATTGTATTTGGTCCTAGTATTTTACTTTCCGTTACATTAGTCATAAAGGATGATTATTCCACTAGGTTCCCATCATCATAAAACTTACAATTGCTGAAGATTACATTTATCATTGTCTTTTACTCATTCCTTTTTAACACGCTTCTCATCCTTTATCTGAGATGAAGAGAAATTTGTTCACCGAGGCAGTGGTCGACCTCAGGAATTCCCTGCCACAGAAAATGCACGAGGCCAAGACATTGAATGTTTTCAAGAAGGAGTTAGATAGTTTTTTTTTTAAATGGATAAAGGGATCAAATGGTTTGGAGAGAAAGTGGGAACAGGGTACTGAGTTAGATGATCAGTGATCAAATTAAACGACAGAGCAGTTTTGAAGGGCTGAATGGCCTATTCCTGCTCCTTTTTTTAAAATATGGTTTGATGTTCCAAATTTGCAGGTACAGCCAGGATATGAGCAGCTAGTGGAGGTGCTTATGCCATTAGTCCATTGTTCACTGAAGTAATGTTCAGGTGTCACATTGAAAAAAAAACCACGTTTGTGTTATGGCTCTTGTCATAAGAGAAGTGTGGATAAATGCATGGATAATTCTTATTTGGATTCATATATTCTGTAAGTGTTTGAACAGCATATCATGTTTCACAGTTATCTAACTAGGATAAGCTTTTCATATGTTCGTATGTCCACAAAGTACTTTAGTCAAGTGGCTGGTACTTATGTGCAATCCATAATGTTGAGTGCGTCGGCTGACAATTCAACTATGCAGGAGGAGTATCACAGTCTAGCCAAGCAAAATTCTCCCTTAAGAAACATTCGCCTGAGCATTTCTAACAATGACCACTAGATGGTAGAGTCATGGATTAATTTTCACTTCAAGCATGAGTAGAAAACAGACTGTTGTCAATTTGGAGTCAATAGAAAAGAAATATGCTCATCCACACTGTCAGACTTCAAACCACATCCAAAGTGAAGCTATTCTCATTGAATGTTATCACATAGAAATCAGTCATTTTCCTAATAATTTACTAATAATGCTTTTCAGTGAATGAGCCACAAACCACTTTCCTACTCACAGGCCATACCAATGAATGTTCTTCCCTTCCTCGAAAAGTTACTGTTTGCTTTTGAAAGGTCTTTTGAACTCTGTTGGAACAAGATTTTTGATAGAGAACACAACTAATGTCTGTGTAAAGAAATATTTTCAATTGCCCTTTAATTATGTCTGTGATAATGATAAATATGAGTATTGCAGGAAAGAGAAAATCTACTGAAACTTTTCATCTTGCACTCGCCAGGAAAAGTGCAAGAATGCCAAATTTCAAATGCTCACAACAGGACTATACTATCGAAGGAAAGGGTGCTGATTACTTACTAAGCTGACAGATTGGTCAAAAGATTGCCATAAATGAAGCAAAGGGAGGCTATCAAACCTATCTCCAAACTCTCGGTAATTCAAAACGGTTTGAAGGCTTTTTTGAGCTTAAACATAGTTCTTTCATTAGTAAAGAGTAGTTCCTTGTTTATGAATGTATGTTGCTTACAGCAAGTGTAAATAAGCTGCTTTACAAGTTAACTGCTTATCAATAATTAGTTATTAGTGCAGTTATTAGCATATTTAGGATTGCTTCGCAAATGCTGTCCAATATTGAAATAATATTTAACAAATGTCGTTTTGCTTTGGGTTTTGGAAACAGGATCTGGTCGAGAATGGTCTCGACATTGCAGATTAAGAACAACCAAAAGAATGTTCCATTTGATTCGAATCAGTCACTGACAATGTACGGCTTACATTCACACCAGTCCTGAAATGCAAACACAAAGTTGCTCAGTTGTGTTTAAGAAGAATGCTTTTTTGGACCATTAATTATATCCCATTAACTTAAGGAAATCCTGAATTTTTAACCTGTCCTCTAGTTCTGAACTCACCCACGTGCTGAAACATCCTTTTTTTCACCTCTTTTATCAAGACTTTTCAGGGTTTTATAAAATTTAATTCAAGTCACTCCTCACTCTTCTGAACTCCAATGGAAACAAACCTAATGCATCCAAACTTTCTTCATAAAACAACCCACTCATCCAAGGTACTGATCTAGTGATTAGAAATATCACCAATAAATATCTCCTTTATAAAACAAGGGGACTAAACTTACACAGTACTTGAGATATGATCTCACCAATGCCCTGTATAACTGAAGCATTACATCTGTACTTTAATGTTTAATTCCTCTCGTAGTAAAGGATAGAATTCCATTAGTAAACATGATCACATATTGTATCAGTGAACTAGCTGCTTGTGACTCATGCACTAGAATATATGGATCCCATTGCACCTTGGAAATTCGTAGTCATTCACTGTTTAAGCAAGTTTATCTTTGAACCATCAATAATGGGCCTGAGACTCTAGGCCCAACCATCTTCACCTGCTTCAGGGATGTGAAGCATTGCCTCTACCATTAGGTAACAGGTGAAGATGTTCATTGATGATTGCACAATGTTCAGCATCATTAACAACTCCTCAGGTTTTGAAGCAGTCCATGTTGAAATGCAACAAGATCTGGATTATATCGAGACTTGAGCTGAAAAGTGGCAAGTAACATTTGTACCACATAAATGCCAAACAATAACCATCTCCAATACAACGTAATTTAATCACCACATTTTCACCACCATCACTGAATCCTCCACTGTCAGCATGCTGACAAGGCACTCGACTGGATTTTCCATGTAAATACAGTAGCTACAAGACCAGGTCAGAGGCTAGAAATACTGTGGTGAGAACTCACCTCCTGACTTGCCAAAGCCTATTCACCAACTACAAGGCATAAGTCAGGATTGTGGTGAAATATTCCCCACTTGACCTGCATGAGTGCATCACCAACAACATTCAAGAAGCTGGACACTATCCAGGACAAAGCAGCCTGCTTGATTGGCACCACATCCACAAGCACCCACTCCCTACACCACTGATGCTCAGAAGCAACAGTGTGTACTGCCTACAAGACAATTGAAGAAATCTACCAAAGGTCCTTAGATTGCTCCTTCCAAGCTCATAATGACTTCCATCTAGAAGGTCAAGGGCAGCAGATGCAAGGGAACACACCAGCTTCAAGTTCCTGTCCAAGCCACTCAATATCCTGAATTGGAAATATATTGTCATTCATTCACTGTCACTGGGTCAAAATCCTGGAATTTCCTCTCTAATTGCATTTTGGATCAGCCTACAGTATGTGGACTGCAGCGGTTCAAGAAAGCAGTTCACACCATTTTCTCAAGAGCAACCAGGCAATAAATGCTGATCCAGCCAGCAATGCCCACGTTCCACGTTCGTGGCAAATACATTTGCAAAATAATTGCATTGTTGGAGTCTGAAGTGCTTAACATGTCCAAAGTTTTGAAATGCTTTCCCCTTCCAGAGCAATTTGATGTAGACTAGGCACTTCTCAGGTGTGGAAATGGCCACCACTAACTCACTTTCAAGTTTGGACAATAGACAGTGAACAATGATCTAATCTGGATAGTCATTATCCCACAGAATTGGATGTGTTATATCCATAGGTTTAATTCAGCATTTTCACTCTTCCTGCCAAAGTTAACAACTTCATATTTTCTTTTATTACCACTAGCTGACAGTTATTTGCCCATTCACTCAACCTATCTACAGAAGAACATAAGAACTAAGAGCAGGAGTAGGCCATCCGACCCCTCGAGCCTGCCCCGCCATTTAATAAGATCAAGGCTGACCTTTTTGAGACCCAGCTCCACTTAACCCGCCTGCACACCATAACCCTTAATTGCTTTACTGTTCAAAAATTTATCTATCCTTGCCTTAAACCCATTCAGTAAGGTAGCTTCAACCGCTTCACTGGGCAGGGAATTCTACAGATTCACAACCCTTTGGGTGAAGAAGTTCCTCCTGACCTCAGTCCTACATCTGCTTCCCTTTATTTTGAGGCACTGTCCTCTAGTCCTAGTTTCACCTGCTAGCGGAAACAATCTCCCTGCCTCCACCTTAACTATTCCCTTCATAATCTTATATGTTTCTATAAGATCTCCCCTCATTCTTCTGAATTCCAATGAGTATAATCCCAATCTACTCAGTCTCTCCTCATAATCTAACCCTCTCATCTCTGGAATCAACCAAGTGAACCTCCTCTGCACCACCTCCAGCGCTAGTATATCTCTTCTTAAGTAAGGAGACCAAAATTGCACACAGTACTCCAGGTGTGGCCTCACCAAGACCCTATACAGCTGCAGCATAGCCTCAGAGATAGTAGGAACTGCTGATGCTGGAGAATCTGAGATAACAAGGTGTAGAGCTGGATGAACACAGCAGGCCAAGCAGCATCAGAGGAGCAGGAAGGCTGACTTTTTGGGCCTAGACCCTTCTTCAGCATAGCCTCTCTATTTTTAAACTCCATCCCTCGAGCAATGGCAGACAAAATTCCATTTGCCTTTTTAATTACCTGCTGCACCTGCAATCCTACTTTTAGCGATTCATGCACAAGGACACCCAAGTCCCTCTGCACAGCAGCGTGCTGCAATTTTTTACCATTTAAAACATAGCCCATTTTGCTGTTATTCCTACCAAAATGGATGACCTCACACTTATCAACATTGTACTCCATCTGCCAGACCTATGCCCACTCACTTAGACTATCTATATCCCTCTGCAGACTTTCAGTGTCTTCTGCACACTTTGCTCTACCACTCACCTTAGTGTCATCTGCAAATTTTGACACACCACACTTAGTCCCCAACTCCAAATCATCTATGTAAATTGTAAACAAGCACTAATCCCTGAGGTCCACCACTAGCCACTGACCGCTGACCAGAAAAACACCCATTTATGCCTACTCTTTGCTTTCTACTGGTCAACCAATCCTCTATCCATGCCAATACATAACCTGTAATACCGTGTAGCTTTATCTTATGTAGCAGCCTTTGGTGTGGCACCTTGTCAACTGCCTTCTGGAAATTCAGATACACCACATCCACCGGTTCCCAATTGTCCACGGTGCAGGTAATGTCCTCAAAGAATTCCACCAAAGTAGTTAAACATGACCTACCCTTCATTAACCCATGCTGGGTGTTCCCAATGGGACAATTTATATACAGATGTCTTGCTATTTCTTCCTTAATGATAGATTCAAGCATTTTCCCCACTTAAGAAGTTAAGCTAGTTACCTGCTATTTGTCTACTTCCTTTTTTAAACAGTGGCGTCACATTGGCTGTTTTCCAATCTGCGGGAACCACCCCAGAGTCCAGTGAATTTTGGTAAATAATTAGTAGTGCATTAGCTATTTCCCCCATCACCTGTTTTAGTACCCTGGGATGCACTTCGTCAGGGCCAGGAGACTTGTCTACCTTTAGGCCCCCATTAGCTTGCCCAGCACTGCCTTTTTAGTGATAATGATAGTTTCTAGGTCCTCACCTGCTATAACCTTATTGCCATTAGTTTTCGGCATGTTATTTGTATCTTCCACAGTGAAGACTGACACGAAATGACTGTCTAATGTCTCGGCTATTTCCTCATTCCCAGTTATTAACTTGGCCTTCTCATCCTCTAAAGGACCAATGTTTACCTTCGCCACTCTTTTACGATTTATGTATTTATAGAAACTTTTGCTGCCTGTTTTTATATTCTGAGCTAGTTTACTCTCATAATCTATCTTACTTTTCTTTATAACTTTTTTTTGTGGCTTTCTGTTGGCCTTTAAAGATTTCCCAGTCTACTAGTTTCCCACTACTCTTTGCTTTTTCGTATGTGTTTTTTTCAAATCTGATACTTTCCTTTATTTCCTTAGACATCCATGGCTGGCTCTCTCTTTTCCTACAGTTCTTCCTTATCACTGGAATATACTTCTGCTGAGCCCTGTGAAAAATCGTTTTGAAAGTCCTCCACCGTTCCTCAATTGACCTACCATAAAGTTTTTGCTCCCGTTCTACCTTAGCTAACTCCTCCCTCATTCCTTCATAGTCTCCTTTGTTTAAGCACAGGGACATAGGTACTGAATTTAACCTTCTCACGCTCCAGGTGTATTTTAAATTGGACCATACTGTGATCGCTCCTTCCGAGAGGATCCCTAACTGTGAGATCATTAATTATTTCTGTCTCATTACACAGGACTAGATCTAGGATAGCTTGCTCCCTCGTCGGTTCCATTACATATTGTTCAAGGAATTTATTGCGGATGCATTCTATGAACCCCTCCTCAAGGCTGCCATGACCAATCTGGTTTGACCAATTGATATGTAGATTAAAATCCCCCATGATAATTGCTGTACCATTTTTACATGCATTAGCTATTTCTATGTTTATTGCCCGTCCCACCACAATGTTATTATTTGGTGGCCTATAGACCGCGCCTATCAGTGACTTCTTCTCCCTGCTATTCCTAATTTCCACCCAAATGGATTCATGATTTTGTTCAGTAGATCTTATATCATCTCTCACTACCGCCCTGACATCATCCTTAAAAATCAGAGCAACACCACCTCCCTTACCTTCCTGTCTGTCCTTCCGAACAGGTTGATTCCCCTGGATATTTAACTCCCAGTCATGACCATCCTGTAGCCATATCTCTGTAATGGCCACTAAATCACACCCATTTGCCATGATTTGCACCGTCAACTCATCCACCTTGTTTCGAATGCTCCGAGCATTCAGGTAAAGTGCCCTAATGTCGGTTTTTGCTCCTTCTTTTTGGGTTCTATTAACTTCATTACTAACAGCTCTTGAGTTCTCCTTCCCTTTAACTTTTTTCCTAATTTTCAATGGAGTTGAAGCTTCTTCGTCACCTGCTAACCTGTTGCTTTGCTTTACGTTAATTGTTATTCTCCCTCTACGCTCACTTCTCCCTTCCCCCTACTTACTAGTTTAAAGTCCTATTAACCACCCTATTTACCCTTTTCGCCAGAACACTGGACCCGGCCCTGTTCAGGTGGAGTCCATCCCAGCAGTATAGATCCCTCCCGTCCCAGAACTGATGCCAGTGCCCCATGAAAAGGAACCCTCTTTCCCACACCACTCTTTTAGCCATGTGTTTACTTCCCTGATCCTCACCTCCCTATGCCAATTTGCATGTGGCTTGGGCAGCAATCCAGAGATTATAACCCTTGAAGACCTGTTTTTTTAATTTTGTTCCTAGCTTTTCATAATCCCGAAACAGGTCTTTTTTCCTAGTCCTGCCTATGTTGTTGGTACCTACATGGACCACAACAATCGGATCATCCTCCTCCCTCTCTAGTATCCTCTCAAGCCGGTCAGAGATGTCTCGCACCCTGGCACCGTGCAGGCAACACACCATGCGGGATTCTCTATCCTGTTCGCAAAGGATATTGTCTATCCCCCGATGATGGAATCCTACAATTACAATCTGTCTTTTTGCTCCCCCCTCTTGAATGGCCTCCTGGACCATGGTGCCTTGGTCAGTTGACTCATCCTTCCTGCAGCCCTGTTCCTCATTCACGCAGGGACCAAGTGCCTCATACCTGTGGGACAATGTCAAGGGCTGCGGCTCTTGTGTTCTTGTCAGCAGGGTCCCTCTACCTGCCTCTCTCGCAGTCACACACTGCTGTCCCTGCCCACCAATCGAATTAACATTAGTTAATCTACCAGGTGTGACTGCCTCCTGGAGCACAGCATCCAGGTACTTCTCCCCCTCCCGGATGTGCCACAGTGTTTGGAGTTCGGATTCCAGCTCATCAATTTTGAGCCGGAGCTCCTCAAGCAGCCAACACTTGCTGCAGATGTGGTCACCGCCATTCTCAATGCGATCAGCTAGCTCCCACATCATACAGCTTTCATGATCTACATCCTTCTGAAACTACATATGTCTTCTTTACAATTGCTTTATATCCATTTTTGCATCACCTGCAAAGTTCATGACAATACCTTTGCTCCCCTCATCCAAGACATAGACATATATTGTAAAAGCTAAGGCTCCATCACAGAACTCTTCACAACTTCCTCGTCACATCTTTCCGATCAGAAAACAAAAACCTTCATACAAACTCTCAATATGGCCTTCTGGACTCACCTTCTTGGCTGTACAGAACAATGACAATCCCCTTCACTAAACCGCATCCCATTACCATTAGAGACTTATGTGCTCCCCCCATTTGAAAGGCATCCTGAAACAAGTTGCCCTATTCAGCCCATTCCATCTCACTACAGACCTTGGTTTCATTCATATAGGTGAGCACCTTAAACTTGTCAGCTAATTACAAAGGCTGAGGCTCCTGCATGACTGTACTCCCTGATCTTCATCACACCCTCCTGTCCCTCAACACAGATGGAACCAGATGCCCTATCCTCAGAGGTGTGAATAACTTCTCATACATAGGTGTCCAGGTATCCCTCTCTTTTCCTAATACATCACAATGTCTCCAACTCAACCTCTAACTCAACAGCAGAAATTCAACCCAAGGAAGGAGAAACATATAAGCAGGAGGATGAGGCAATCATGGCTGACAAGGGAAGTTAGGGACACCATAAAAGGAAAAGAAAATGCATACAATGCAGTGAAGATTAGTGGAAAGCCAGAGGATTGGGAAGCCTTTAAAAACCGACAAAGGACAACCAAAAAAAAATTAAGGGGGAGAAGATGAAATATGAGATTAAGCTAGCCAGTAGTATAAAAGAAGGTGCAAGAGTTTATTTAGATATCAAGGAGATAAGAGAGAAGCAAGAGTGATGTTGGGCCATTGGAAAATGAGGCTGGAGATGTAGCAATGAGGAACTAAGAAATGGCAGAGGAAGTGAATAGATACGTTGCATCAGTTTTCACAATCAAAGACAACAGCAACATTCCGGACCGTCAAGAGAGTCAGGAGGCAAAGATGAGCGTAGTGGTCATCATTAAGGACAAGATGCTGGGGAAGCTGAATGGTCAGAAGGTGAATAAATCACCCCAACCAGATGGACCTCACCTCGGAGTTCTGCGGATGATAGCTGAGGAGATTTTACAGGCATTTGTGGTGACCTTTCAGGAATCACAGGAGCCAGGGAGGGTCCCAGAGGACTGTAAAATTGTTAATATAACACCCTTGTTTAAGAATGGAGAGAGGAAGATGATGGGAAACTATAGGCCAGTTAAGCCTGACATCTGTTGTTGGTAAGATTTTAGAGTCCATTATTAGTGATGAGTTTGCGGAGTGCTTGGAAGTACTTGGCAAAATAGGGCTTGAGTCAACACAGCTTCATCAAGGAGAGGTCATGTCTGACAAATCTGTTAGAATTCTTTAAGGAGGGAAAAGGCAAATTAGAAAAGGAAAGCCGGTGGATACGAGCTATTTGTACTTCCAGGACGCGTTTGACAAAATGACACTCTGGAGGCTACTCAGTATGATAAGAAGCCATGGTGTTAGGGGCAACACACTGGCATGGATAGAGGATTGGCTGACTGGCAGAAGACAGAGAGTAGGGATAATGTGGTCTTTATCAGGATAGCAGGTGACAAGTGGAGTTCCGCAGGGGTCTATGTTGGGACCACAACAACTCATGTTATACATTAACAATCTGGACGAAGGAACTTAGGGCATTTTTGCTAAGTTTGGAGATGACACAAAGATGGGTGAAGGGACAGGTAGTGTTCAGGAAGTGGGGATGCTGCAGAAGAACTTGAAAAGGCTAGGAAGTAGCAGATGGAATGCAATGTGGGAAAGTGTGAGCGTATGCACTTTGGTGGGAAGAATAGAGGTGTACTCTATTTTCTCAATGGACAAAAGCTTTGGAAATCTGAAACAACCCAAGGAGTCCGAGTTCAGGATTCTCAAAAGGTTAACATGCAGGTTAAGTTGGCAGTAAGGAAAGCAAATGCAGTGTTGGCTTTCATTTCAAAAGGGCTAGAATACAAATGCAGGGATGTACTGCTAAGGTTGTAAAAGACCCTGGTCAGACCACATTTGGAATATTCTGAGCATTTTTGGGCCCCGTAGCTAAGGAAAGACATGTGGGCATTGGAGCAGCATCAGAGGAGGTTTACAAGAATGATCCTGGAATGAAGGGCTCATCATATGAAGAACGATGAGAACTCTGGGTCTGTACTCAATGGAGTTTAGAAGGAAGTGGGGGAAGGATCTGATTGAAACTTACAGAATATAAGAGGCCTGGATAGGACGAACATGCAGAATATGTTTCCGCTAGTAGGAGAGACAAGGACCTCAGAGAGAAGGGATGACCCTTCAGAACTGAGATGAGAAATTTCTTCTCAGACGGTGGTTAAACAGTGGAACCCATTACCACAGAAGGTTGTGAAGGCCAAAGCATTGAGTGTACCTTTGACAGAGATAGTAAAGGATTCGAAGTTTATGGGGAGAAGACAGGAGAATAAGATTGAGAAACATATCGGCTATGATCGAATGGCAGAACAGACTTGATGGCTGAAGTGGCCTAATTCTGCTCTTAATTCTTATGATTTTTTTTTGGCTTTGTGTTGGAGTTCCTGCAGCTTTAGACATTTACCACAGATCTTATTGGCTGGACCACGTTTGAATCCAGAAGTAACTGCGGCACAAAACCTACCTCCCATTGAATGTGTGATAATAAGTTAAATGTAATTCATTAGTTTAACCAGTCACATAAAGTTAGTATTCTTTACCATAATTTTGCTGTCTATAGTAAATACTGATAGCACATACCACAGAGAGTTGTACATAAATACTGACCAGCTGAGCCGCTTATCAAACTCCTACGCCATCGCACTTGTTTTCACTGTTTTTCAAACTGATCATGTGCTGGCTCCCAGTCACTGAACTAGTCTGCTGCAAATGGGTTGGGAAAAGAATATAAAGGTACACCTCATCCTACACTTTACTTGTCCCTAACCTCCCTCTCTGTGAAAGTTGCAATCCATGTTGGCTGCTCTCTACAGCTTCTAAAACTATACTCTTTGTGGCTTAGGCAGGTCAGCTGTGCTCTGTTATGTTTCAAGAATCAGTTTTAGCTAGTTCTCTCATTAATTAAAAACCAAAAGAACTGCGGATGCTGTAAATCAGGAACAAAAACAAAGTTGCTGGGAAAGCTCAGCAGGTCTGGCAGCATCTGTGGAAGAGAAAACAGAGTTAATGTTTCGGGTCCGGTGACCCTTCCTCAGAACTGTTCTGAGGAAGGGTCACCGGACCCGAAACATTAACTCTGTTTTCTCCTTTCATTGATTAACTGCTCTACAATTCTCTCCAGTAGAAAGCTTCCCTGATTAAGCCTAAAAAAAAATTAGATTTTAAACTTAACTTACACAGCAATTCTCAAATGCTAAAAGCAATAACATTATATTTTAAAGAAATGCTAATCCCTAACCAAGAGATTAACACTTTAAACCCCCATATTTACCAAAAGCCCAAGTTTTCCATTCTGTGCTGCTACACAAGAAGGTAAACCCAGCACATATACATCCCTCCACAATTTGGGCACTAAAACCAAATTTGGGCGTCCTTAATACTTTCCAGTAAGGGAACATTTAACTCAGTACAGACCATGGACAAAACCTAGGATCATTCTGTTCTACATGATGCAGCAATTCACTTGATAAAGCTGCTTAGTGATTGTGAGAATTCGATTAAAATCGTAAACTGTTCCTAATATTTGGGTAGTTTAAAAACATCACAGTGTGGGGGCTGAAAACAAATGGGACCTACGCCCAGTCTCAATCACTGCAATGAACATGTTCAAAGTCGACCAAATGGTCAATTACCTGTAATGGAGTGCTAATGTATAAACAAAATCTAATATAACATTCAGCATATCGAGCAACTACGCAATAATTTGTTACCTGCATAGAATTGCACATGTCTGAACCTTCTCTTCAGTTGTCATGTGTCTGGTTATTTTAGCTCTGAGATATAAAAAATCTTTTTGCCGTTATTACATTCGAATCAGCTGTAAGCTCTCCTGCACGATGAGACAAGTCACTATCTTACTTATTCACACTGGTCTTTCAGCCAAAAGTAACTTCATTACATAGACCGTAGAACTGTACAGCACAGTAACAGGCCCTTCGGGCCACAATGTTGTGCCAAACATGACGCCAGATGAAACTAATCCCTTCTGCCTGCCGTTGGTCCATATCCATCCATTCCTTGTATATTCATGTGCTTGCCTAAAAGTCCTTTAAATGTCCTTATCCTATCTGCCTCCACCACCACCAGTGGCAGTGTGTTCCAGATTCCTATCTCTCTCTGTGTAAAAACCTTGCCCCTCACATCTCCTTTGAACTTTACCCCTCGAACCTTAAATGCATGCCCCCTACTATTAGACATTTCAACTCTGAGAAAAAGATTCTGACTGTTACCCTTATCTATGCGTCTCATATATTTATAGACTTCTATCAAGTCTCCCCTCAGCCTCTCCCACTATACAGAAAACAACTCAAGTTCTTCTAATCTCTCCCTCTAGCTCATACCCTCTAATCCCGGCAGCATCCTAATTAACCTCTGCTGCACCCTCTCAAAAGGCTCCACTTCCTCCCTGTAAAGTGGTGACCAGAATTGAACACAATATTCTAAGTGTGGCCTAACAAGGCTGAAACATGACACCCTGACTCTTGCACTCAATTCCCTGACCAATAAAGACAAGCATGCCATATGCCTTCTTTACCACCCTATCTACTTGCGTGGCCACTTTCAAGGAGATACGGACTTGAACCCCAAGATCCTTCTGTACAGCAATGTTGTTCACTGTCCTGCCATTAACTGTACACTTTTGCTAACATTTGATCTCCCAAAATGCAGCATCTCACACTTACCAGGATTAAATTCCATCTGCCATTTCTTCACCCATATCTGCAACTGATCCAAATCCCACTGTATCCTTTGACAACCCTCTACATCATCTGCCAAACAGCAGAGGTCCCAGTACGGATCTCTGCAGAACGTCACTAGTCATGGACCTCCAGCCTGAAAAACACACTTCCGGTTTAGGCCCGAAATGTCAAGTTTTCCTGCTCCTATGATGCTGCTTGACCTGCTGTGTTCATCCAGCCCCATGCTTGTTATCTCCACCACTACCTGTCTCCTATGAGCAAGCCAATTCTGAATCCACACAGCCAAGTCACCATGGATCCCATGCATCTTAATCTTTTGGATGAGCCTACCATGAGAAACCTCATTGAAAGCCTTACTAAAATCCATGTAAGCAACATCCACTGCTCTACCCTCATCGATCACCTTTGTGATTTCCTCAAAAAATTCAATCAATCTAGTAAGACATGAACTGCTTGCGTAAAACAATGCTGACTATCCTAATTAGGCCATGCTTTTCCAAATGTGCAAAAATTTTATCCCTAAGAATTCTCTCCAATCGCTTTCCAACCACCTATGTGAGACTCAATGGTCTGTAGTTTCCTAGATTATCCCTATTTCACTCCTTGAACAGAGGAAGAGCATTAACTACTTGCCAGTCCTCCAGGACCTCTCCAGTGGCTAGCGAGGATACAAAGATCTTGGTCAAGACCCCAGTAGTCTCCTCTCTTGCTTCTCTCAAAAACCTTTGGTAGATGCCATCGGGCTCTGGAGCTTATCCACCTTAATACTCTTCAAGGGATCCACTTCTTTCTTGATCACAAAATGGCCCTGCATATTAGCATGCTCCACACAAATTTCACTATCCTGGATATCCTCTTCCTGGATGAATACCAACGCAAAGTACTCATTTGGGAACTCACCCACATTCTTTGCCTCCAACTACAAGTTACCCCTTTTATCCTTGAGTGGTCCTACCTTTTCCCTAGTTACCGTGTTGTTTTTAATGCATCTAAAGAATGCCTTGGAGTTCTCTTTAACCATACTTGTCAAGGTCATTTCATGGCCCCTTCTTGTTCTCCTAATTCCCTGTTTGAGTACTTTCCTGCTTTCCTTATATTCCTCACAAGCCCTGTCAAATTTTAGTTTCCTCAACCTTACGTATGCTTCTTTTTCCCTTTTCACTAAGTTCACTAATAATCTCCCTCATTATTCCAAGGGTCCCTTACCTTGCCATCTTTATCCTTCCTCCTTACTGGAACATGCCAGCTTTGAACTCTCCCCAGCAGGTCTTTAAACAATTCCCACATGTCAAGCATGGACTTGCCTGATAACAGCTCCTCCCAATTAACACTCTTTAGTTCCTGCCTACTACTGATGTAATTTGCCCTCCCACCTCAAGGTCCTGACTTATCCTTGTTCATAGCTATCCTGAAACATAAAGAGATGCTCTCTCACTGAAAGGCCAGTAACCTGGACAGGCTCACTAACCAATACAAGGTCCAGTATGCCCCCATCTCTAGTCGGACTCTCTACATGTTGTTTCAGGAAACCCTCTTGGATGCACTTAACAAATTCTGTCCTGTCTAAGCCTAAGAGAATCCCAGTCAATATTGGGGAAATTCAAGTTACCCACTATGACAACTCTGTTTTTATTGTACCTTTCCATAATCTGCCTACATATTTGTTCCTCAATGTCTCGGTCGCTGTTGGGGGTCCTATAGTATAATACTATCAGAGAGATTGCACTCATCTTATTTTTGAGCTCTACCCATATTGCCTCAGTGGATGAGCCCTCCAGGATGTCCTCTCCGAGTGTAGATGTAACATTCTCGCTGATTAGTATTGCAACTCCTCCACCTCTTTTACCTTCCTACCTTGTTTAAAACAACGAAGCCCTGGAACATCGAGCATTCAGTCATGTCCCTCTTTCAAAAAGTCTCTGTAATGGCCACAACATCATAGTCCCATGTACTGATCCAGGCTCTAAGCTCATCTGCCTTATCTTTAATACTCCTTGCGTTGAATTAAGCACACTTCAACTCATTTGTACCATGGTGTTCATTTACCTGCCTCTGCCTGTCTTTTTTTTCTGATTTATTGTTCTTAACATCTACCTTCCCCTCAATCCCTCCACATGCTGACCTGCTGCTTTGGTTCCCAGTCCTCTGCCACTCTAGTTTAAGCTCTCCCGAGTATCACTAGCAAATCTCCCTGTGAGGATATTGGTTCCCCTTCAATTTAGGTGCACCTTGTCCCTCTTGTACAGGTCACCCCTGCCCCAGAAGACATCCCAGTGAACCAAGAACCTGAAGCCCTGCCCCCTACATGATTACTGCATTGGAGTTGTCATTTCATGTTATTCCGTAGAACCAGTTATTAGATTTAACTGCTTAAATATATGTAAACATAAATTGTTGCCTTTGTAGTTATATCACAAAAAATAATATTTGTCCTGTTTTGTTTGAATATATGGAGCTAAAATGGCAGTTTTACATTTGAAAAGACAAAGCAAGTATTTATATATCTTGTTGGATGACTTCCCCAGGTCCTAAAGCATTCTATAACCTATTTTTGATTTTGAAATAATCACTGTTCTAATGTAGGAAAAAGTCACATACAACTCACATAAACTATTTCAGTAAAAATAGCTTGGGAAGTTAGCTCAGTTGGCTAGCCAGCTGATTTATAAAGCAAAGTGATACCAACAGTGTAGGTTCAATTCCTGCATTGGTTGAGAGTCCATGAAGGACTCTCCTTTTTTTCAACTTCTCTCTTCACCTGAGATGTGGTGACATAGCTACTAGCTATGTCTCTGTCTGGGGCTGTGACAATTTTACCTTACCTTGAGAAACAACATGAGATAATCTGCCCTTAGTGATGTTAACTGCAAATGAATATTGGTCAGGTGACCTTGGAGCAAACCCTCCCCTCCCCCCACCCCCCCATTTTATCATTGGACAGTGCCAAGGGAGCTGTTACATATACCTGATATGGTTTAATAGTTCATCAGAAAGGATGAATGCAGTATGTACCTACCCCATCTACCTTTTCAGGTGAATAAGACAAGCTGCAGAGAGGCATTAGTTGAACCTTTGAAGGTATGTTTCCAGATGCTGTGATATATCTGAGATAGTCCAGTGTGTTTCCATCTTGTGTTTTTGCAGTTTGTCACATGCTACACAAGTTTATCATTCACAAGGGGAATCCAAGCCTAGTGTTTCAGAAAAGAAAGCAGGCCATTAACAAAAAAAACAGGGAGCTCAGGACCTGCATGATGAAAAGGTCAGACAAGAGGAGGCTTTGCCTTTTGTGAGACATGGATGGGCACAGCTCACGAGGAACAACTTCACCTAACTAAAAGCTACTTCGCTTTTCCAAATATAGCCAATCGTTTCAATGCCGTAATGTGAGTCTCCCACAGTACAATCAGTGCTCCCATTTCGAAACTTACTCCTGCAAATCATTCTTCCAGGCATTTCATACTTTGCCACAATAAACAGTATTTTGCTCCATATAATCTGTGTGCTGTTCTACTGTTTTTGTAACTATGCCTGTAAATCATGTTGTTTGAAGCCAAATCTGCTATTTCCTCAGTTCTTCAGTGACCTTGTGATGCTTATTAACATTAAAACTGGGAATAAGGTGGCCTCGTTCTCATTGCAGACAACTCTATATCTGCTACTGTAAGAACAGCCTAGTTCTGGCTGCATGTACCATAAGTACAGGCATCTAAAGAAACAATAAGAAGGTGCAGACATGACATTAGTGAGATAGCTTCAGCATTTACACATGCCTCCTCATCCTGTGGTACTGGATATTGGTTCCATTTTGTTACTAACAAGTGAGAAACTAGACTGAATATAAGCAATTAAAATTGGGCAGTATTGGTATAGTTTCCCAATGAACACAACAGCTCTCTTTGTTTCTCCAAAACACTCGTGTGTTTTGTCACAATGTCACAATGTGATGTCCCTGAGGCAGTGAAAGAGTTCCTGCCCAATCCAAGAGAATGTCCACAATACCATCAGGACAAGGTTTATATCCCAAACTGTGGATGCTGTAATCAGAAACAAAAATAGAAATTGCTAGAAAAGCTCAGCAAGTCTGGCAGCATCTGTGAAGAGAGATCAGAGTTAACGTTTCGGGTCTCAGAACTTGTTCTGTGGAAGGGTCACCAGACCCAAAACATTAACTGATCACTCTTCACAGATGCTGCCAGATCTGCTGAGCTTTTCCTGCAAGATTCATATCCCATTCTGATGGTGTGATTATGTCCTTGCATATCATCAGTCTCCCATTTCATCACCTGCACTCCCCACTACCCCTGCTCAAAAGCACAATGGGGCCAGGAATTACAAGGCAGGGATGCTGAGCATCTATGTAGTCTCAGAATGACTGAGTACCATGACAATGAGCGAAGAGGCTGGAGATACAGTCTGATCCAATCCATGTGCTAGATGTTTGTCCCTGACCACACAGTGTCCTTATTACAGTATTGCAATGATCGTTGCTGGTGTTGCCCTAGGTGCAGCATTGAAGTGCAGGAGCGTCCGGTCAGTAGATCGGAGATGTACCAGCAGAGTTGTTAGAGGCCGGCACATGTCAGAAGCCAATGTCCATGGTTATGCGGTATACATGACCATGGAGCATGCCCTTAGGTATTGGTGTGCTGTTTACAACATGGAGGTGACTCATATCGGACGGTGAGCCAAACCCGCCAGGTACTGACTCTGGTTTCTTTGTTGAGATTTCCTGATGTTCAGCTGTTTGACAGGTTTAGTAAGGTGGGAGATTGAATATTAGAGCGGTGAGCTGGGCTGTTAACAAGGCATTTAACAAGAAATAATCCCATCAACTGGCAATTCACCATTGCCAAGCAAGAATCATACCAGGCCACTCGTAAAAAGCATAAAAGATGAAGTGAGGTTATCTCAACGACAACATGGTCCTCACCGGGTTTGTCAACTGATTCTGTCACACGCCATGGCCCACATAGCTCAGAAACCTATACAATTCTGCGATAACAAGGTGTAGACTTGGATGAACACAGCAGGCCAAGCAGCATCAGAGGAGCAGGAAGGCTGACGTTTCAGGCCTAGACCTTCTTCAGAAATGCCCTGTGTTTCCAGGTTAACCTGTTTTTTTACTGCAATTTTGTTTTTCCACATTTCTTACATTTCCACCCACCTTTGTATCACCAGCAAACTAGGATACCTTACTCTTGGTCTCCTTGCACGCGTCATTAACATCAATTGTAAATAGCTGAAGCCCCAGCACTGATTTTTGCAACATACCATTATCCACAGGCTGCCCACCTAAAAATGGTCTGTTCACCCCTTAAATCACAAATTGAGTTTTCTCAGTGTAAACACTTGCTCAGCTATTCATCAAGTCAAATCAGTTGCAATACATAAATATTTCAGCATTGTGTCAATAAAGGTTCTGGTGTCTTTGATCAAATCAAATGTTGAGGGATGTGACAAAAAAGAAGACATTTGCGCTACTTCAAACTCAGATGGTGTTGCTATTGCTGGCAACTTGATGCGCTTGTTAAAGATGTTTCCTCTTTATTTCGATGGTAGTCTCAAAAAGTCCATTCTTTTTTCCAAGAGAAACAATCGAAATGCTGGCAGCACATTAACAGCTTTGGAAATATTTTGTTTTATGATTGTAGATGATAAAAGATAAATAAGATGGATAACATGGTTTGAGTGGCCAGATCAAATGAATTGTCCTTGGATGATAATGTCATGACTGTCCATTTGAACATACAGATACTTCCTTCAGTGCATTATTCTAAAGGGGTGGAGGAGTCTAGATACTGTTCGGGGTATATTTCATGCGTCAGCAGTTAACAAAGGCTGCTCACAATCTGATTGTATTTTTTTGGAAGAAAGGAAAAAAGAAAGCTTGCATTTATACAGCACCTTCCATGTTCTCGGGAATTCCCAATGTGCTCTACAGGCAATGAAATTCCCTTGAGATGTGATCAATGTTGGAAAAGGAATTCCTATATGTTAAAGTCCCATTATGAATCCCAGAGTGCCAGAGCCAAGCATAAATCAACATGATATTTATTGGGTAGGTGAATGGAGAAGGAAGTGCACAAAAATCAGAAGAATGGAAAGTTTGGAAGGTGAGGTTTTAGAGATGAATGCAAGTTGTGAGCTAGGGGGGATTGATGCTGCGGAGGAATTTGACAAGTGTTTTGTCATTTCTGGCTGCAAGCGCAGAGGTAACGGGCAACAGGATTTGCTGAAATATAAGATTTGAGCAGAAGAACATTGAACGAACTGAAGGTTGAAAATGTAAGCACTTAAATGAAAGCCAAATGCTGGGTACCTGAAAATACAGAAGAACTGGATAAATGCAAGATATTGCAATTTGGTAGGACAAACAACAGTAGGGCTTGTACAGTTAATGGTAGAGCCTTGGGTAGTGTTGTAGGACAGAGGTACCTAGGGGTTCAGGTACATAATTATTTGAAGTTTGTGTCACATATAAACAGGGTGGTTAATGAGGCCTTGTGTCCATTGCTCAGTCTTTTGAGTATAGGAGTTGGGAAGAAGGGTCTAGGCCTGAAACGTCAGCTTTCCTGTTCCTCTGATGCTGCTTGGCCTGCTGTGTTCATCCAGCTCTACATCTTGTTATCTCTTATAGGAGGTGGGAAGTCATGTTAAAGTTGTACAGGACATTGGTGAGGCCTCTTCTGGAATACTGTGCCCAGTTCTGATCTCCCAGTTATAGGAAGGATATTATCAAGCTGGAGAAGGCTCAGAAGAGATTTACCAGGATGTTGCCAGGTACGGATGGTTTGAGTTATAAAGAAAGGCTGGATAGGCTGATCTTTTTTCACTGAAGCTTAGGAGGCTGAGAGGTGACCTTATAGAGGTTTATCAAATAATGAGGAGTTTAGATAGAGTTAATGGTAATTGGTTTTTCCCTAGGGTGGGGGATTTTGAGACTAGGGGCACATTTTTAAAGTGAGAGGAGAGAGATTTAAACAAAACATGAGGGACAAATTCTTTACATAAAGGGTGGTTCGCGTGTGGAATGAATTTCCTGAGGAAGTGGTAGATGTGGGTACAATTACACCTGGGATGTGCGGGAATGGAACACCTGCGGAGGGAGAGGAATTGGGAGTAGGGAATCACATTCTTGCAGGAAGATGGGCAAGAGGAGTTGTAGTGTAGGTACCTGTAGGAGTTGGTGGGCTTGAAACAGATGTTGGTTTCAAGGAGGTCACCAGAGATGGAGACAGAGAGATTCAGGAAGGAGAGGGAGTTATCAGAGATGGTCTAGGTGAATTTGAGGTTGGGGTGAAAGGTGTTAGTAAAGTTGATGGACTGTTCAAGCTCCTCGTGGGAGCATGAGGCGGCGCCGATACGGTCATCAATGTAGCGGAGGAAGATGTGGGGGATGGGGCCAGTGTAGCTGCGGAAGAGGGATTGTTCCACATATCCTGCAAAGAGGCAGGCATAGCTTGGGTCCATGCAGGTTCCCATGGCCACCCCCTTAGTCTGTAGGAATTGGGAGGAGTTGAAGGAGAAGTTGTTAAGGGTAAGGACAAGTTCTGTTAAGCGGATGAGGGTGTCAGTGGAAGGGGACTGGTTGGTCCTGCGGGAGAGGAAGAAGCAGAGGGCTTTTAGGCCATATGCATGGGGAATGCAAGTATATAGGGATTGGACACCCGTAACCTCCATATCGAACATATCATTCTTCGCTGCTTCCGCCACCTGCAATCTGACCCCACAACCAAAGATATATTTCCCTGCCCACCCCGAGCTGCCTTCCGTAGGGACCTCTCTCTCTGTGACTCCCTTGTCCATTCCACACTCCCCACTAGCCCCACCACCCCTGGCACCTTTCCCTGAAACCGCAAGAAGTGCTACACCTGCCCCTACGCCACCCCCCTCACCTCCATTCAAGTCACCAAACAAATCTTTCACATCATTCAGAGGTTCACTGCAAATCCGTCAATTGGTCTATTGCATCGGCTGCTCCCGATGTGGCCTCCTCTACATCAGTAAGACCAAGCAGAGGCTTAGAGACAACTTTGTAGAGCACCTGCGCTTGATTCGCGACAAACAACAACACCTTCTGGTCTCAAACTGTTTCAACTCCCCCTCCCACGCCCTGGGTGACGTGTCCATCCTGGGCCTCCTCCAGTGTCACAATGATGCCACCCAGAAACCGAAGGAGCAACACCTCATATTCCACCTTGGGAGCCTACAACCCAATGGCATCAATATGGGTTTTACCAGTTTCAAAACCTCCCCAGCCCCGGCTTCATCTCATGACCAACCTTCCCTCTCATCTCTGCCTCCTTGACCTGACACAACCTGTCCATCTTGTCTCCCACCTATCTGCCCCTCCCACCTCACTGACCAATCCCCAACTCTGCCTGCCTGCACTCACCTATAACCATCCCACCTACCTTCCCCAGCACCACCCCTCCTCTCTCTATTTATTTCTGAGCTCCCTTCCCCCTCCCTCATTTCTGAAGAAGTGTCCCGACCTAAAACATCAACTTTGCTGCTCCTCTGATGCTGCCTGGCTTGCTGTGTTCCTCCAACTCCACACTGTATTATCTGCTCTATTCCACTGATATCAGGACTTTACAAACAGGAAAGATAATTGAGGTTAAACTAGGAAAACAGTGTTTTTTGATGGAACTAGCTCTGCAGTTCACATCTGGTTGAGAAAATCCTTTAACTGTTATTCATTTTATCCATGAAGTCTCCTGCTGACAAAGACACCCTTTGTTCCAGAAAGTTTCTATTCGACTGTTTAAGCTCCCCTGTTTCATGCCCTAACTCACCATTGCCACCTACTGCTGGAGGCTTTCTTACAATTCAATACAAATATGACCAAACTTCAATCTTAACAGCATTCAACAACCTATTCCCCAAATCCTTTGACTCCCTGAAAGCTTGAAAATCTAACAGTCTCAAGCCTGAATATACCCAACATCCATGAGACTACGAGATAACAAGGTGTGGGCCTGGATGAACACAGCAGGCCAAGCAGCATCATAGGAGA
>JAHRHZ010000263.1:30139524-30160298 GCA_024137785.1 Ginglymostoma cirratum | reverse complement strand
GCATCATAGGAGATGCTGCTTGGCCTGCTGTGTTCATCCAGCCCCACACCTTGTTATCTCGGATTCTCCAGCATCTGCAGTACCTTTTATCCATGAGACTACAGTCACCAGTGAGAGTGAATTCTGAAGATTCATAATCTACTGAGTGAAGAAATTCCTACTGCAAGACTAGCCTCTGGCCCTGAACCTAAGTTTCAGATTCTCCAGCCAGGGGAAACAGCCTCTCAGTATCTCACAGACTCATAGACTCATAGGACAGAAATTTATGGTTGGCAGAGTTTCTTGTTGTGCCTCTGAAAAAGTTATCATAAAACTTGCCCCTGCTTCAATTGAAGACCATTCAGATTCACCAGGAGCTCTGTGTGCACAACAACATCACCAGAAATTGTAACCGCTGCTAAGAATGCATCTAGCCTCTGAAGAAGAGCCAAACTCCACAATGCCACACGTGTTAGAGGGGTTCTTGGTCGGATGAGGGTAGGAGACTCCAGGTGGGATGTGGGGTAGGGAGTGGGTTTGGTCCAGGGACTACTCCTGGTTACAACAAATGGTCATTGACCAGAAAGAGTGGGGTGAATTTTACCTTCCTGTGTAAGGCAGGCAAATGGGGGCCCATAAAATGTAACCACAGTAAACTGTGGTCACGCATCCAACCAGCAGATTTGAGGTATACCTGCCATAAGAATAAAATTCTCGCCATTAACTCTGTTCATCTGTCCACAGGCACTCAACTATTTCAATGTTTTCTATTTTTGTTTCTTAAAAAAATTGCCTTTCTGTGCATCATACTGTCACCATCCAGGTTTTTATTGGGATAATTTAAATGCACCAGTAGAACTAGTCTATAGCTTTTGGCCTTCTCAGGTATTTCCCTACAGCTTTGTTCCTCCATATCCTTCACAGTATTTCACAGCCCATGGAGTGCACCCCATTGTGTTTTGGTATCTCCATGGTTTGTACCCTTCCAAGCCTTGAATATAATAGGAATTAATATGTTAATGATAACGATGTACACCTCTGAAATCAATAGACACATGCTAGTGAATCACTGAGGAGAGAGGTATGGAAGTGTTCCAGGGAGCTGTAATCAATATTCTACTATATATATTAGAACATAAGTAATTTAGAGGAGCTGCAATCAATATTCTATTATATATATTGGAACATAAGTCATTGAGAAGAACTCCTGAGAGACAGACAATGGCTACTCTTAGATAAGACAGAGATAGAGATGCACCTGACAGTCTAACCAAATAAAGCAACCTCAAAAGTTCAGTACAAGCATTCATCGCCCAAACCATATAGAAAGCAGAATCCAATGAGGGCAGAATGAAACAGGTTATAGACCATAACAGCAGCACATACCATGGAGACAGTGTTGATTGTACATATTCAAAACCCTCTCAGAATCTTATATATTACAATGAGATCATTTCTCAATTCTCTGAACAACAAGCCCACTCCAGTCATTCTTTCCTCATATGACAACTCTCTCATTCCGGGAATCAATCGAGTGAACCTTCATTGCACTCACTTCAGGGAAAATATATCCTGCCTTTGGCACAGAGCCCAAATCTGCACACGGTACTCTAGGTGTGAGCTCATCAAAGCCCTGTACAACTGTAGCAATGCTGTCTTACTCCATTTCCCTTGCAAAAAAAGGCCAACCTGTCATTTTCCTTCCTCACTGCATACTATACCCATTTCCTCACCTTCTGTATTTTGACTACAAAGATATCAAAATCCCTTTGAGTAAAGTAAATTGAGAATCTCTCAGCATTTACAAATATTGTGTTCGATATTCTTTCTAACAAGTTCGCACTTCCCCACATTATACACCATCTGTCATGTTCTTGCCTCTCACTTAACCTGGTAATATTCCTTTGCAGAGTTTTTCTTGATTTTAACTCTGTCTAAATGAATAGGTTTAAATGAGTTGAAATCAGGCCCATTGTGTCTAACTGGCTTTGTGTTATCAGCAGTGAATAACGCAGTGTATTACTTCACCTAGGCCTTTAATATGCATTGTAGATAGCTGCGGCCCAAGCGTTAATCCCAATGGCTTGCCAACCTGAAAATGACTTGTTTATTCTCACTCTGTTTCTCTTCCTTTAATAAATCCTGTATAGATGCTGATGTCTATATCCATTTGTCAAACTGGCAACTGTGGATGTGCAAAGTGGTCTGGGTGTCCTTTTACAACAGCCATTGAAAGTAACGAAGGCAAAATATTGCAGATGCTGGAAATCTGAAACAAACACAGAGGATACTGGAGAAACTCTGCAAGTCTGACATTATCTGCAGAGAGAGAAACAGAGTTCATGTTTCGAGTCTGATGTGACATATTCAGAACTGAAAGGAATTGGAAATTTTTTTACATACTTTTTTTTGACAGAAGAGGAGGTCCAGTCCTAAATTGGTGCCCCTTTATTCTGAGACTACGTCCTCTGGTCCTAGGCTCTCCCATGAGGGGAAACATCTTCTCAGCATTTCCCTGGTAAAACCCCTTAAAAGTTCTATGTTTCAATGAGATCACCCCTCATTCTTCTAAACTCTAGTAAGGAGAACGCCAACCTGTTTACCATTTACTCATAAGACCTCCATACCAAGGATCATCTGAGTCAACCTTCTTTGAACTGCCTCCAATGAAATTATATCTTTCCTTAAATAAGGGGACCAAAATTGCTCACAGTATTCTAGATGTGGTCTCACCAGCACCCTGTACAGTTGCAGTAAGACTTCCCTACTCTTTAGCTACAACCCCCTTGAAGTAAGATCTGTATCTTTAACTTTATCTAACATGCTACCTGCAAACTTAATCTCTCAGGTAGAATGGTGATACATGATTTTCTTTTCAGAAAACGACTCTGATTCTGCCTAAGCTTATTGTAATTTTCTAAGTGCCTGGTTACTATTTCCTTAGTAATAGATGCCAGCATTTTTTACTGGCTAAATGACACTGAGTTCCCTCTTGTCATACTTGGTGTCCGGTGTCTTGTTAGATCAATGCATTTTGGCAAATGACAGCTTGATTTTAATTTCAGTAAAAGAAATGTATACATCAATCTATCACAAATTGAAGTCTTTGAATGTAGACCACAGCTCCTGTTAATATGGCACTTACTCCCCATTCTACCTCACTTAGTCCATTCTACTTCATCTGTGATATTTGTCTGCCTCACTATGTGACATATTACAATTAAGCCAACCTTCTGCTAGCATGTTATGATGCTTATGGCCATTGTCACTACTATAGGCCTCCTGAGTGTATTTTGGAAAGCACTTAGCAATTGAAAATTGATGCAGACCCCTTAAACTCTGCTTCTGATTTGATCTGGGGATGTTTCCAAACATGTGAATGCTAACAAAGCTTGAAGTCCTTGTTACCAACAAAACATCTTATCTCTACTCTCATATGATGTGCGTTTAAGTTACAGTTTAATTTATTCAATCCTACCTTCCACACATAGTTTCCATCCACAGCTAAAGGGGCAGAAATAGTCAAGATTTATGCTTCTGATTTATATCAAGTAACTGGTGTGGACAAAACACGCACATGGATGCCGAATGAGAACAGCACTGAGCTATGGTGCCTTCTGCCATATAGCCTTTTGATGTTCACTGCTTAAATTCATCCACAACAAAATACTCATGCAACCAGAGTCTGGAATAAATCACTTCTTTCAAAAATACGAGAGATAACAAGAGATCCACTTTTTGCCGATTTTCTCTCTTAATTCTCGCAGGACTTCTTTTGCTGTCATCTTGGATATAATTGTTACAGAATGCATTTTATTAAGAATCAAAGATAACATAGTGTGGAGCTGGAGAAACACAGTAGGCCTTGCAGCATCAGAGGAGCAGGAGAGCTGACCTTTCGGGTTGGGACCCTTCTTCAGAAATGAAGAAGAAATAGTCCTGACTTGAAACGTCAGCTTTCCTGCTCCTCTGATGTTGTCTGGCCTGCTTTGTTCCTCCGAGTCCACACTGTGTTATCTCAAACTCCAGCATCGGCATTACTATCTCTTATTAAGAATTAGGTTGTTTTTTATTAGGTTTTCAATAAAAAAAATCTGATTCAAATGTTTACTGTATATCCCATAGTGTTCCTATACATTTAAAAACTCATTTCTGATGAACAATTTTCATTGTAGAGAACTTAACCTTTGCTAGAAAAAAGACAAGAAGTAGAATCCTTTCATCTTGCACTAATCAGGATGGGACACAAGAAACAGACTTTGTAAAAGGGACACCAGTTTATGTAGCATGCCAACAGGGTGCTGATTGTTCATACCAGAGTTGGTTTGGAGGTGGAGAAGAAACAGTTCTCCAATAACTGTGGTCTGAGACCAGATAGATAGATCTTGACTCAGCCAGGATGTTTTGAAGCTTGCCAGCACATGCTGATTGAACCCAATCGACTTGTGAATGGTCAGTTTTTTGATTTGGCCCGTCAGTCTTTGGGCCATGCTCAAGGTTAGATGTGACTCTGCTACTGGAAAACATTTTTTAAATAATCCAGACTGGGCTAAAGAATTACACCTGAGCACAATTTACGTTCATCAGTTGGGTGATGAATTTGTAGTTGGGAAGCTATGTTATATTAACACAGGACCCTGTTTTATGAAAGTAAAAGCAACTTGTACATTTTAATTGGGAAAATAAATGGAGTCATGAAGGCTGCTAATTTCTGTTGCATTCACATGGCAACATCCTGACAAACAAGGGTCTCCTTGCCTGGTCTATGAGCTAAGTTAAATGATCCTCCTGTATCTCATGCCTATAATGGTCCAACAAATCAGCACCCTGTTTTGACACTGTATAAATTTGTGAACTTTTTTCAAGTCTCATGAGTGCAAGATGAAAAGTTTTGACTTATTGTCTCTTTTTAGCACTGTTCTGTGCTATTGAAAAATTATATAGAAACTTTGATAGCTGCTGTGGTGGATATGAGTTCTGTGACTAAAATAATCATAAGAGTCAATGGCCCTGAAGACCCTTGGGAATACTAATAGTATTCCACAGTATTCACTCCGAGGTAACAAAAAATTATCAAAGGTAAAGCAGGTTATTGTTACAATTTTGTTAGAGACCATTAACGTTTAAAGAACAATTCAAACACCTAGTGATTTAGTGAAAGAACTAAGCTTCAAGGCTTCACATAAAGATACAACTTAGGAGCAGGAGTAGGCCATTCAGCCTCTTAAGGCTGCTCCACCATTCAACTAGATCATGGCTGATCTGACTGTGGACTCAACTCCAAATTCCAACTTATCCCAGTATCAAGTTGTTAAGCAAAACAAACTTTAAGGTGCATGAAAAGAAAATCAGACAAAGAATGCATCATTTACTTAACCCTTGTAGTTTCTAAAGACTTAGCCTGTAAACTTACTCCTGCTTTGTACATACCGTCAAGACTTCCCTTACGCTTTACAATAATTTTTAAGTGTCTTTCATGGGTCAACCTAAAGGAATACTGCAGCCTGCCAAATTCACTATTGTTCAAGGTTCAAAGGGATCCTGGATCCTTACCTATTATGTTTTACCTAAGCAACCCTCCAACATTCTTTTAAAATCTCAAAACTGTAGATTCCTCAGCAAAGTGTGAAGTTCACTGCCTTCCCGTTCAAGGACTTAAACATCAGGAACATTCCTGGTTCCAAACGGCCCTTTTATGATTCCATAGCTTCAGTCTAGTTGCTGGCTCCCCAGCTGATTCCTAGCTCCAGGCAGATGCTTTCTCAGCCTATTCCAAGGATTCTGCTTTTTGCCACAAAGGCTAACTCTGTGAATACCACTGTGGACTTCATTCTCTAATGTCAAACTGGTCAAGTTATCCAACGTCATTTCCACTCACACAATTTGCAGGGAAAGAATCTTCTAGTGGTCTTAGAGAGATGGGTTAGGGTACAATTTGTGACAGAATCGGATATGAAGTCCAGCAAGGCCTATCGCAACATCAAGAACATCTCACTCCATCCTTTATGCTTCCACCACGTGGTAAGGCGAGTTTCTTATTGGGCAGCAGTGAGTTGCCAATTGAGGGGGATTATAATTTGTTAAACACCTTATTAATGGCCCAGCTCACCTCATTAATATCTAATCAAACATGCTAACTTGACATTGAGAAATCTTACTATGAAAATCAGAGCAGGTACCTGACAATTTCAGCTTGTGCTAGTTATGACCAGCCTCCATGTTGCTCAGCACCAAACATTTTCTCATGACATGATCCAGGCACCAGCCGCAGGCACTACTCATCCACAAACATTGGCATATGATATTTGCCAGCTCCTCCTGGCCATTGTAGCAACTCTCTGATCCACATGCAGGTCCCTTAAGTAATGCAGGCTTGCATTGCATGGTGCATTAGCAACTAGGGTTCAAAGGCTACAATAGGAACACCTTGCATGTAGGCGTAGGCATCAAAGTCAGGAATTAGACCAGAATGCATCCCAGGCCCACTCACTTGCTATCTTAGTGCTTTCCTTGCCACACCATATTGTACCTGTTAGTGTGTTGGTGCGTCTGCCAGAGCCTACAGTTCTCAACGCTTCCATTTGTGCTCTTCTACACAGTCTGTCATGTCAGGGTGTTATATCTCGCTGATTGGCCTATTGAGACATCAATCGAGCATGTACAGTAGGCACCAGTTACCTGCATAATAAACATACTGAGTATTTATTCAAGCAAATGGTCACATGGGTGGATACTGATCCTGAGTCCATTCAAGGTTGGGAAGGAGAGGCTAAAGGGCCACTGTTGGTCAGAAGTCCTGGTATCATTAGTCACAGGTACAGTTCACTCACAGTTCAGGTATCTGGCCACAGTCAGTCAACCCTTTGGGATGCTTACCATCAGGGCTTCAGTCCCAATGGAGTCCCAAGAGTGGGCAACCTCTGTCATGTCAGGCCAGCACCAGCAGTCTGGGAATCACGTACCATCCGTTAGGGACCTGCAAAGACAGCATCAGGATCATGTCAGTCACATCTACAGGCTGCTTGTTAAAGTTGGTCAAAAGTCTGGAGTGAATGCAGTCAAACTGCAAAATAATATGCATCACAAGAATTTATGAATAGTTGCGGAATAGAACAGGAGTGAAACAGGCATCCAATTTGTCATGTTAGAACCTTCAATACACTAAAGACATCATTTTAACTATAGACCGTGTATAAAGCAGGTGAAGTGGGGTATCCATTTTTTAATCCTTTCTGGCGGTTACAACAAATATTTTTTATTTCTTTTCCAGCATGTAACTATCAAGCTTCAAGTAAAAAGTCACTCACAAGGAAATAAAGAGCCAATTACCAAGGTTTGCTTGAAAGAAAGCTTAATTCAACTACCTACTAAGCCTAAGGAAAATGAATAAATCACAACCAGTGGGATGAGAGTGACTGCCTTTGATATCAATACTACATTTGATCGAGTGGGGCATCAAGAAACCTGAGTAAAACTACAGTCAATAGGAAATGGGTGAAAACTCTCTGCTGATTGCATTTTATTTTCTTGTTTCTGGTCAATGGAAACCTCCAGGATGTTGACAGTGGGAGATTCAATGATTGTAATGCCATTCACTGTCAAGAAGTGATAGTTAAATTATGTGTTCTTGAGGATCGTCATTGTCTATCATTTGTGTAGTGCGAATATTACAGGTTGAAGTCATATCTAGCAGAAAGGAAGATGGTTCTAGTTGCCGGAGGTCAGTCATCTCAGCTCAGGTCAGAAGTGAGGCCATTCAGTGTTGATTGCACAATGCTCAGCACTATTACTAATTTCTCAGGTACTGAAGTAGTCCATGTCCAAAGGCTGACAAGTGGCAAAGTTACATTTGTACCACATAAGCGCTAGGCAATGACAATTTCCAACAAGATGCAATTTAACCATCATTCCTTGATATTCACTGGCATTACCATAATTGAATTCCCTCATCATTAACATCCGGAGGTTACTGCTGACAAGAAACCAACTGAAAGGTTAGTGTTTATAAGGTAACTCTGTATAGCTTTCTCATATTGTGAAGTGGGCGTGCTAACCCACTCTAAAAGCAAAGAGAAAAAGACAGACATTTGGAATTAATTTAAATACGATACTGCCAACTTACAGTTTTAGATCTGATTGTGGCATTTACTTTTAACAAATATTTATCTGAAATGCGATCTTCCAAAAGCAAAATGGTAAGGACATCCTTGCCAAAGTCTAATGTACTCACTCACAGATGTATTTAAGATGTTCTAATGCTCAATAATTTCCCACCAAAGAGAATATTTGACAGTCTCGGTATAATTGCATTAGTGATGGAAAACATTTTTGAGACATAATCTGTGGTTGGCCTTATCGCAATAGCATTTATGTCAGATATGCAAAAGGTTTTAACAACCGAAATAACATCATTAATCTTTGAAATTCTGGATAAAGTTACCACACAGCAGCATGATGTATATCAATTACACTTGTGTTTTGTGTAACATGTAATGTTTATTTTAAAGATGTCTAGAGGTATGATGTCAGGTTCCGCATGCACATTCTTTGCTCTATCTGCTTACATCTCTCTCAACTCTGCCAACTTTTCATGTAATACAAACAAAAAGTGCTGGAGAAATTCAGCAGGTCTGGTGGCACCTGTTGAGTGAGAAACAGAGTTTAAAGTGTTGAGTCCAATCTGATCCTTTTTTGGAATTACAGTTTCTTCAGAACCATTCTTTCTGTGTTGACAGACTACCCACTTGACATTTATTCTTGGACAAACCACAATTTGCTCCAATTTAACATAAATTAGAGCTCATCCGAAACTCTGCTACCAGTATATTCCTCTCCACCAAATCTCTCTCTTTCACTTCTGTGTTCACTGATCTACTGTGGCTCCAACCTACCAATATCTCATTTAGCGTGCCTCTATTCAAAACGACAGCTTTCCTGCTCCTATGATGCTGCTTGGCCTGCTGTGTTCATCCAGCTCTACACCTTGTTATCTCAGATTCTCCAGCATCTGCAGTTCCTACTTTCTCGCAAACCATCTTGACTATCTGGTTTCCACCAAGTGTGGTCTTTTTTCATCCCTTACTCCCTGCATCCCACTTTGGGAAATTGCACCCTGAAACACGTAGCCTCACCTTGTCTAACAGGCGATGCATGTGTTAAGGGTTCTATCTGGCCCACCATCAGGTTTCCAAATATAAGGAAGTACAGGTGGCAGATTCTGCAAGGAGACACTCACCCAATCAAAGAGCACTTTTTTCACAGTTGCTGCTGGTAGGTTCACTGGTGAGTCTATCAGCAGCAAGTGTGGGAGAAGACTATCCTCTGATTAGAAAAGCAGTGAGCTGCAAAAACATGACAAGAATAATTCAGCCTGAGGTCTGCACATCAGGAACGCCAACAGCGGCAGCAGTCAGTCAGCTGGGGAAGAAACTGTAAGGGACAAGATGCCTGCTGGGAAAGATGAGGAAATAAGCTGTGTTTCCGTGTGTCAGAGAAATACACCCCTACTGGCTGTTGGGGGCTGTTGTTCGGGGGGAAAGAGGCTTCAAGCAGAGGAAAGGAGCTTGGAGTTGCAGGGCAGGTGCTGAGGTAAATGGATCTAAGTCGGAGAGCAAGTCATGTGAGAACTGAGGTATACTTCTTCATTCTCAGGTTCCAGGCCCCTGAAACCCTACAGTCAACATAGTGGAGTACCTTCTGAATATGTGGGTGAACGAGTCTCAGGGGATGTGTTTGTGAGTGAGTGAGTTTGCGTGTGCGAGTGAGTGAATGAAGAAGAAGGGTGGGAATTTGTGTGTTTGTGGGTGAGGGAAGAGGCAACATGAGGGCGGAAGAGTGTGTGAGTGACTGAGAGAATGTGTGCATTGGAAAGGAAGAAGGCGAGAGCGCGTACACAAGTGGAAGGGTGCAGACAGAGAGAACATTGAAGATGAGAGTTAACCTGACACACAACCATCCTTTCTGTCTCACTGCTCCAGCTGCAAAATCCCAAAAGTTTTGTTAATTAGCTCTGCGACTTGACATTTCTTAGTGCTAATTTTTGTTAATTTTTAACTTATTACTTTGGATTCTTTTTTCTGCAATTCAAGTTTACTTCTGTGGCAAATCTGTAATTTCACCCCCAAAAACAGGAAACAATTCAAATGTGGCTCTCCACACTGAAGAGTTTGGACAACACTTGTCTAAACCTAGGCTTTGAAATTCTACCTCTAACCCTCTCCAACTAACTCACCTCCAATAAGATCTTTTCAAAAACCATGTCTTTGCAGAAGAAAGAACTTGCTTCTATTAACATTAGGACACCCCAAATCACTTCACAACTAATGAAGCACCCTTGAACTGTGGTCACTCTCTTAAAATTAGAAACAGAGCAGTCAATTGGCACCCAGCTAAGTTCCACAAAAAAAGTGTGGCCATGGCCAAATACGCTGTCTAGTGATGTATGTCAAAGGATACACATTGACATTTGTGAAATAGAGCAATAGGATTTTCTATGACCACTTGAGAGGGCAAACAGGACCGAGGTTAAATGGTGTCCCTGAAAATCTAATATCTTCTACTTTGGCCTGATGCCAGTTTTTGTTCAATTATATGTTTGTTAATTGTGCTACGTAAGTACAAATTGATGAGAACTTAAAGTTAGAAAATGCAATATTTATTCAGTCCGCAGCTTGTCTCATTATTAAGAATCATTTGTTTAGGTACAGTACCAGTCAAAGCCAATCTAAAGATGAGTGCAGTTGTCGTGTTAGCAATATTTTTTGAAGAATTATGTGGATTGAATCCACAGAAACTAGGAATTAGATTGTCACTGCCAAAACCTTATTTCATATTCTAAGCTTTAGCACACTGGCCAATTTGTCCACACTTTGTAAAAATATAAAAACAGATTGGATCAAAAAGAGCTATATGAAATAATTGGTAGAGAGTTCTGCTTATTAAATTTTATTATTGTTCTGAGCATCATAAAAGTCATGATCAAGGAGAGCATCTTTTAGATTTATTTCTTTGTGGGACAAACCTGTTGTTGGTTAGGTCAGCATCTATTGTCTATCCTTAATCACCCTAGGGAAAGTGATGAGTTTTCTTCTTGAACCACCGTAATCCTTTAGGTGTAGACATATCCAAAGTGTTGTTAGGGAGGGAGTTCCAAGATTTTCCCTTTGAGACACTGAAGGAACAAAATGTTTTTCCAATCCAGACAGTCCATGGCTTAGACAGAACTTACAGGTGGTGATGTTCTCATGTATCTGCTGTCTTTGTCCTTCTGGGCAGTAGAGTTTATGAGTTAGGAAATGCTGTTGAAGGAACCTTGGTGAGTTATTGCAGAGCAAATTGTAGATGGTACACATTTTGTCAATGTGCATCACTTGTGGAGGGAGTGAACATTGAAGATCACAGATGGGTGCCAACCAAGCAGCTGCTTTGATGTGAATAATGTTAAGCTTCTTGAGTATTATTGGAATTGCACCTATCCAGGCTAGTCAAGAGTATTCCATCACACTCTTAGCTTGTGCCTTTAGTTGGACAACAGTCATTTTTTTTTGGGGGGGGGGGGGGGGGGGGGGGGGGGGGGCAGTGGCGGAGCTGCGGACAGGACCTCTGACACAGAGCCATAATATTTATATAGATGTCCCAGTTCAGTTTCAGCTCCATTGTTGACAGGTGAGGATTCAGCAATACAGATGCCATGGAACTTCAAAGGACAATTGTTGCATTTCCACTCATTGGCAATGGTTATTGCTTGACCCTTGCATGATGCAAATGTTACTTGCTACTTATCAACTCAAACGTAGATGTTGTCCAGATCTAACTGCATATAGACACAGACATTTCAATACTGGAGGAGACGCATTTGGTGCTGAACATTGTGCAGTCATTAGCAAGACAATCCTACTTCTGACCTTATGATGGAGGGAAGGTCATTTATAAAGTAGCTGAAGACGGTTGGGCCTGGGATACTACCTTGAATTATAGAGTCATAGATTTATATATCACAGAAACAGACCCTTCAGTCCATTTGTCCTTTCCGGCTAGGTTTCCCAAACTGAACTAGTCCCATTTGCCTGCGTGTGGCCCAGATCCCTCTAAACCTTTACTACTCATGTACATATCCAAGTGCCTTTTAAATGTTGTAACTATATCAGCACCTATCACTTCCTCTGGCAGTTCATTCCATATACGAACCACTCTCTGTGTGAAAAAGTTGCTCCTCAGGTCCCTTTTAAATCTTTCCTCTCTCACCTTAAACTTGCGCCGTCTGAGGTTGAATTCCCCTAGCTTAGGGAAAAGACTTTTGATATTCACCTTATCTATGCCTCTCATGATTCATAAACCTCTATAAGGTCACGCCTCAATCACCTACATTCCAGGGAACAAGGTCCCAGCCTATCCAACCATTCCTTATAAATCAAACCCTCCAGTCCTGGTAACATCCTTGTAAATTTCTTCTGTACCTTTTCCAATTTAATGATATCTTTTCTTTAGTAGGACGATCAGAAATGTATATAGTTCTCCAAAAGTGACCTCAACAATGTCGCAGACAGTTGCAACATGATGTCCCAACTCCCATACTCAGAGCTCTGATCAATGAAGGCAAGCATGCCAAATGCTTTCTTCACCACCCTGTCTACCTGTAATGCCACTTTCAAGAAACAATGTACCGGAACCCTAGGTCTGTCTGTTTAGCAACACTTCCCAGGCCCTACCATTAACTGTGTAAGTCCACCCTAGTCTGTCTTATCACAATGCAATACCTCTCATTTATCTAAATTAAATTCAATCTGCCACTCCTCAGCCCATTGGCTCAGTTGATCACAATATTGTTGAACTATTATATAATCTTCTTCACTATCTACGATGCCACTAATACCATCTGCAAACTTATAAACATGCTTCCTATATTCTCATCCAAATTCTTTATATAACTGTAAAACTGCCGTGAACCCAGCACCAATCCCTGCAGAACAGTACTGGTCACAGGTCTCCAGTCTGAAAAATAACTCTCTATCACCATTCTCCATCTCCTACTGTTAAGCCAATTTTACATTCAGTTGTCTGCCTTTCCCTGAATCCTATGTGATCTAACATAACTGAGCGGTCTACCCATGCAGAACTTTGTCAAAGACTTTGCAAAAGTCTATGTGGGCAACAGCTACCATGCTACCTTCATCTATCTTCTTGATCACGTCCTCAAAAAATTTAATCAAGTTTGTGAGACTCAATTTCCCACGGACAAAGTCTTGCTAACTATCTCTAATCAGTCCTTGCCTCTTCAAATGCATTCAAATCCTGTCTCTCAGAATCCCCTCCAACAACCTACCCACCACTGATTTCAGACTCTCCGGTCTGTCGTTCCTGGCTTTTCCTTGCAGCCTTTCTTAAATAAAGGCACACCATTAGCCTTAGTCTTCTGGCACCTCACCCGTGACTGTAGATGATACAAATATCTCTGCTATGGGCCCTACATTTCTTCCCTATTTTCCCACAATGTCCTAGGTTGGGTCCTTGATCAGGTCCTGAGGATTTATAAGCCTTTATGCGTTTTAGGACTTTCAGCACCTCCTCTTCTATAATGTGGATTGTTTTCAAGACATCGCTATATCTTTCCCCAAGTTCCTGGGCTTCAATATCTTTCTCGACAATAAGTACTGACACAAAACATTTGTTTAGTTTCTCACCAATCTCCTGTGGTTCCACACATAGGCAGCTTTGTTGATCTTTAAGGGATCCTATTGTCTCCCTAGTTGCACTTTTACTCGTGATGTATTTGTAGAATCTCTTTGAATTCCCCTTAAACTTGTCTGTCAAGGCTATCTCATATCCCCTTTTTGCCCTCCTGATTTCTGTCATAAGTACGCTCCTACTCCCCCATATTCCTCAAGAGTTTCACTTGATCCCAACTGCCTATATCTGACATATGCCTCCTTTTTCTCGAACAGAGCCTCAATAACTCTAGTCATCCAGTGTTCCTACTTCCTACCAGCCTTGACCTTCACTGTAAAACCTATATACTGTCTCTAAACTCTCATTATCTCACTTTTGCAAGTCTTCCACTTGACAGTCATTCTTTTATCTGTGAACAACCTACCCTAATCAATTTCTGAAAGTTCTTGTCTAATATTGTGCATATTGGTATTGCTCCAAATTTGAACTTTAACTTTTACACAAGGTCTATCCATTCCCATAACTATTTTAAAACTAAAAGAATTTTGGTCACTGTGCTCCCCCACTAACACCTCAGTCATTTGCCTGTGAAGAACTCCTGCTGAGATGTCCTGGAGCTGAGACGATTTAGCTCAAATAATTACGATAATTTTCCATTGTGTTGTGTATGACTCCAACCAATGGAGAGTTTTCCATCAATTCCCAACTTTACCAGAGCTACTTGATACTGAACTTGGTCAAATACTGCCTTTATGTCAAGGACAGTCACTCATACCTAACATCTGGAGTTCAGCTCATTTGTCCATTTTTAGACCAAGGTTAAAATGAGAACAGAAGGTGAGCAGCTCTCACAGAGCCTGAAGTGAACATCAGTAAGTAGATTATTCCTTTGTAGGTGCTACTTTATAGTGCTGTTAATAAACCCCTCTCGTTACTTTGCTTATGATCATACCAGGATATATCTAGGCAGTTTTCCACATTGCTGTTTGGATGGAACATCTTGCTAGGAGCACAACTAGTTCTGGAGAGTGGGTTTAAGCATTATTGGCTGAATATTTTCAGGGCCCATTGCCTTTGCAGTATTCAGCACTCTCAGCCATTCCTTAATGTCACATGGAGTGAATCAAATTGGCTGAAGACTGCTGCCTGTCATCTTCCGGACGTCAGGAAGAGGATGAGATGGATCATCCAAACCGCTCTTCTCCCTGAAGATTGTTACAAATGTTTTAGCCTTATCACTTGCGCTGTTGTGCTGGGCTCTGCCATCATTGAGCACAGAGATATTTGAGGATTTGTTTAATTGTCCACCTTCATTCGCAACTGGATGTGCCAGGATTGCAAAGCTCTGATCTGATCCATTGATTGCAAGATCATATAAAAGTATTTATTGCTGTTGCCTCTACTGTGTGGCACACAAATGGTCCTGTGTTGTAGCTTCATCAGCTTGACATATCATTATTAGTTACACATGATGCTGTTCCTGGCATGGCCTCTGCACTCTTCATTGAACCAGGGTCCCAGGCATGATGGTAATAGTAGAGTGGGGCCTATGCTGAGTCATAATGTGACAGATTACTGTTGAATACACTTCTATTGCTGGCAGCTCATAGCATCTCATGGATTCCCTGATTTAACTTACTGGATCTGCTCAAAGTCTGACCTATTTAGCACGGTGACCATGTTAGCCAATGGAGAGTTTCCTTAATGTTAAAACAGAACTGCATCTCCACAATGGCTGTGAAATCGTCACCAAGTATTGATATTGTCATGGGGACATGTATGCATGGTAGGCAGATTATTGAAGTCAAGGTCAACTAAGTCTTTCCCTCTTGTTAGAAATTTCACCACCTGCATCAGATCCATTCTAGCAGCTACATTTTTTAGGATATGGCCGGCCTCAACAGTAATTGTGCTGGAAATTGAACTCCCCCACCCAGCGTACATTCTATAAACTGCCACCCTCACAGCTTCCACCAAGTGCAGCTCACCACACTGCATGGCTATATAGAGCTGGAGTGGCATCTAAATCCTGCCAAGGGGAGGATGTGACATGGCAGGGTTTGATTTTTATTTTAGAAAGAAAATACTGAACCATTATGGAGTTTCTATGACAATCCAGTTAATTTCTGCTTGGTATGGTATTATTTGAGATAATAGCTCATATCCAACTTTTAGACATCCACACAAAAATATTACATTTGCTTAACAGGACAGAACCTGAGTATTACTGAGAAAAAGGAGATGTTATTGAAGCTTCTTGTTTTGCACCAATTAGAACAGAACACAAGAATACCAAATTTCAAAAGGAATGACAATTTATTCTGTATGATAAGAGGATGCTGGTGGTTTAGAAAGTAGACTCTGGTTGCCTTATTTTTCTAATCAACCTGTTCAGAGATATTATTATACATCTCTGGAGCAGGTGGGACTTGAACCTGGGCCTCCTGGCCTAGGAGTAAGGGGCATTATCACTGCAATTCTAGACTCGGATTAATAGAGACATCTTCACAGTGATCGCACCAATAAACCACTAACTGCCAAGTAATTGTTTAAATCCAAACCTGGAAGTTAACACTGTTTGGTCAAATTAGTACCATGGAAGAATGCACAAGCAAATGGCTGTCACTTCAGGTTATTTTGGTTGAAATGTATTCAATACATCAAATATTGTATCAATAACCATCAACTACCCCTGACCAGCTGCACATTTTAATTTGGTTAGCACAAGGATTAAGAAATGCCACACAACAATAGTGCATTTATCCAGGCAAACGCAATCTCTATTGGCAATCCCACAGTTTCTAAGTTTGACTGTTTCTAAAAATTAAGTCTACAGCTATGAGCGTAATTTTATTTTTCTGTCATCAGCACAAAAACAAAACAAATGGACTTAAATGGACTTCTTAAAATCATATGGACTGAATAAAATAAAAATGATAACATATTATTTTTATTACTTCGTTTATTTCAACATTTACTCATGGAAACTATCTACTTCCTTAATGTATTGGTAATGCATGGAAAACCTGGCCAAAAAACAACATCTGGCAGACTTCTACAGGGTTCTCTTCTGATGTCCCTGATGTTCATATCATTATTAAACATATGGGCGGCTGCTTCTCATGATATTGCAGAATTTTTTGGCAACAATTGTAGCATTCTTTGATTTAATATATCACACTGAAAGTTGTGTTTTATTATTCTGGAGCAATGTCAGAAATGGATATGAAATCCATATCTGATCAGCTAATAAAAGAGGAATTGGTGCTGCCCCTTACTACCCATCGTATGGCTATTTTGTTCCTGAGGCGGACGGGAAACTGGGAGTTCCGAATGACAGCTCATGAGGGTGTAAAAATTCCATCTTCAAGTCAGAGTGAACAACTCTAATAGCAGATTCTAGAAAAGCATTTGCAGAAGAGTTTTATTTTGTAAAAATTCAAAAAAAGATAACCTCTCTGGAGACTGGACAGGTTGTACAATGGTAGACTAGTGTCCAGTGATTGTTAACATTGCCACTGATTCAATGTGCCAAGTTCATAGAAAAAGAACAATGTGGATAAAAGCCATTTGACCATTTGAATAATCCCAGCTCCACAGCTGGGCTCAATTGCTGTAGTATTTTTCCAATCCCTCTCTGTTGTGAAGCAAATAAATGTTTATCTGTCTTTAGTAAAATAATGCAGATTTCTAGGGAAGCTTTCAAAAAGGAGCATACAGAATGGGAATAACTAAGTCACATGACAAAGTGTATTGACAGAGAACACTGAAGTTTTGATTTTTCTTCAATTGCGTATTGTGTTTTCTAAACCTGTAGAGCACATGTTTCTATGTGATTTCAGTTGCCGCTTTATGGATGTGAATAGATCTGCTGTTAAGGTCCATTGATTTCAGACAGGATGCTCCATTCCTTTACAGGTTACAGTAACATATGTCTAGCATTCGGGTGTGTAGATTTAGTATCTATTCATGATGTATTTAATGACTATAGAACAATGCTGTATGTCTTACCTTTGGGCATACTGATTTCAACATGATTTCACTTCCTATTAAGGTTATTATTACGCTAATTAACTTGAAAAACGTGGACTTAAATGTATATATCACCACTTCAGTTTTGAGCAGCTAAAATAGATTTGTAAGGAAAATTTCAATCCATATTATGCAAAACAATTTTGCATTTATCATTATTCTTCTGCCAGGTTCATATATAAATGGTGGAATATGGATCCAGTGTTCCCAATATGGAATAATATTGAGTAGCACCAAAAAATATTATTGGGGTGATGGCCTTTATTCTTCTATCAATTGAAATTCCTCATCATTTCTAGGTGACCATACAATACCATACAAGTGCAAGTAATGTATTCCTCTACAAGGAATATTAAATTTAGTTAACAGTTTGTCACATTCTCAGTGATGTTATGAACTGCTGCCACAGTGTTATCAAACCATATTTGAAGACAAACCCTATGACATCTGACAATCAGCGGCTGAGAGAACAATTAACTTGGTCTTCCAAACAACTGGTTGTGACTCCTCCAATAGCAGCTCACTTATTCTCATTTGGCTGGATGGCCAGTTGTGACGCAGGGTTTTGCAAACAGCATGGGTTCAAATGCCACAATGGCAGAGGTTACCATGAAGGACTCTCCTTCTCAATTTCTCCCCTTGCCTGAGGCAGGTGACCATCAAGTTAAAAGACCACCAGTCAACACTCTGTCATGAGAGAGTAGCCCTATGGTCTGGCAGGCTATGGTTATTTCACTTTTCACTTGAAATAACTGCACAGAGGCTGGTATCCTGTTGCCAAGTCACCCGCTATGTACATGTGCACAATACATTGGCCATGACTAGCCAGCTCAGAGTCAGTCCCTGAAGGTAGGACACTCCACATCCCCTATTTATATCTGTCAGCCATGGATTCCTGATTGGGCCAGGTTAACAGCCTCAATTAAGGATCTCAGCGTCAATAAGATCCACCTGGTTCCAATCACTACATTACTCATGTGCCTTCACTCACTACGTGCTCCTTCTGTACTTCTCTAACTAAACCCTACCCTTCTCCCTATTTGATGATAGCCACTGAGGAACTGAGTGATGTTTTGTTTGAGGTGTGCAGGCAAGGCTAGACAATGAGTTTTGTCAATCCATTAGGAATAGAGAGGCATCAGAAATAAAAATCAACAAAGACTCTCCAAATTCAGAAACAAGAGAAGGCGTCAAACTGTAATAGGAGTTATTTAGAAGCCTCTTGAATGCCTGATAGAAGCATGGTAGTCCATGAAGAAAGACATCAACAAACACATAGAACACATACACTCCACTGCAAAGGAAAACCGGAAGTGAGGTAATCCAGCTCAACGGACTCCAGAGTTTAAAAACCAGGCAGGAAAACACAACGGTGTTTCATTGGAGGCTGCACTGATGATGTTACCAGCAAGGCAATGAAACGTCTGCGGAACAAGAATGAAGCAGCTCGGTGAGCCAACCAACCACAACACCCACAAATCTACTCCAAAACCTTAGTGTTTGCAATTACTCAGGAAGGCCAACTAGAAAGGAACATCATTGTTGAAAACCAAAATAGAGCCACAACTCATGGCCCAGACCAGACAGTTCTGCAGAGCCATCCTGGGTCTGCTTTATTATTTTCTTAAAGTTTTATTTTTCTAATCAACCTGCTCAGTGAGATTATTACACACCTCCGGAAAAGGTGGGACTAAAACCCAGGTCCCTTGGTCCAGAAGTTGGGACAGTATCACTGCACCACAAGAGGGCCCAGGTGTTAGGGCTATAATTTTATTTTGCCGAATCAACCTGTTCAGAGATGTTGCTACTCACCTCTGGACCAAGTGGGATGGGCTCAGGTGATGAGTTTCAGCTGGGCAGGCCATTGCCTGTTACAAAGGGAATTCATCCTCAAACGAGCTCCATAAGAAGATTAATTCATGATTCCCAATGGGCCTTGGAGAGGCTATCACGGTGTGTATAATTTATTTTGGTTTAATGCAGAACCTGCACATGACCTGCAAGTGCTCTATTTATCAAAAGTCATTGTTGATAATAGAAATGACAAAAAACATTAATAAGCAAGTTGAAGCAAATGGCCTGATTCTGTGCCACATGCAATGTAACAATACCGAAGGAGAGCATACAAAAGTGCAAAGATTAATGAAGTGTAATTAACAGCAAAGAAATACAAAACGGGTTAACCTATTGAAAGGGAATATAAAAATAAACTTGCTAGGGAGAACAAAATTTTTATTTTAGAATTATGTTAAAGCAAAAGGTTAAGTCGTAAAGTAAAAAGTTAATGCAGATCTTTCAAAGCAGATGCAATCAACATTGCAAATGAAAATAAAGAAATGGCGAATATGTGCTGAATAATTACTTTGACAGTCTTCCCAGTAGAGAAAAAGATTAACGTACATGACATTCAATTAAACTAATAATGAACCAGCGACTGAATTAAACCATGCTGTTAGTCTGAATCAATAATCTAGTAACTCAGTAAATGCAAGAATGCCATAAAAATTTGAGATGCATTCCGTTGCACTTTGAAATACCATGAGGAAGATTAAGTATGCATTCAAAATGGAAAGAAGTGACTGAGTGTCCTGCAGTAATCTACATCTTGGCCTCAGTTATTCACCATATTAGTGATGCGGATAATACAAAAGAAAGCCATATAAATAGCGTTGCCAAAAATACCAAGTTTGATGGAATAGTAAGTAATATAGGTTGCGAAAATAAAATTTTAAATGGTACATTAAAACATTAAGTGAGAGAGTAAAACTGTGACAGATGGATTGCAATGAGATCATCCATTTTCAAACAAAGAGAGAAAAGGTTTGAGTGAGCTTTTTTTGAAACCCTGGAAAAGAAATGGTCGAATTCATGTCAAAGGTAAAAGGTACTGCAGATGCTGGAGAATCCGAGATAACAAGCATGGGGCTGGATGAACACAGCAGGTCAAGCAGCATCATAGGAGCAGGAAAACTTGACGTTTCGGGCCTAAACCCTTCATCAGAAATGGGGGAGGGAGAGAGGGGGAGGCGGATAGAGGAGAGGATAGGTGGAGAGGAGGCAGACAAGTCGAAGAGGCGGGGATGGAGCCAGTAAAGGTG
>JAHRHZ010000263.1:30001701-30129524 GCA_024137785.1 Ginglymostoma cirratum | reverse complement strand
GCTTGTTATCTCGGATTCTCCAGCATCTGCAGTACCTTTTATCTCTGATGCACAGAGAGATCTGGGTGTTCAGGTCCATTGTACCCTGAAGGTGGCAACGCAGGTCGATAGAGTGGTCAAGAAGACATATGGCATGCTTTCATTTACTGGACGGGATATTGAGTACAAGAGTTGGCAGGTCATGATACAGTTGTATAGGACTTTGGTTCGACCACATTTGGAATACTGCGTACAGTTCTGGTTGCCACATTACCAAAAGGATGCGGATGTTTTGGAGAGGGTGCAGAGGAGATTCACCAGGATGTTGCCTGGTATGGATGGCGCTAGCTATGAAGAGAGGTTGAGATTAGGATTATTTACATTAGAAAGACAGAGGTTGAAGGGGGTCCTGATTGAGGTCTACAAAATCATGAGTGGTATAGACAAGGTGGATAGCAAGAAGCTTTTTCCCAGAGTGGGTGACTCAATTACTAGGGGTCACGATTTCAAGGTGAGAGGGGAAAAGTTTAAGGGAGATATGCATAGAAAGTTCTTTACACAGAGGGTGGTGAGTGCCTGGATGCGTTGCCAGCGGAGGTGGTAGAGGTGGACATGATAGCGTCATTTAAGATGTACCTAGACAGATACATGAATGGGCAGGGAGCAGGGGGATACAGATCCTTGGAAAATAGGCAACAGGCTTAGATAGAGGATCTGGATCAGCGCAGGCTTGGAGGGCCGAAGGGCCTGTTCCTGTGCTATAATTTTCTTTGTTCTTTTTGTTGGTTCTTTATTACCAGGCCCTGTTCCTCCCTATCCTCTTTAGTGGGCTGCCATAGTTTACTATGCTTTACTTCCATTCTTACTACCTCAATACATTCATCGAAGGATTTTTCCATCTATTTCTGCTCAGTAACCTCTGTCATGCAGCAAGATTATATCCAAATCTCCTGTGTATTCTTCAGCTATATGCAGCCCCTCTAGAAACACAGTCAACTTCCACATGTTTTCTAACAATGTTAAATCCAAACACAACTTTGATTCACTTGCTCTCTTATTTCTGTCCAATTGTCTTCCTGATATCAACATTGTATGATGCAAACACTTCTTCAGGTAAACACTAGCAAAATTGAAAGAAATTCCCAGAAATGTACGACATTAGGCACCAATTCAATCTCCTTCCTAGCTGTCCTTTCAAGTCAAACCCACAGGAACATAAACCCATAATTTAAAAGCAATAAAATGTAGATGTTGGAGATCTGAAATAAAGATAGAAGTGCTGGAGAAAAGCAGTTGGGTCTGGCAGCATCTGTGGAAAGAGAAACAAAGTTAGCATTTTAAATCTAAAATGACATTTGGGACATTGTCAGCTATGATTCCATGAGAAAGACAATGTAAACTATTGCTGGACTAGTCTGTGAAACAGCTCTCCCAGATTTGACACTAGCCCCCAGATGTAAGTGAGGAAGACTTTGTAGGGTCAACAAGGCAGTTTGTACCGTCATGTTTTCTGGTGCCTAGGTCGGTGCCAGGTCATCCATCTGGTTTCATTTATCCTTTGAGACTCAGTAGCAATTGATATAACTGAGCGGCTTGCTGGGCCATTTCAGAGGGCAGCTGAGAGTCAACCACGTTGTTGAGGGTCTAGAGTCACATGCAGGCCAGACCAGGTGAGGATGCCTGATTTCCTTCCCTGAAAGACATTAGTGAACCAGGTGGGTTTTTCTTTTGACAATCAATAATGATTTCATGCTGATCAGTAGATTCTTAATTCCAGATAGTTTAATTGAATTCAAATTCCACCATCTGCTGTAGAGGAGAGTTGAACCCAGGTCCCCTGGATATGAGCTGAACTTCTGGATTAGAGTTCAGCAATAATAACACTAGGCCATTGCCTCCCAACAATTTCAATCCTATCTGACTCCAAACTGAGCTTCAAATCATTCCCTCTGTCTTGTTTCAGGATTGCTAACAGCTAAACTTACCTCCTCTGTCCTGGCTGACTTCCACCAACTCTCTTTCTGCTCAAGTCAAAGTTCTTGTGCTCACTTTCAAGTCTCTCCCTGCTGTGAAAACAGCCTTTCTACACATCCTTCTCAGTGCTATGTACTGACCTGAAATATCTGATCCTGACCTACTGCATGTTCCTGCCAAGCCTTGCTCCAGCAGTGGTGCCAAAGCATTCAAACAGCTTGTCACTGTGCTGTTTTAAACTTTCTTTTTAAACCTCACTTCACCTTGCCACTCCTGTCCACCTTCAGAAATATATTCAAACCTCTGATCGCGCCATCAATCAACTCATACAATATCTCTTCTACTTTCAATCCAAAGTAAGTAATTCATAGTAATATTTCATTGTGTGAAAGGTACAGTAGAAATGTGATAAATTGTTATTGGCTTGTCAAACAATGGTGAATGCATTTGAACTTTGATACCAACGCTGTGTTTAATGACCCAGTTATAGTGCTTTGCCATGTTAGATTCCATACTGAAGCTACAAAGATTACTGAGTATAGCATTAAGCTATAAACACTCAGAATTTTTGAATAGCAGGCACTATAAAATGATTTATAGAGCACAAGCTCTATGTCAGCCCAATTTGCTTGCTGTTCAGGATGAGATGTTTCAACTTGCCAAAAATCTTTGGTGGAGCATCAGTAAGGCACTAGGAAGTCTCACTTGCAGGCTACTTCACAGTTTTAAAATCATACATGCTCACCAATGATTAAAGCATGGCAACCGTGAAAGTTTAGTAAACAAAAAAAGCTGTATATCCTTCAGGTTGTCAGTGAGACACATCTTTAATACATTTTATCTCCATCATGAGAATGGAAAACAGATGTTCACTTGGATTTGTGTCAGGACACCTCTTGAGCATGTTAATTGCATGGAATTCAATCACTCCTCAGCACAACTAAATGTGACATACTTCACATAGCTCGTGTTCAAAATTGTTGAATCTTTGCACGACTGAACCAGTTGTAAAGTGGGAATACCCATATATTGAATCATATCAGCATTTTGTCAAAGCAAAAGATTTCCTTTTGTAAAAAGAGTTTCAGGCAGATCATATGTTCACCCAAAATGCTTTCCACATGATCTTATAAAACTGTAATGCTGTCAGAATTTAAACTTCTTCAATACGTTAAGTAGTTATTGATTCTGAGAATCTGAACAAAATCATTACCTCTAATAATCAGCAAAGTCCTTATGCTGTCACCAAGTAATAATCTGGAATATCCCGGGTAAATTCCTTGCCACTGATTCTTCTTGCTGTTGTTTTCCCAAGTGATTAATATCTTGTAGGGAGGGACATCTAGTGAACATCTTAGGTAGAAGATAGGCTCCAATCTGAGAAACAATAAAGATGTTTATTGCATTTACTTCACAGCTAGTTATGTTAGAGCTAAATACACTATAGTTTCTTGAGAGACATCAGGGTCAATTTAAGGATTAGTTCACATTACAGGTACCAAAACATTCTCTCACAATATTGATAATAAGCACAGAACCAGAAGCACAACCAGTTAAGACACACTGTACAACTTTGGTCCTGCCAGGGCAGACTTGTAAAACTTGACAAGTAGAGCTATTTGGTAATAGGCTTGGAATCACATTAAGTGTGATAATCATTGCACCCGCAATACCTGTATGTGAAAACATATTTGTGGCTATGCCTGCTTATCTCATTAATCCCAAACACGATTCCACTTAGAGAGATGCTAGGTACCTCTTTAACGCAGATTTATTTCCAAAGAAGTATACTTAGTTTATCAAAGTGACCTTTTATTAACTGTATGCTAACAAACTATGTAAAGAATGAGATTTATTTACTTTGACGATTTATTGGTGCCAATTATTAATCAATTCAGTGTATTATTGTTGTAAATACAGTAACTATTGGCAATGTGGTCACAATGAGGTATGATTTAAAGTCACTGAGGATAGTTTCTCATTATTATTATTGTTGTAGGATTATCATTGTATCCAGGCTTCATTCTTCATATTGTTTGCCCTTTCACATGTTTTTTAAAAATGATATGTTGCATATAATTATATTTTATGGCAAAATCAAACAGAATGGATAGAAGCTAAAGTTCAGAAAGTAGGATATTTTACACAGTCCAAGGAAGAAAGAAAAGAAACAAATCTTTCAATAGACTGTTTTCATAACAAATAACAGTGCAAACTTTAACCTGTCCATTCTGCAATTCCTCTGTTAGGCATGAGAAATCAACAACTTTGTGGGACTGAACTGAAGGAAAGATTTCATCTATTCACTGTGACCACTACATGCCCTATTATGCCTTATATCATAAAATATTTCAATATTACAGTATATTGTTTCATTTAAAATTTTAGCCAGGTCTATTATTTAAAATCTGAAGTTTACAGACTGTCCCACAAAATGTTTGTCTTCATCTTGAAAGGCTAAGAACTCTGAGAATAATTTCCAAACTATTGGACTTCTGAGGCTGTACATATTGGCCAAACAGTAGTCATACCCCATTGGGTGCTAGCTCTGTGCAACCACCCTCAGAGAGGAAATGGTCTAATGATATTGCCGCTAAACTACTAATCCAGAGAACCAGGTAATATTCTGGGGACCTGAGTTTGAATCCCACCATGGCAGGTCATGAATTTGAATTCAATAAAAACCAGGAAATACGAGTCTAATGATTACCATGAAACTACTGCCGATTGTTGGAAAAGCTTACTGAAGCACAAATGTCCTTTAAGGAAGGAAACTGCCATCCTTACCTGGTCAGGCCTATATGTGACTCAGACCCACAGTAATGTTGCTGACTCTTAACTCTCCTCTGTGCAATTAGAAATGGGCAATAAATACTGCCCTAGAAAGTGATATCCACATCCTGTGAATGATTTCTTTTTAACAAATGATCAGAAAGCAAACATCATATTTTTACTTAAAGCTTATAAACCCAATTTAGAAGCACATTTCTCAGGAGCAGCTTTCCATCATTTTTTTAAACAATTCCCCAAGGTGTCTTGTCTGATAGTCAAAGCACCCCATTTGATTGCTATTTCCTGCTCCCTTTAACAGATCTGTGGCATTCCAGGTGACATTTAAGTGGTGTCCACATCTTTCAGTTCCAGCAGCACCACTGGAATTTCAAGAGTTTGATCATTTAATATAATCTGCTTGCAGAACTGAAGTTGTCAGTACAAATTTGTAAGCTTGAAGTGAGATCTAATATTTTAAAAATCTCCTGTGCCCAAACACAGGTGGAAAAATGAGATGCACCTGCGAACATGGGTTCATGCATGAACATCTTAAAGCAATATGACGAAGAAAAGGTGGTTAAGAACAGGACTGAACATTATTGGCATTCCCTCACCAAGTTAAAATGCTGTTAAACCAGCAAATGAATAAACACTTCAGCAATGGAAAATATCACTGCGGGTGGTGAAATTCAATATTGGTCAAAGTACAAAATGATGGTAATGTATGGGGCTAATCAGCAACTATCATTGCAATGCTGCTCCCAAAACACTGAGTACAGAGAGAAGCAGCTGGCTCACAAACTGGAAAAGACTGCATTTCAGGGCTGCTTTGACTCTCCAGCATTGGCGTGGATTTTCTGATGGCATGACCAACCATCTAAGCTGTGGCACCGCACATTCTGTGCAGACCACTCGGAGTGCCAGTGCCATAAAAATCATTGACTTCCAGTGTCAGAAGGCACTGCCACACACAGACCTTGGATGTTCACACAGCAGAAATCCTAATTAGGGGGAAACATTGGGCCAAACAGTCATATTCCAGCGTGGATGGGAGTTGTACGTGGGGAACCTGCGACATCCTCAACGTGGCAGACTCTGAGAGAACTGCCTGGAAAATTGGAGCTACAACTGGGCAATATCTCTATTCCTGAACCGTCCAACAGTTTCCCTTTAAATCAGAGTATTAGGAGTGTTCCGATCAAGTTAGTCAAATCGTTATTCAGGAAACGTTAGTCTGTTAAGATTTATTTTAACTCCAGAATAACTATTCAACTGAACCATACCTACCTCATATACCCACAAAACTGCCTCCCAAGACCCTTTCCACTCCCCAAGACCTGACCTGTCTCCCCAGGGGAACTGATACGTCTTCACCACCAGACCCAACGACACCATTCCCTTGCTCTGGGCCTACTTCAATCTGTCCTCTCTCATTCCTCCAACCCACTCCTTTGGCCTCAATCTTCCCTTTGTCCATTCCACCTTACCCTCGCTCTGCACCTGTTTCTGCCTTCCCTTACTCATGGCTCTCCCTTTCCCACCACTCTGGATCAGGTATCCCCTTCCTCCAATCTGGACCAATCTGCTCCTGGCCCCAGGAGCTCCCCTTCTCCCTTTTTCTGCTCTGGACAAGATCCATCTCCAACCTCCTTGGGACTCGACGTCCTACTTCCCCTAGACCTGGGACCCAAAACCCATCATTGACTCAGGACCCACTTAGCCCTCACATTCCACTCGACGTGATAATTGCCCAACCACCTTAAACTCTGCATCATTTACTTGGCTCCCTTTCCAGCAGGTACTCTACTCCCTAACCATTTGTCTGTCTATCCACCTGACTCTGTAACCCCCTTGGGAGCTATTTAAGTGGCCCCACTTCCCTAAGTACATTAGCTATCAAAGTGGCTACCTGTGATTTTGGACCTTCACATTTCAGAATATATGAACTAACTGCTGTGTGAAGATGACGCGATTTAACTTCTATGCTGTGAAGAACCATGAGTGCTGCAGAATGTAAATCAATTGTCAGCAAATATTCTCACTTTTGACTTATAATCAAGGGAAGGTCATTGCTGAAATAATATAAGATGGTTGTGCCTATGCACTATCCTGAGGATTCCTACAGTGATGTCATGGAGCTGACGGTATTGGCTTTCAACAACCACAACTGTCATCCCTGTGCGAGGTACGGCGTTAACCAGCAGAGATTTCTCCCCAGATTCTTATTAACTTCAGTTTTGCTGGGTCTCCCTGGTGCTGTACTCAGTTAAATACTGCCTTAACACTAAGATCTGAAAGCTGTTTCTTGGTATCCCTTTGAATCAGAATATTAGGAGTGTTCTGTTTAAATTACCCAAATCATTACTCAAGAAATATTACTCCATTAAAACTCAGTTTTAACTGCCAAATAATATTCACCTGACCCAAACCCACCTCATGCACTCACAACACTGCCTCCCCAAGACCCCGTCTAGCTAAAGACTGGCATTAGTGATGCAGGAGGAAGCTGAGGGATCATCCAGTTGGCACGTCTGGCTGACACACAATATTCCTCTGTTCTTTCACATTGATTAGTATTCTTCTACGTATTGCTTGTTCTTTTGCCTTCCCAAAACCCTTTACCCTAGACTTGTCTGCATGGAATTCCATTTTGTACCCCTTTGGCCAACTGACCAGATTATCTAATATTTTCTTGCTGGTTGAAAGTTTTTTCCAGATTAACTATGACACAATTAACTTTGAATCATCCGCAAACATCTTAATCGTGTTGACTACATTTGAGTCCAATCATGATTATAAGCCATTAAAAGCAAGTGACCAATGATTGAGCCTTGCAGAAGCCCATTTCTTTGAAAAATTCATTCACAGGATGAGGGTGCATCTAGCTAGGCCAGCATTTATTGCCCATTCCTAATTGCCTGGAAGGCAGTTAAGAGTCAACCACATTGCTGTGGGTCAGACCAGGTAAGGATGGCAGTTTCCTTCTCTAAAAGATATTAGAGAACCAGATGGGTTTTTGATCCCAACAGCTGCCATAAAATTCATGGTCATCAATAGATTCTTAATTCCAGATTTTTATTGAATTCACAATCCACCATCTGCTGTGGCAGGGTTTGAACTGTGTCCCCAGATCATTACTTGAGTTTCCTCAATTAACTGTCCAGTGATAATACCACTAGGCCTTAGCCTCCTTTTAACTGGTCTTAGTCTTCCAGCCAAAAAACACACATCAATGTTTATCCTTCATCTCTGCCACTCACCCAATTTATCACTCTCCCTTGGATCCTAAGGCATTAACTTGATTGACTGACCTTCCATGTGAGACTTTGTCTAAGGCTTTGCCAACATCTACATAAACCACATCTACCATGATGGCTTAACATGTCTCCTTCTGAAAAAATCAGTCAAGTTAATCATGCATGACCTTCCCTTTACAAATCTGTACAAACTTTCCTCAACAAGTCTATTTTTCTCAATGATGCCTTATGCTTAAAATTGATTCCAATAATTGGTCCACGACCAAAGTTAAATTAACTGGCCTATTATCCAGATTATCCTTCTTTTCCTGCCTACATAAACTTAGATTTCCTTACTCCAAGATCCCAAATCTCATAGAATCCCTGCAGTTTGGAAAGAGGTCCTTTGGCCCAACAAATTCACACCAACCCAGACCCATCTACCTATAACCCACCTAATCTACACATCTGTAAACACTGTGGGTGATTTAGCACAGCCAATCCACTTAGCCTGCACATCTTTGGACTGTGGGAAGAAACCAGAGCACCCAGAGGAAACCCACACAGATGTGGGGACATTGTGCAAACTCCACATAGAGAGCCACCTGAGAGTGGAATTGAACCTGGGTCCCTGGTGCTGTGAGGCAGCAGTGCTAACCACTAAACCACTGTGCCACCCCAATCCCTCCTGACAATTAGAGATCTTCACGTAGTCATAGACCTGTACAGCAGAGAAGGAGACCATCTGGACCATTAATTTTACAAAGTTCATGAAGGGAAATCCAGTTACTCCCGCTCATTGACACTTTTACCGTACCTCTACAGCTTTTCCCTCCACAAATTTTATTCAAATCCCTTTTGAAAGCTGGTCTGGAATCTATATCCAACACTTTATCTGGCAGGTACACTGTCAATCCTGGGATAACACAGTGTGGAGCTGAAGGAACACAACAGGCCAGGCAGCATCAGAGGAGCAGGAAAGTTGATGTTTCGGATCAGATCCCCCATTTCTGAAGAAGGGTCCCGACCCAAAACGTCAACTTTCCTGCTCCTCTGATGCTGCCTGACCTGCTGTGTTCCACCAGGTCCACACTGTAATATATCTGACTCCAGCATCTGCAGTCCTTACTATCTCACACTGTAAATCCTCATTGCTGAGAAGGAGTTTCTAGCTCTTTAACCAGTCTTCCGAAGTCTGTGCCTTCAATGCCCTTCAGCCAATGGAAACCAGTGCTTTTTATTTACACTATCTTAAACGGTCATGATTTGTGGTGTCTCTGTTGAACATCCTAATACTCTGCCCTGCTGTAAGTCCAGCATCTTTACTTTATTATTGTGACTGAATTCCCACATCACAGGAACAGTTCTGTCAAATCACTTCTTGTACCATTTCCAGCCTTCCCATGTGGCTTGGAGTGTGCACAGATTTGAACCAAATTCTTCAGCTGGGTCTGAAATAGTGTTTGATATAGAATTAGCACAAATTGTTGACTTTTGTACTGAATTTTACTGTCTTTGCGATGGTGGCCTCAGAGGTGGAGGGGACGGGTTGGAAAAAATAGGCAACAGCACATTCAAACAGCTACCTGAGGCATTCCTGACAATTGAAATGTTTCCATACATGGACAGATCAGTTATCCATACAACAAGGTTGGCAGTCAATTCAAACAGTTATGCATCCATTTAAATTTCATTTTTGTGAAACACAGGGATCGCAGTGTCATCCTTTGCCAAGTGCAGAAGCCTTCAGTCCAATGGAGGTGACATCACGGACCATTGGTCCTGTTGGTTCCATGCTCCATAGAGGTGATTGCTGGCAATCAAGATTCAAATGATGCAGCAAGAGAGAGTTTCTTCTTTTTCAGGGGCCTAACAGCTTCAACCTCAATTATTTTAACTTTGCCTTCAAAGGCATCTAGCCACAGCATTGACCATCTCTCCTGAGGGGGCTGCAAACACCCCTGAGCTATTGGTTCTCTGACTTAGCTGGCAGGCTTGAAATCCTGCCCATTGACCTCCGCAAGAGCTTGAGCGTAGACACAGACAATTAGGAAGACACCGCCAGGAAGATTACTTCTTTTTGGGCTTGTAATTGATACGTGCAGGCTCAGAAATCTATTTGCTCTCAATTGTTGAATTCCTGAAGTGACTGGGAAAATATCCCTCTTTGTCTGCAGCTCTGTAACCCTGAAGTTTTATCATTTCTTAGTTAACTCGTTCTAACACCTTCAAAGATTTTTCACCACGCAAATCTCCCCCCCCTCACCACCAGGCCGGATTTTTCTCTTCTTCCACCCCTTTTAAAATTGGACCACGTATTGTCTGTCTTCATTCTTCCCAGCATTATGTATTACCTCACATTTTTCTGCACTGAGTTTCATCTGCCATTCAGCTAGCCCCCACACATCCTCTTGCAGTCTATTTTTATCTTCCTCACTGTTTACTACATTTCTAAGTTTCTTGTAAAGTTAAAATTGTGTACTGTAAACTCCAGGTTTGAGTCAGTTATAGGTATCAATAGCTGTAGTCATCAGCTAAATGAAATATATACACTTTCTATGGTATTAATATCCTGTTAAATACCAAACTAAAGACAGTGTTTTAATTACAGCCTGACATGTTTTGACACTTTTCTCACTGTAGGGCACCTTGTTTCTTATTTATACCTCCTGGGTGTGAGTCTAAATTATGTTTTATGCAAATACCCAATTGGATCTTGATTGAACCTGGCTGCTTTGTCAGGTTTGATTGGTATGCGTTCAAAATGTTGAAAACAGTCAGAACCATGCAAAACTTGCATGGCATTTTGATGTCCTCAGGACTTCTCAAATCTGATCATGCCTAATGAATAATGGTCGATGTGCAGTCACCGTCATTTTGTAGGCAGCTTCATACAGCAAGGTTTTTTAAACATGCCCTTTCCAAGGTGGGCAACCTACAGGGGATGGGGGTGTGGGTTGGGACAGGAGCAAGATCAGCAAATTTCAGAGTTCGCACATCAGCAGTTATTCGGTCGACAATGGTTTTGAACCAAAATGTCTCCAGTGTATTTAGTCGCTATGATTTCTAAAGTTGTTCCAAGACAAATGTTTGCTGAACGCAATGTCTAAAAAATGCTTTGTTCACTTTTTTTTACTTCTATGTGTCATATAAGTGCAAACAATTATCTGTAACTAATTTTAGACATGCTTGTGGTGTTAAAAGTGACAGGATTCTCCAAAAGTAACGAAACAGATCCAAGTATTTTCATTTGTATTGCAGCACTGCGCTCTTGCCATAAATGACTTCTTTCCATAATGAATTACAGTTGCTCAATTGTAGAATGCATAAGGAAAGGAAAACAACAATCTACACAAATGTGGTGGATTTTAAACAAGGATCTAGAAAAGCTCCAACTATTGATTTATGGATTGTTCTGCTTGGGTAGATGTCATCTGTAATTATTTCCACCTTGTTTCTAAATGCGTCAACAGCCAGAATTTTGCAGGCGGCCTGGAATGAACTGCACCAGTTATACTTCACTCTTGCCCACAGATTCTTGATAGGCTTTTAGACTCATGAAATAATTAGAAATCTACCTCAATGGGATACCCTCAATTAAATGCCTGGGGCCTCTGAAATAACTGTCTATTTCTCCACCAGAAATGTTTGACATCATTCACTGTCGATAATTTTCATTTGCTCTTAAAAACAATTATTTAGGCATCTCTTGATTTCATTCGCACTGAAACACAAACTTTCAGTTATCAGTTGGTATCAATAGTTTTGAAAAACAATTACATAGCTATAATTTGATATAGTAAATGGTTATCAATCAGCATTTTGTCTTAACTGTTATTGAATGTAATATCATAGCATTCAAACATTTGTGGTTAGCTTCATTTGATTTTAAAGTTTCACAGAATTGTTACAATGCAGAAGAAAGCTGTTCAATCCATAATGTCTGTTTTGGTTCTCTGAATACCTTGACTTAGCGTCAAACTCTTGCCTTTTCCCTGATCGTCTTTCTATTTAAATAATTATCTAAAGCCCATTTAATGCCTCAGTTAAACCTGTCTCCACTATAGTTCCAGGTAGTGCATTCCGAAGTCAGAACACTCACTGTGTAGAAAGATCTTTTTCTTATCTCACATTTGCTTCTTTTGCAAAATGCTTTAAAACCTTTAGTTCTCAATAGATTTCTCCCAATCTACTTTGTCCAGAGTCATCATGATTTTGAAAAATTCTACCAAATCTTCCCTCAGCCTTCTCCTCCACAAGGAAAATATTCTAACTTCTCCAATTTATCCTCAGCACTGAAATTCCTCATCTGTGGTGAGCCAGAGAAGCTTTGCATCTGAAACCAGAAGCATTTGCACAAAGAAACAACTTGGCCATTAAGTCTCAGTCATTTACAGGGGTCTGTTGACAAGGTTCACAGAAAGATGGCCAGGATAGAAAGAAAAGGAATGGTGAGGAATGGAACTAAAGGGATGTGCTGATGAGGGCACTGGAAATATATATCTTCAGAGATCAGTATTTCCATATTTGATTTGCTGAACTTAGAAGCTCTACACACTTTACTAAGTTTAAGAAGAAGGTGGAGGAGCGGGATGAACAAGGCCAACAGAATGAGAGACATGAGGCTCAAAGATGATGCAGCAGTGGATGAGTAAGAAGCACATGAAGAGTGGAACCAGGATCTTCAGTGTCAGCGAGCTGCGGGTGTGGAGAAATCATTCCAGCTATCTGCAGAGGAGTGAAAGGCAGTACTGGAAATGTCTTAATGTGAATAGTGAGATCCTTCAGCCACCTCATGCAGTCAGGGCTGTAGCTGTACAGCTTGGGAGGCAGTATTCTGCCTGTGGCACTGATGATCAGAGCAGCATTGAACTTCCTCACCACTGGTTCCTTTTCAATCTTACTGGGAACAAGTATGACATCACCTCATCAGGAACTCAAAGTGCATTTCTGAGTTCATCAATGCCCAATACAATTTGCCCAGTTCACTGTGGATCCAGGAAGTCAAGGAGCTTAAGCCACTGGATTGCAGCCTTTTCTGGATTCCCTCAGATCCAAGAGCCATTGACTGCACGCGTGACACTCAGACCTGCATGAAGATTGTTGAACAGGAAGGGATTTCACTCCCTCAATGTTCAGCTCATTTGTGACCACAGGCAACAATTCCTGCAAGTATGGTCTCACTAATCAGGGAGCAGTCATGACCATTACATTGTCAATAAATCCCAGATTCTGCAAATGTTTGCCCTTTGCCCTGCATCATCTCTTGGGCTGCCACATAGTGGCAAGAGGTATCCCAGAAAGCCTGGTTAATGACCTCAGTGCACAACACACAGATTAATGCCCCAGAGCATCAGTCCCAATGCTTCCCATATTCGAGTTATTACTGAATAGACAATTTGTCCTCTAAGATGCACTTTTGTTGCCTGAAGCCATCAAGAGAAGCACTCAGCATTCAGTATTCACCAGTAAGGCTTCCAGAATAGTGATTGTTTGCTGCATTTTGTATAACCTAGTCTAACCACGAAGTGAGAACTTAGAAGAGGGGAAGATGGATCAGTTACCTATCTCCTCAGACAAGAAAGAAATGGAGTCTGACAGAGGTGCTGAGGGACCCAATGCTGATGATGAGAATGCTGAAGAAACCAGGCCCGAATGAATTTGATAGCAGATGGATTCGGGAGCAAATGCCTTTGTTTTGCAGACATTCAGAACAATGAGCCAATTATTGTGCATAGGCTTTCCTACTCTCAAGACCACACATGCTTTACAACTTTAAGACATTAAACTACTTTCTTTGGCATAAATTGCAAGCTAATACCTTACCTTTGCGCTAATCACCTCCTGTTCCGTTTTCTGACCAGACCACCAGCACAATGTTATGCAAGCAGGATTACATGGGAGCTGAACTTCTGATAGAATCATAGAATCCCTACAATGTGGAAACAGGCCCTTCAGCCCAACAAGTCCACACCGATCCTTAGAGCATCCCACCGAGACCCATCCCCCATAACCCACCTAAGCTACACATTCCTGAACACTACAGGCAATTTAGCATGGCCAATCCACCTAACCTGCGCATCTTTGGACTGTGAGATAAGCCGGATCACCCAGAGGAAACCCACACAGACACAGGGAGAATGTGCAAACTCCACACAGACAGTCGCCCGAGGGTGGAATTGAACCCAGGTCCCGGGCGCTGTGAGGCAGCAGTGTTAACCGCTGAGCCACCATGCCACCCCAATATATGGCTTAAATCTTTGTTTGAAAGGGGCATTCATTCATCATTGAGATATAGAGGGGCTACGCTATTCTGATTGACACCAAAACACTACCATCTGGCTTACATAGATAGTAGGAACCTGCAGATGCTGGAGAATCTGAGATAACAAGGTGTAGAGCTGGATGAACACAGCAGGCCAAGCACATCAGAGGAGCAGGAAGGCTGACGTTTTGGGCCTAGACCCTTCTTCAGAAACGGGGGAGGGGAAGGGGGTTCTGAAATAAATAGGGAGAGAGGGGGAGGTGGATAAAAGATGGATAGAGGAGAAGATAGGTCTGTCTCCTCTCCACCTATCTTCTCATCTATCCATCTTCTATCCGCCTCCCCCTCTCTCCCTATTTATTTCAGAACCCCCTTCCTTCCCCCATTTCTGAAGAAGGCTCTAGGCCCAAAACGTCAGCCTTCCTGCTCCTCTGATGCTGCTTGGCCTGCTGTGTTCATCCACGTCTACACTTTGTTATCTCATCTGGCTTACATTCTCATTTTCCAGAGTGTAGGTTCCTCCTAGAGAACAGTCTCAGCTCTGTTTGAATTGCTGCACGTGATGAGCATCATTGTTCCTCATGGTGGTCCACAAGCAAAACACAAGTAGTCAGAAACCTGGACAAACTGAAAGAGACTGTAGGATTGTCATGTGAAGTGTTGTATTTGTGTCAAGTGTAATGTTGCATACCCTGGCTCCCAAAGTAAGTCCAGTGCTCGATAATCTTTCTTTGCTTACCACTACACATTGGTGCCACCGTAGCAGCCACAACTGAGCAAGTCTGTTGACTGCATTTCCTTCTTGCCTCAGATGACTTTACTGGGTTCCCTCTGGTGGTTTTGGACCTTTAGATCTCCTACCTGTACGGATGAAAGGGCAGCTTCCTCGGCCTCACCTCATTGAGGCGTTTAGCTGCCTGGCAGAGGGGAAGCGAAGCAGCAAGACACTACTGGTGTGTCCTGATGACAATCCCTGGGGACTGTTTGTAGCTCCTCCTCCTTGCCAGTGAGCAATGGCACCTTCCCTCACTCCTTGAGGAGATGGGGCACCTGAAGAGAGATGTCAAAATTCTTTGCAACCCCCCCCAACCCCACCCTACTCACCGAGCCAATGAATGATTGCATCAATAGCTCCAGTGTCTAGCAGGCAGATACTGATACCTGTCGAAAGCAATATTGAAATTTCCATCATGAATTTCACATGAGGTGCACTATGGTGGAGCAGAATGATACCACTTAAACACATTTTAAGCAGACTTGTACAACAGAAAGGAAAATTGGTAGTTTTATTTGAGCGGAATTAAATCTAGATACAAAGGTGAAATGCAAACTGCCTAACATTAGGCTCAGTTCTGTTCTCTACTCTAAGAGTGTGTAAAGGTTGTGGCCCTTTGGCAAAATTTACACATTCGCTTTCAGTAACTCATGGAAAGTTTGATTAGTGCAGCAAATCATGAGGAAATCATTTTCTCTGGATCTACTAATACTGAAAAAAATTGTTTTTCCATGAATTATATCATAGTTGTTACTATTTTAAATGGATCAAGATAAGCGGCCTCTAAAATGAGCTAAAACTGTAAAGTACCAGTAATTCTGTGGAATTAGAGCTTAACAGGCGCTTGTGCTTGACAGAGGTTTCCTCAAGATTAAAAACTGTCTTCTGTAAATTCCCAGCTGGTTGAGCTGTTTGTAAGTGCACGGGCAATGCCATAGTAGAACAGTGGAAAGCAATATCGCCAAGAGACAAATATGCTGGGGAACATCTCCAAGATGCTAGTTTGCCTCTGTCTTTAGGATCTCCTGACTGAAAACATTGTGTAACTTTGCTCTGAATACACATATATAGAACCAAACAAACAAGCACAGGCCACTCAGCCTTTCAAGCCTGCTCCCTCATTCAATATGATCTGATTTTAACTTCAACACTACATTCCTGCATGCCCTCAATAGTCTATCATTCCCTTGGTATTGATTTCCGCCTTAAAAATATTCAAAGATTCTGCATCCACTACCTTTTGAGGAAAGGATGTCCAATGACTCCCACCACTCGGAGAGAATTTTGTTTTCCTCATCTTTATCTTAAATGGGGGTTCTCCTATTTTTAAACTATGACTGCTAGCTCCAGATTCTCCCACAAGAGCAAACATCCTGCCACGACAGTACCATGAACAGCAAACCTCTGAGAGGATGTTCCTACAGGTCAAAAATACTGATCCTCCTTTACATCAAGTCCCTGGAAATTTCTTGAATACTCTGTCAGCACAGAGAGGAGGCTTTACTTCTCCTTTGACCTCTGCACATTCCTCTGACGTCCTCTGGTCAGAAGTAATCAATGAACTGCAAGTTTTGTCCACAACAGAATGTGTAATTGTTGCTTTTAGGCACCAAACATGAGTTCTTTGGAAAGGTACGTGAGATTTTGCATCTTCCTCACAGCACCACATACCAATAGAATGGGGAGCCTTCCCTTCTGTTACTAGCCTGAAACATGCAATTGTGGGATGAAAGCAGGTACTCTCTTTCTAAGTAGCTGATACAAATGACAGGACAAGTATCAGGCATGGAGCCATGCTAACTCTCTGCCACAAACTGGATTGTGAACTCAGCTGTAATTGCTTTGGCAGGAGCCATCCACATTGGGAACATAAGGAAAAGGGTTTCACTTTCAATGACAAAGCCCTGAATTAGAACACATGTTGTTCAAGAAATGTGAAGGGCTGAATCTCAAATGTTTTTCAATAATTCAGTTCTTATTTTCAACAATAAATAAAGTATATAGTTATACCTTTTGTTCAGAACAGTTTTACAACATTGGATTACTTTAGAATAGTTGTACTTCGGATTGCTGTCCTGGATTGCATTCAGACTGCTTCTGTAAAACTGGCTAACTGGTTCCAAAATAGGATCTGATTCCTTTCTAAAAAGAGATGTGGACAAATGCCACACCACTCTTACAGATATAGCCTGAAGCCATCTGAAGTGTGACTGCTTAGAAAAAGAAAGCATTCAAAATAATCAGTTTATTCCAAAGGTGTGACACTCTGAGTAGTTGCAATTGTACGGACCATATCTTTTTATTTTAATGTTTTTAATTACTGGACTGAAATGAGAAAGAGAGGTTTTTAAAAAAATATTCAAACGAGTAGCTACAGTTTTGAAAAACAAGTAACTTGAAACCTATTGCATGCATCATATAAACAACTTTTAGAACAATTATAAATTGCAGTTTGATGCAAATGATTTGGAGACCAGGGATGCACAGATGCAGCTTTTGTTGGCAGCAAAAGGTTGATTGGTCTATGGACTAGTGACCAGTTATGAATGGCGGAGATCTTTTTGCCTGCCAACAGGCAATAAAGCGCCCCAATTGTGGACCGAACGTAAGTTACCTTCCCTTCGTGGAATAGATGACAATCTTTAGGAGAATTATTGAATCCCCTGAAATCTGCAAGATGGGTGGCATTCCTGGGGTATTCTTGGAATGCATCGTCACCGCCAAATTTCCTGTGCAGAATTTTGACTTTGGGTCAAAGAAGTGTTCATCTATCTCTTCCCCAACAATGCCATTTGTTAAATTTCCCAGAAGGACGATAAATCCCAAAACTTCCCCCTTCTGCCATAATCACATTCTAATTCCAGACCTTTGCTTGTGATGCTGTCCTATTACATTATAAAGTGTTGAGGTAGTAGGCATGCTTGCCAAGCTGGTCGATGTGGTTGCAAATGTTTTGTCACCCTGCTAGATAACATCGTCAGTGTGCCTGCAGCGAAGTTTTGGTGTTCTGTCCCGCTTGTTACTTACATGCTGGGGTGGCTGGTATTACTTACAGTTTTGTTTCTAAGTGGCTTGTACAGGGTCTAATTCAATGTGTTTGTTGATGGAGTTCCGGTTGGAATACCAGGCCTCCAGGAATTCCCTGGCATGCCTCTGTTTGGCTTGTGCGATTATTGATGTTTTGTCCCAGTCGAATTTGTGTCCCTCGTTGTCCGTGTGTAGTGAGACAAGTGAGAATTGGTCGTGTCTTTTGGTGGCTGGTTGGTGTTTATGTATCCGTATTGTCAGTTTTCTTCCTGTTTTTCCTATGTAGTGTTTCTCACAGTCCTTGCATGGTATTTTGTAAATTACACCGGTTGTGCTGGTTTTGGGTCTCACTACACACGGACAATGAGGGACACAAATTCGACTGGGACAACACATCAATAATAGCACAAGGCAAACAGAGACATGCCAGCCAATTCCTGGAGGCCTGGTATTCCATCAGGAACTTTATCAACAAACACATTGAATTAGACCCTGTATGCACACCACTGAGAAACAAATCTGGAAGTAATACCAACCACCGTAGCTAACAGAGGCATATGAATAACAAATGGGACAGAATACCGAAACTTCACTGGAGGCGCACTGACGATGTTACCTAGCAGGATGATGAAACGTTTGCAACCAAACCCATCGACTTGGCGATCAAGATTATAACCTCATCCACAACCCAAGCTACAAATCTTCTCAAAAACTTTAAATTATAAAGTGTTAAAATGTTACAGTTTATTTTAAACCTTTGACATTACTTTGACTGTTTCAGAAAGACTAAAAGTCACGGAAGGACATCTCATTCTACTTGGTGCATATCCCAGATATCTGCCATGGTGTAAATTTGCAGAATTACTGGTACTTTACAATTTCACTTTACATTTTGCAAATGTATTTTGACCTATTTGGAATAAAGTCACAGCAATGAGATAGCTCATGAAAAATATCTTTTCAACGCAATTTGATCCAGCAGAAAATTATTTTCTCATGATTTGCTGCACAAATCAAACTTTCCATGAGTTACAAATCCAAATGTATACATTTTGCCAAGGGTTGCAATATTTACACGTTTTTATACTAGAGAACAGAACTGAACATTGCATTAGACAGTTTAGCAGTTGACCTCTGATACATAGATATAAATGTGGCCCAGATGGAATAACATTTTTTTTTCTTTCTGTTAGCTGTAGGATCCTGTTTCAAATGAAGGTTTGGGCAGTCTCATTCAATTCCACAATTGCAAACTCCATTGCAATTTTTCTAATGAATGAAAATACAAAGAAAAACTGATTTGCTTTCTACACATTAAAGCACACTTTGTGAATCACAAACAGAGAATTGGGAATGTTCAGTGGAATCTTGTACATCTATCCTCTCAATGGTCAATTCCATCAGGCAACTCACCGGGCTAAATACCACAACTATATGAGTCAGACTTTGTCCACCATAACTCCTGGGGACAGTGTCCTACACCCAGCCATCTCCTGCTGCTTCATCAATGACCTCCCCTGCATCATAAGGCCTGAAGTAAAAATGTTCACTGATGACTGCATAATGCTCAGCAACTCCTCAGGTAACAAAGTGGTCCATTTTCGTGTGTCTGAATCCAGTCTCGGGCTGACAAGTGGAAAGTAATATTCAAACCACACAATTGACACACAATGACCACCTCCAACAAGAGAAAATCTAATCATCTTGCCTTGGCATTCAATCACAATATCATTACGAAATCCCAGCTATCTATATCCTTGGGGCTATCATTGACCAGAAGTGAGCTGGACTAACCATGTAAATATGGTGGCTACAGGAGCATGTCAGAGGCTGGGAATTCTACGATGAGTAACTCATGTCCTGACTCCCCAATGTGGGCTCACTACCTATAAGGCACAAGGCAGGAGTCTGGTGGATTATTTTCACTTACCTGAATGGGTGCAGCTCCAAAAACGCTCAAGAAGCTCAAAGTTATGCAGTAGATCTCTGTAACAGTACAATTATATTGTATGAGGAAGTAGTTTGAAGAAGTTAATGATGATGTTGCATTAAGCTCCACCCGATCTGTTGAAGTTACACAGTCATTGGGTGGGGGCAGTGGAGATCTGCATGAGTTCCTGCAAAAGTGTATGTGTTCTCTACAGCTTCTTATTGACCCAAAGAACTATATCTGGCAAGTTAAGGTAAATTGCACCTATTGCTATCAGGCAATGAATTACATGAAGACAAGTGCCTCATATGTTTAGACCATTAGACCATAAGATATAAGAATAGAAATTAGGCCATTCAACCAATCAAGTCTGCTCTGCCATTCCATCATGGCTGATATGTTTATCAAACCAATTCTCCTGTCTTCTCCCCATAACATTTAATTCCCCTTACAAATCAAGAACCTATCTATGTCTGTCATAAATACACTCAGTGACTTGGCCTCTGTAGTCTTCTGTAGGAATGAGTTCCACAGATTAACTACCCTCTGGCTGAAGAAACTCCTCCTTATCTCAGTTCTAAAGGGTTGTGCCTTCTCTCTGAGGCTGTGCCTTTGGGCCCTAGTCCCTCCTATAAGTGGAAACACCTTTTCCACATCCACTTAATCCAGGCCTCTCAGTATTACGTAAGTTTTAAACAGATCCACCCTCATCCTTCAAAACTCCGTGGAGTACAGACCCAAAGTCCTCAATCACTCCTCATATGACAAGACCTTCATCCCCAAGATCACTCTTAAAATCTCCTCTGGATCGCCTCCAAGGCCAGCTTAGCCTTCCTTAGAAGCAGGGCAGAAAACTACTCACAATATTCCAAATTTCGTCTGATCAGAGCCTTAGAGACCACCAAAGGTACCTCTTTGCTTTTGTATTCTAGCCCTCTTGAAATGAATGCTAACAATGCATTTGCCTTCCTAACTGCCACTGAACCTGCATGTTAACCTTAAGAGAATCCTGAATGAGGACTCCCAAGATCCTTTTTTGCTTCAGATGTCAGAAGCCTTTCCCCATTTCGAAAATAGTCTATTCTCCCTATCAGGATGCGTGACCTCACACGTTCCTACGTTGTATTTCATCTGCCACTTCTTTACCCACTCTCCTATCCTGTACAAGTCCCCTGCAGGCTCCCTGCTTCCTCAGCACTACCTGTCCCTCAACCTATCTTTGTGCCATGTGCAACATTGGCAACAAAGCCCTCAGCTCCTTTATCCAGATGTTTAATGTATAACGTGAACAGTTGTGGTCCCAACATGGACTCCTGCAGAACTCCGCAAGTAACCGGCTACCATCCTAAAAAAGACCACATTTATCCTTGCTTTCTGTCTTCTGCCAGTCAGCAAATCTTCTATCAATGCCAATATCCTGTGCCTAACACCATTACTTTATTTCGCAGCCTCCTGTGTTGCACCTTGTCAAAGGCCTTCTGGAAATCCAAATAGATGACATCCACTGGCTCTCCTTTGTATAACTTGCTCAATTATCTCTTCAAAGAATTCCAACAGAATTGTCAGGCATGACCTCCCCTTGACAAGATCAAGCTGCCTTCACCCTATTTTACTATGGTCTTCCAAGTGTCCACAATCTTTTTCTTACTCATGGACTCTATAATCTTAGCAACACTAACCAGCCTATAGTTTCCTGTCTTCTGCTTCTCTCCCTTCTTAAACAGGGGTGTACCACAACCACCAACACTAACCTCCCTCTCCACGGCACCTTCCCATGTAACCACAGAAAGTGCAACACCTGCCCCTTCACCCTCTCCCTGCTCATCATCCAAGGGCCTAAACAGTCTTTCCAGGTGAAGCAGCATTTCACCTGTACCTCCTCCAATCTTGTGTATTGTATTCGATGCACCCAATGTGGCCTGCTCTACATTGGAGAAACCAAACACAGACTGGGTGACTGCTTTGCAGAATACCTCCTGTCTGTACACAAGCAGAACCATGACCTTCCTGTAGCCGATCATTATAACACAGCATCCTGCTCGCATGCGCACTTGTCTGTCCTTGGCGTGCTGCAATGCTCCAGTGAGTCACAGCACAAACTGGAGGAACAACATCTCATCTTCAGACTAGGCACTTTACAGCCTTTTGGACTTAATATTGAGCTCAACATCTTCAAACTTTGAACTGTTTCTTCCCTTTCTCTTAGTTTGTTTTCATGCCCTCCCCTCCCCCAATCCCAGCTACTGTCTTTTGAGATCTGGCAAGAGACACACTATTGTTCTGCCATTCTCACATTCTGATCACTTAATCTAAACTATCAACATCTTTTCTCCACCAGCACAGTACACCCACTACACCCACCCCCACCCCATTGCATAAATACTGTCCCCGCTACACTCCACTGCAGCTCTGATGAAGAGTCATTTAGAATATTCTTAGAATCCGTACAGTGTGGAAACAGGCCCTTCGGCCGAACAAGCCCACACTGACCCTCAGAGAATCCCATCCACACCCATCCCTATATAACCCACCCAATCTACACATCCCTGAACTCTTTGGGCAATTTAGCATGGCCAAACCACCTAGTCTGCACACATTTGGACTGTGGGAGGAAACCAGAGCACCTGGAGGAAACCCTCGCAGACTCGGGGAGAATGTACAAACTCCACACAGATAGTTGCTGAGGCTGGAATCAAACCCAGGCCTCTGGTGCTGTGAGGCAGCAGTGCTAACCACTGAGCCACCGTGACTTGAAACAATAGTTTGTTCTTTCTCCATGGATGCTGTCTGACCCGCTGTGATCTCCAATGTTTGTTGTTTTCAGGTATGTTACCATTGTCTTCCTGTGAAAACTGATGCAAAGTGCCTATTCAGTTCCTCCGCCATTTCTTTGCTCCCCATTCCTACTCCAGCCTCATTTTCCAGCAGTCCAATGTCTACTCTTGCCTCTCTTTTACCTTTTAGATATCTAAAAAATAGGTCCTTACGATCTTCTTTGTGATATTAGCGCACTTACCCTCATATTTCATCTTCTTCCCCCATTGCTTTTTCAGTTATCCTCTGTAAGTTTTTAAAGGCTTCCTAATCCTCTAGCCTCTCAATAATCTTCATTCCACTGTATGCTTTTCTTTTGCTTTCATGCTGTCCCTAACTTCCCTTGTCAGCCATGATTGTCTCGTCCTCCCTGTAGTATGTTCTTCTTTGGGAAAAATTGCTGCTGTACCTCCTAAATAACCCAGAAACTCCTTCCATTGCTGCTCCACCATCATCCCTGCCAGGCTCCCCTTCCATACAACTCTGGCCAGCTCCTCCTTCATGTCTCTGTAGTTACCTTTACTCAAGTGTAAAACTGTTACATCTGATTCCAGCTTCTCCCTCCCAAACTGCAGGGTGAATTCTATCATATGATGGTCATTGCCCCCAAGGGGTTCCTTCACTTTTATCTCCCTAATCAAGTCTGTCTCATTACACATCACCAAACCTGGAATTACCCGTTTCCTAGAGAGCTCTACCACAATATGCTCCAATAAACTGTCGAGTAGATATTCAACAAATTCCTTTCCATGATATCCACCTGCATATTGAAGTCCCCCATGATTATTGAAATGGTGCCTTTCTTTTCTATATCCTGATTTATTTTCTTCCCCACATCCTGACTACTGTATGGAGGCCGGTACGTAATTCTTATCATGGTCTGTTTTCCTTAGCAGTTCCTCAACTCTTCTCACACAGATTCCATGCTTCATTGTACCATATCACTTCTTGCTTTCGATTTAATTTCATTTCTTCCTAACAAGGTAAACCTGCACCATCTGTCTGTCCTTTCGATATGGTGTGTATCCTTGGATAGTTCCCAGACCTGATCCCCTTGCAGCCATCTCTCTGTGATACTTACAACTTCGTACCTGCCAAATTCAATTTACAACATAAGCTCGGTTATCTTGTTTGGTATACTGCACACATCAAAATATAATACCCTCAGTCTGCATTGACAGTCCCCCTTCTCATCATTGTCCCCTTATCTATGGTGCCTGAAGTTAGATTCCTGAGCCTTTCCAAACTCTCTGTCCAATTACCTGTTCTAAAACTTTAACAACCTCTGCTTAGCCCTCTCACATTTGCGAAAATTCTCTATGCAACTGAACCCTCACCCCCACTATTTAGTTTAAAGCTCTATCTACAACGCTAGTTGTGGGATTCACCAAGAGTCTGGCCCCAGCATGATTCAGGTGGCACCCATCCCATCAGAACAGCTCCCTTCTTCCCCAGTCCTGACACCAATGTCCTGTGAATTCAAATTGAAAGAACTGCAGATGCTGTAAATTAGAAATCATATCCACACCTGCCTGCTAATAAATGATAAAAACAGAAGTAGCTTGAAAAGCTCAGCAGGTCTGGCAGCATCCATGAAGAGAAATCAAAGTTAATGTTTCGGGTCCAGTGACCCTTCCTCAGTTCTGACCGGCTGAGCTTTTCCAGCAACTTCTGTTTTTGTCCCGTGAATTCAAAGCCGTTTCTCTCACACCAATCTTTGAGTCACGCATTTTTCATCTAGATGACCATCACTTTAAATTCACTAGTGGTCTATCCTCTACCGGTGATGATTAGACAGGGCATTAGGAAATGATGATTCATGGCAAGAAAATATCCAAACCAGTTTCTATCATCTTCTACCTCTGGCTTGTAAATTATCATTTGCTTAAATAAGCCACAATTCATCAGTTCTGCAGATAAGACCGTCAGGAACTAACCCTACCCTCCCAAATTACCTTTCAATAGTGTTCACTGCAAAGTTTGGTGTACACCACTATCTTAATTATCTCTATAAGAACATTAAATAAAAGAATTAAAAACAATACTGTTGGAGTCTGTGTCATATCAAATAGAGCTGGTTAATTTCTGGTCTAATGTAAATGAGGAAAACATGGTTAGTTATGATGGTTTTGAGCACATGGTAATACTGTGAAATGAATACAGCTTTTGAAGTATGAATACCCTATATTTGCTGAGTACGTAGGGTTAGCCAAGAACTGAGGTAAGCAACTTTGAACATACTTTGGAATATTGTGGTTGAGTCGAATGGACTGACTTGGTGGAGAATTAAGGGGAAAATTAGACAGGGAGGACCAATCCTGCAGCAAAGTATACCTCATTTTCCATCCAGCTGGGTAATGCTGTATCCCAAGTGTTAGAAAGGGAAATCAATTCCATCAGTTTACAAGCTCTTGGAGCCAAACTGGCAGAATCACAATCGCTAGTGGCAGGTATACTCTTCCAAGTCCCATCAGTAAATCCAGCTAACAAATTACTCAGAGCAGTGTGAGATATTACAGATCTGCCTTATTCACTATGTTTCCTGCAGTGAATTTAGTTTGAATTTCTCGTTGGAAAATGTGTTACCTTCGAACTGATTTCAAACTGATTCAACAATACTCCACTTTACCGACAGAAGCTAGCCGACACTTTATCATTTATTAGCAGGCAGGCGTGGATATGAGCCCTCATTAAAGATAGCAGGCAACAAGGAATCTTCCTAAGCAGCATACTGGCAACATAGCTAACCATTCTCTGAATCAAAGCAGGGAATATGTAGCGTAGGATAACAACTTGTATATACATCGCACCTTTAACATAGTGAATGTACCATAGAGTGCTGAACTGTCAGAGAAATTCAGCAATGGTCACTGGCCTCTCTATAGCCCATTCAAGCCAACCAGCAAAAACCTGGACATGATGAAAGTAAATAAATTCTGATGAAATTAGGGATTCTTTATTCTACCAACATCAGGTTTTTACCAACATGAATAATAAAGGCTTAAACAAGGAGAACAGAGTTTTCACTTTGTATGAACTCTGCAGTCCCGCACCTTGACTGAGGAATTGTTTGTCAGTCTCTCTTCATTAGGGCTTCCTTCTCTTCCATGCTCCCTCCTTTCAGGGGGAGCCTGCAGGAACTGAGTCATTCCCCTGCTCAGTTCCCTCCCCCACCATTGCCACTTGCTGCTGGACAACCTACTACACATATCTCTGCCGGCAAATTGAAAACAACAAATGCTGGAGATCACAGTGGGTTAGACAGCATCCATGGAGAGAGAGAAAACTAACATTTCGAGTCTAACTGACTCTACACCAGAGCTGAAGTGAAGTGTGGAGGGGGCAGGATTTATGCTATTGTTGGGGGGTGGGGATGGGGGTATGGACATAGGGTGCTGGTGGAGAAAAGATGTTGATAGTTCAGATTAAGTGATCCAAATGTGAAAATGGCAGAACAATGGTGTGTCTCCAGCCAGACTTGAAAAGACATTAACTGCGATGGGGGGAAGGGAGAGAGAACATGAAAACAAGCTAAGAGAGAGGGAAGAAATGGTTCACAATTTTAAGACATTGGATTCAATATTAAGTCCAGAAGGCTGTAAAGTACCTCGTCTGAAGATGAGATGTTGTTCCTCCAGTTTGCGCAGTGATTCACTGGAATACTGCAGCATGCCGATGACAGACAAGTGGGCATGTGAACAGGACGCTAAGTTAAAACGACCAGCTATGAGAAGGTTGGGGTCCTGCTTGTGTACAGACCGGAGGTATTCCGCAAAGCGGTCATCCAGTCTGCATTTGGTTTCTCCAATATCGTGTAGGCTACATTGGGTGCATCGAATACAATACACAAGATTGGAGGAGGTACAGGTGAAATTTAAAGTTTTGGTAAAGATCTGTAGGTCAGGCTGTGGGTGAGGTTGTTGACTAGCTCGCCGAGCTGGCTTGTTCTCATTCAGATGTTTCGGCATCATGCTAGGTGACATCATCAGTGGAGCCTCTGATGAAGCGACATTATTCCACTCCACTTGGAATTTATACTTAGGAGCAAAAACAAAGTTGCTGGAAAAGCTCAGCAGGTCTGGCAGCATATGTGAAGGAAAAAACAGGGTTAACGTTTTGGGTCCTGCGACCCTTCCTCAGAACTCAGATGGGCTTTTCCAGCAACTTCGTCTTTTGTTCCTGATTTACAGCAGCCGCAGTTCTTTCGGTTTTTATTTGGAATTTATACTGTCTGGACCATATCAGATAATCTGAAGAAGGGTTCCAACCCGAAACGTCTGCTTTCCTGTTCCTGTGATGCTGCCTGGCCTGCTGTATTCCTCCAGCTCCACGCTAACTCCACACTGTGTTATCTTTGCACAATCTCATTGTTTTAAAGGAGTACCTTTATTTGTTTTTTAGTCCATATAAAGAATATAAAAAGATAGTCTTTACACTTTATCTTTTGCTTTCACCATGAAGCTTCTGCTTCACACACCAATTTGATAACGGTTACTCTTCCTGCAGAAAGATCCCACAGGAACTGAATCAGGCTCAATGCCCTCCGACTACATTTCCACCTACTGATGGAGGCCCCACAATATAATGTGTAGTTGCCAAGCAATTGGTAATTGAAGGGGGAAACTTTAAAATGAAACAAAGAACCTGATCCTCACAGTTTCTAGGGGAAGGAAAACTGAAACAGAGATTGAAAACCAAGGCATGTGGGGAAACTGAAACTATTTGCGGCTATATACAAGGACACAGTGCAGTAGGAGTGCAAGTCCAGTGGTGCAGTATAGGAAAGCTGGAGAGGACAGAGGCCACGACTAGAAGCTAAAAATAAGCAAAATACAGTTGTTACAAGAAAAACAGTTGTTGGAGATGTGAAATAAAAACAAGACGTTCTGGAGAAACTCAGCAGATCAGACAGTATCTGTGGAGAGAGCAACAAATTTCAGAATTGAAGAAGAATCATATCAGAATTGAAACATGCATAGTTGCCCCAGTTCTTTCTGTTACCTGAAGGTAATATTGTTGAATCTGCATTATCCGGAATGGAGTTGAGGAAATTCTGCAAATGTGTGCCATCTTTGACAAAAGCTATACTTTTGGTACTTAGGATTGTCACACGTTGTTATCAGCAGGAGATCAGATTATATCCTAGAGGAAGAGGAGCTGAAATTCTTTGTAAATAAGAGAGAATTTTGAATGACTTTGTGACAGCATTTGATAAGCTGTATTCCAAGATGACAGCTGAGGACAAGATTTTGCAATTTGTGCTATTTCATGTTTAAATAATGTTGACGTAGGTTTTAGAATTTAAGTGATTAACTAATGTCGCATTTAGTTTCTACTTTGTTTGACTCTTAAAGAGCAAAACATCTTCCATGGGATCTTCTGCCGGTACTTTTTTAGTGAATACCAGTGATTTTGGATTTCCTTCTATTTTGAAAAAAAAGACACTCATCTCTATGGACGTTGTATTAATACAGAATTAGGCTGCATATACCACTCTGAACAATAATAATCCCAAACATCAGAATTCCTGATGCAGCTAATTTCTGACCAAGCCACACCACGACCCTTGATCCATGAATTAAACACAAGCTTTGTTTGCCAGCAGGGAAGAGAAGGGGATTAACTAATTTGTTTAATGGGAAAACATGCCTGACAAATTTACTTGAATTCTTTCACGAGGTAACAAATAGGATAGATAAAAAGAAAGCAGCAAATGTAATATATTTGAGTTTTCAGAGGTATTTGACAAGGTAGCACATGTTCAGCTACACAATAATATGAGAGCTCATAATGTTGGAGGTAGTATATAAGCATAGGTAGAGGATTGACTAGTTATTAGAAGACAGAAAGTTGGAATACTGGGGAGAATTGAGGATGGCAACCTTTTAACAAATGGAGTGCAATAAGGTTAAGTCTTGGGACTACAACTATTTACAGTGTATATTAATATCGGGGATGAGGAAAGTGAATGTACTATCATCAAGTTTGCAAATGACAGAAAATTAGGTAGGAAGGCAGATGATGAGGATTACGGAAACAGTCTGCAGAGGGATATAGACACGTTAAGTGAGTGGATAAAAACTTGGTAAATGGAATGTAATGTGGGAAAAGGTGAGGTTATGCACTTGGCAAGAAGCATAGCAGAGCTGAATATTACCTAAATTGAGAGATCGCAGAGATACAGAATAGAGGAAATTAGGAGTCATGCATAAATCTTAGAAGAAAACTACTGTGCAAGTTCAGTGGTAATAGGGAAGGCAAATGGAATATTGATTCAGAGATAGTAGGAATTGCAGATGCTGGAGAATCTGAGATAACAAGGTGCAACTTCCCCTCCCATTCCTCGGACAACATATCCATCCTGGGCCTCCTGCAGTGCCACAACGATGCCACCTGAAGGTTGCAGGAACAGCACCTCTTATTCTGCTTGGGAAACCTGCAGCCCAATGGTATCAATGTGGACGTCACAAGCTTCAAAATGTCCCCTCCCCCTACCGCATCCCAAAACCAGCTCAACTTGTCCCCGCCTCCCCAACCTGTCCTTCCTCCTACCTATCCACTCCTCCCACCTCAAGCCCCACCCCCATCTCCTACCTACTAACCTCATCCTTGACCTGTCCATCCTCCCTGGACTGACCTATCTCCTCCCTACCTCCCCACCTACACTCACCTTAACTGGATCCATCCCCGCCTCTTTGACTTGTCTGTCTCCTCTCCACCTATCTTCTCCTCTATCCGTCTTCTAACCGCCTCCCCCTCTCTCCTTATTTAATTCAGAACCCTCTTCCCCTCCCCCATTTCTGATGAAGGGTTTAGGCCCGAAATGTCAAGTTTTCCTGCTCCTGTGATGCTGCTTGACCTGCTGTGTTCATCCAGCCCCATGCTGTGCCCCAACTTCTTAAACTTGGGTCCTCATGCGTTTGCTGTGAGCCCCAATCCCAAATTGACCTGGGCTCCTCGACATGACGTGACTACCTATGCTTCCAGTAGTTGCTATTGCCCCCTGGTGCATGCTGCAGGAACTACAGAGCACTGGCCGTTCGATTGGCAGGCAGCTCTCCAAAGTGAGATTTCCTCCTGAACTAGGGGTAGTAGTGTCCCCTTGGATCAATTAACACTGCTCCCAACATTGAATTCATCTGGGAAACAGTTGAGATTACCAGGGAGTAACTCCCTGACCTACTAACCAGTGATGGATAAATTCCAGCACTTTGAAAACCAACCTTAGTTTTCAAAAGGTTTAATCACAGTGGCAAAATATTTCAAAATTAAATCTCAGGATTAGCAGTGTAGCATCTGACAATTTTTCATTCCAAATCAACAACAAACAGATTGAAAAGTAATAAATTACAATATTTATTTCATTAAATGGATCTCACCTTACTTCTAACACGAGTTTTATATTCAAGCTTATCCATACTACTTGATAGTCTTACTAAAGACAAATAGATAATTCAGCTAAAGATCGTTCTATCTACTTTTGCGTGTTTTTTATGCTTACATTGCTTTCTAAGCATGCAACACTGTCAGTGATTCATGGAAGACATGTATAAGACCCATGCCAATGGAAGACTCTAGTCAGCATTGATTAATTAATGAAAGCAGCCCAGATCACAGATCACTGGAATTGGCAGGTAGATTTAGGATTTTCTGGGAAAATATCCATGGGGAACATAGACATTTTGGCTCAATGTTTTCAGGGTGTTGATATGCTGCAAAGGACAGAAAGTAAGCAGTCCTTGAAGTCAAGTATTCAAATTACTTCTGAAGAAATTGTTCAAACTGAATGCTATGCCACATGTCTGGCAGACGTTGAACTATTAGAGAAGGGCTATTACATCAGAAAAAAAGTCACAGTAAGCATTTGCAGCAATTTATACATTCTGTGCTAATACAATGTAACTAGATATTAGCTGTACTTCTAGTGGGGAAACTGCTGAGTGCCACTGCTGGGTTTCCTTACTTAATCCACATTTGTTCAAATGATTATTAATTTTGTTTGGGGATTATCATTTCTAAACGTTTTCCCATAATTGAGGTTAAACTGATTGGCCTGTATTCCTGGAATTTTGTTTACATCAACTTTTTGAACAAAGGTTGAACATTCACACTTCTCCAGTAGCTTGGCACAACTCCATATATCTGCAGATGACTGAAAGAGGCCAGTGCCTCCACAATTTCCACCCTTACTTCAAATCCTAAGTACAGCCAGGATTTCTAATATTGCCGCTTTGTCAATTTTAGCCCACCCAGTGTCTGAGTCACCTCCTTATTCACATTGCATGTTGTGGCTGTACAGGACATTGGCCAGGCCACTGTTGAAATACTGTGTGCAATTCTGGTCTCCCTGCTACAGGAAAGATGTTGTGAAACTTGAAAGTGTTCAGAAAAGATTTACAAGAATGTCGACAGGGTTGGAGGGTTTGAGATATAGGGAGACGCTGAATAGGCTGGGGTTATTTTCCCTGGAGCGTCAGAGCTGAGGGGTGACCTTGAAGAGGTTTATAATGTCATGAGGGACATGGATAGGGTGAATAGACAAGATCTTTTCCTGGGGGTGGGCAAGTCCAAAACTAGAGGGCATAGGTTTAAGGTGAGAGAGGAAAGGTTTAAAAGGGACTTAAGGGGCAGCTTTTACACAGAGGGTAGGGCGTGCATAGAATGAGCTGCCAGAAGAAGTGGTGGTACAATTCCAACATTTAAAAGGTATCTGGTGGGTGTATGAATAAGAAGGATTTAGAGGGACATGGGCCAAATACTCGCAAATGGGACTAGATTAATTTAGGATATCCGGTCAGTATGGATGAGTTGGACCAAAGAGTCTGTTTTCATGCTCTACAGCTCTATGGCTCTATGAATCTAAGACTTTGGCAGCATTCTCTTCCTTGATAAAGACAGATGCAAAATACTGCAGTAATTTGTACCTCAGCCATGCTTTTAGCCTCCATGTATACATCTCCCATAGTGCTCCATTATCTAATTCCAGCTGTCTGAACAGCCTCTTCTCCTGTTACCCCAACCACAAGTGGTACAATGCTTACAGAAAGTTCTGGAGAAACTAAGTAGGGGAGACTGCATCTATGGAGAGAGGAACAGAGCTAACATTTCAATTTGAACCAATATCTCTCCTATACTACCATTAGCACTCCCTTTGCCTGTTGCTGTAGGCACCCTCACCATTTGTTCTAATTGCTCCTCCACCCCTTCGTAAACAGCATCAAGCCATCGTTTTCCAGGTCCCTAGGTTCCAACAGAGTCATGTTTCTCTCTTCAAAGACACTGCCAGCTCTGAACTTCTCCAGCATTTTCTGTTTTTATGCCAGCAACGGCATTATTTTGTTTTTATATGGCCAATTATTTACCTGCTTTAATCCTTTCTATATGGGAATTCATACATAAACTTCTTCTGCTATTCACCTGCCTTTCCACGTGACAATTCTGCCTAGGAAGATAGTGAGAATGAGCAAGCCCATCATAGCCAAAGGCCTGGTGGAGATCTGTTTAAATATATCCAAGCATTGCCTAAGTGTAATGAGAAGCCTTTTCCATCTCAGTTGAGAGTGTGGCTGAACAAATGAAGTGACCAGTGACCATGTGCATTTTGTTGATCCAAACAAAGTTGGTAGGTAGAGCCAGGGGCTGCAAACAATTTCAAACAGCCCTTATCCAGCACCACAGAGTGACAGAGGTGATAAATGTCACAAGATACCAGGAACGGTCATCTGGGAAAATACCACATGGACTGAGGCCTAAGTCAAATTTTAATGAATATCGTGTACAGGTTTTAATATCTGGACACAAGGGAAGAGCCAACTGATCAGGCAGTCAGTCAGACAGATCGTTTTGGAGAAATTGGAAAACAATTGCTGACTATACTGGTAGAGGAAAAGGATTACTTTTGTGTTGACCACCAAGCAGACTGCTAGTGAGGTCAGATTCCCTGTTTGAAGAGATGAGACTTATGGAGAATCAAAGAGTAAGTTGTCAACAGAGGATACCTGGTCACTGGAAGCTAATTTGATTGTCCTCAGAAGTGAAAAGAAAACAGACTTTTAAAAAGGAATATGAAAAATGTGTCTTGTTGGTGAAAGGAAGAACAGATCCTATGGAAACTGGGAGGAGCCTGAGGCATTCTATACCACACCAGGGGCCAAATTTTGCTGCTCAAATTTGATGGGTAAGTTTCATGATGTCCAGTCTATCATTCTTTGGGGTGAATTTTCCCATGCAATCTTGCATTTCACTTCATTAATTATGCAGCCTAGATGTTGGCCCATTTCTCAGGGAATCATATGGTAAGCAAGGCAGAGGACCACACTCGTTGGGAGATGCTGCACAAGCCAATCAGCATGCGACAAATTAGCTTCCAGTTCCAAAAATAGATGCTGCACACAACGTCCTGAGGTCTGCACTGTGGAAAATAAATTAGAGGGAACATTGCTTCTGGCTTACATACCACCTCTGGCACCATACTTAAAGCCCAGCTTCACTTCAGATGCTACAGGCCAGGAGCTCCCACCTGCACGACACAGAAAATGTTGTTAACAAAAGGAAAGCTGGCACCTGCTCCAGGGTTGTGCTGGTGTTGGTGGATGGGTTACTGGAGAGGAGGGTTGTCTGACCACCAAAGAAAGCCATACAAACAGACCCAGACGGTCTGAGCACAAATTGCAGTACAGGTCAGTGCTGTGGCCTCAGTGAAAAGCAATGTCAGAAGAAAGTTAATGGTCTTCTAAACTCCACAAAGTTAGGTGTCTGCAAGTTTTCCCTACCATGTCACAGTCAGAGGGCCAGGACTTCACTCTGACTCTGCCACAACACATGTCCTCATCATCTCTCATAGACCACCATTAAATAGCTCCACCCACAACATCCTCCCAAACTATTAACGTTTCATGTACTTTGTATTCAGTCCTCAGGAATACCGCTTCACCTCTCCTGCTCACACATTCTCACTAACTTCTCTGGCATTAACTTCCATCAGACTCAATCCATCCCTTGGTCTCAAGGGAAAAGAAACTATCCAACCCCCGAAACTGATGTACCCATTGCAGATTGACTGAGCCACCTATAATCCTCAGATTCTTCACACTTGAACTGCAGGACTAAAAGTAGCCTAATCCCCTTCACTGGGATTAGACAAGCCCCTAGACTGACGGTGGCAGCATCCCCTGGCTGATTGACTTCCCCAATTACTCCACTAAGGATTCTACTTCTTGGATTTCACACATGGCCAGTTGCTTGAAACCCATGTTGTGGGTTTGCCACCTAAGGTGTTAGCACATGCAGCAGATCAGTTGCTGATGTAGCATGGTGCCGTATGGCAACATGTTCACCCCCTAGCTGACTGATCAATTGATTGTTCAGTACTCCCCACCATCACAAGCTGTTTACTCCTCCCTCTGCATGAACCACACCTGATGGCTGTCTGTCCCTAATCACTGAAGAGATTGGACTTGAAATAACTCCACAGAGGATGGTCACCCTTTACCTACACAAGATGAGTCCTTGACATTGATCCAGCTCCCTCAGAGCCAGCTCACAGAGTGAACAGGATGCCATAGAGTGAAGGAGTCAAATAGCACAGAAACAGACACTTTGGTCCAACTCTTCCATGTCGACCAGATATCCAAAATTAATCTAAGTCCATTTCCCAGCATTTAGCCCATATCTCTGTTAACCCTTCCTATTCATATACCTATCCCTATGCTTTTTAAATATTGTAATTGTACCAGCTTCCACCACTTCCTCTGGCAGTTCATTCCATTCACGCACCACTCTCTGCATGAAAAATTTGCCCCTCGGGTCCCTATTAAATCTTTCCCTTCCACCTTAAACTCATGTCCTCTAGTTTTGGACTTCCCTACCCTAGGGAAAAAACCTCAACTATTCACTCTATCCATGCGTCCCATGATTTTATAAACATCTACATGGTCACCCTTCAGCCTCCGATGCTCCAGGGGGAATAGCTCCAGCCCATTCAGCTTCTCCCTATAGCTCAAACCGTCCAACCCTGGCAATATCCTTGTAAATTTTTTCTGAACCCTTTCAAGTTTAACAACATCTTTCCTGCAGCAGAGAGACCAGAGTCTGCCACTCCTGTTTATATATCTGTCAGCCAGGGCTCCCTGTTTGGACCAGAAATATAGCTCCAATCAGGGAACTCATATTCTATGAGGTCCACCTGGCAGACCTCATTATAATTGCTACAGTGCTCTAAAAAAAAAGAAGTGTGACCTATACAATGGCTGACAGTCTCTAAGTAGCAGTAAAGTCAGTGAGCATTAAAAATGTAAGAGAAGAGATATTGTGTGTATATATTGATGTCAGTGTAATTGTAAGATGCATGAGATGAATGGGTGACCCTGCAATTCAAAGTAAACTGGCAGAAGCACACCAGTTCTAGGTGACCAGCAGCTCCAAAATAAAGCGTTGACGTTCTCAGTGGTGACCGAGTTGGTCCATGAGCAGGTATGATAATATGGTGAGCTGTGGATTTGCCAGTGCAGCGTTGTGCAGATGTAGGATCAAGAAGTTGGGATCATGGATCATGAGAGATGATGAAGATGAACTAGATGCCTATTGTCAGCAAAATCCATCGTCCAGGTACCAGCTATGCTTTATAAATTTGCACCGTGTAGTTTCTTGGTATTGGAAAGGACAAAGTTATAAATTGGGCAACTTGGAGCTTTAATGAGTTGAGACCCCATGGAAATAAGGTAATTGCCACTTGCTGGTGATATCCTGTCACCATACACACCATTAACCTTGCCACAACAGAGAGGGGAAAATTCCATACTGTGTGTAATGTGTGAATGTGGAATGGGGATTTCAGACATATTTAAAAGTTAATGTGGATTATAATTTCTGGAATTCATTTTATTAGTTGCTTATTAAGTCATATCAGGTCAATGGTAATAAAGCTTGATATATTAAGTGTCCTAACACACAAAATCATGCCGTGTGATCTTTCTCATTGGGAAACTGAGAATTTCACTTTTAAAGTTTTCAGTCTCTATGGATATCATAACACCGTCCATATCCCTGTATCATCTCCTACTCTCGTCAACACAACATACTATGGTTCACAACTTAGTATCATCTGAAAACTTGCTAAGACAAATGAGTCAGAACATATACCAATGCACTTTCTGGTTTGTTGAGAGAAAAGTTCCTCTTTAAAGCCTCAGATACAATTGCAATGATGATTCTCTGTTCCTGTTGTTTGTATCTCTTGGAGTAATGAAATTATACAGTGGATCAAAGTGCATTTCACCACAACATGTAATTTGCAAGCATAATTTTCATTTCCCGAAGAGGCTAGAAAAGCTGAAACTTGTCTCCATTGTGATAACATCCAGAATATGTCATGCTGTTATCCAAGTTTCTTTTCATGTTATCTCTTGCAATGAGTGGAGAGGAAGTTGAGGAGGTTGGCTGTACAAGGTCTGTACAGTAATGGAGATGCTATCTACTAACTCCTACGCAATGGGAAAGTCAGTTACCAAATCATGAGCAAAAGTTTTTTCTCATGTCAGTGACACCCACAGTACATGAACAAGATTTTAAAAAACCACCCTATCTTGTCCCTATTTTGCTCTGAAGTCAGACATGGTCAAATGTTCCATTTACTGATCACAGTCAATATATTCCTCAAATATTACAGGCAACTGCTCATAATGTTAATTAAGCATACACCACAACCGATAATACTAAAGAATTGTTATGATCCCTATAGAGACTGATAATTTTTTTAAAAAAGATATGAATTATAGTGGCCTACTCAAATGCTGATATAACAGGATTCCATATTCTGAGATTTTTACTGGAACTAACCAAATTTATCATTGTCTAAACATTACTTAGGAGGCAATTAACAGAGTCAAGCACGTAAGATATCATCCTATTTACTTCTTAACACAATTGAAAACCTCATGCCATATTTATACATCATTGTGCACACTCTGTAGACACACAGAACAGAAGCTGCTCAGGCCCTTGAGGGCATGGGCTAAATTTGGGAGAATCACATAAGATGTCAAGTGAGGTCTTTCAGGTGGCATTTTCTGACCTTGATGTGAGATTCTCAATAGTGAGTGACGGGAGGCTTAATAACAGAGATTTTCACTCATTGCCACTCATTATTACTTAACCTCACCACATTAAAATGCACTTCTATTCTACCACCTGTCTGACAGAAACTAGTCACTGAAAATTCCAGACATGAAAGTCAGGCCTTGACAGCTCTGTCTCACCGCTCACTCCTCTGGGCCACCATATTAGGCATTGGGTCTATGGAACCTATGTATCAGAACATGCCCAAGGGCCAGTGACCATGCACATCCTGCAACCTGAAAAAAGGCACCTGCAGGCAACAAAATGCATAGTTAAAGCAAAATGGTTTGGGGTGCACAGGAGCAGAGAACTAATTCCTTCTCAACCAAAACTGCAATAATACAAGGCACTCTCACAAACAATAATGCCTTCCATGGATAACAAGGTGTGGGGCTGGATGAACACAGCAGGCCAAGCAGCATCATAGGAGCAGGAAAGCTTGACATTTCGGGCCTAGACCCTTCATCAGAAATGGGGGAGGGGAAGAGGGTTCTGAAATAAATAGGGAGAGAGGGGGAGGCGGATAGAAGATGGATAGAGGAGAAGATAGGTGGAGAGGAGGCAGACAAGTCAAAGAGGCTGGGGTGGAGCCAGTAAAGGTGAGTGTAGGGGGGGAGGTAGGGAGGAGATAGGTCAGTCCAGGGAGGACGGACAGGTCAAGGGGGTGGGATAAGGTTAGTAGATAGGAGATGGAGGTGGGCCTCCTCTCCACCTATCCTCTCCTCTATCCATCTTCTCCCTATTTATTTCAGAATCCTCTTCCTCTCCCCCATTTCTGATAAAGGGTCTAGGCCCGAAACGTCAAGCTTTCCTGCTCCTATGATGCTGCTTGACCTGCTGTGTTCATCCAGCTCCACACCTTGTTATCTCGGATTCTCCAGCATCTGCAGTACCTTTTATCTCTGCCTTCCATGGATGATGTGAGGCTGTGAGGAGAGGGGTTCAGTGCTCAAGAAGCACTTACAATCTCCTACTATTTCCGTGTCACATAACTAGTGGTGCATTCTTCAGGACAAGGTCCAATGTCAAACTGCCAAGAAGAATTATGCCATGACCTGTTCTATGTCCACTGTACGGAGTAGTATGCTAATCCGTCATTTGTAAATAATGTGAAAGCAGATTGGTCACACTGCTGAGGGCCTGTTCGGTTTCTTCTGATCCCCGTACAAAGTCAGTTGAAGTACAGCTGATGGATTCAGCCACCAAGCATGCAATCACCACTTCTGCTGTGGTGCAGTGAAAGTTCAGAAATATCGAAGAGGAACAGATGTATCAGCAAGCCCAGGAGCAGCTGCTACCTCCAGTGGAAACCAAGCAGCCTCTATATGAACAGGGCACAGCTGACTGGCCCCTCAGGAAGGCCAGTCATTCAGAGAAACAGACCCTTCAGTCCAACTACTCCATGCCGACTATAAACCTAAACTAAACTAGTCCTGCCTGCCTGCACTTGGCCCATATCTCTCCAAACATTTCTTATTCATGTACTAATCCGAATGTCTTTTAAACATTGCAACTGCATCCACCACTTTCACATTCCACACTCTGCATAAAAATAATAGCTCCTCATGTCATTTTTAAATCCTTCGCCTCTCACATTAAATATAAGCCACCAAACTTGAAATCCCCCACCTGGGGAAAAGATACCTGCCATTCACCTTATCCATACCCCTCATGACTTTATAAACCTTTTTCAGGTCACCCCTCAACCGCCTATATTCTAGTGAAACAAGTCCCAGTCTATCCAGCTTCTCCTTACAACTCCAACTTTCCATTCCTGGCAACATCCTGGTAAATCTCTTCTAACCCTTTCCATCTTCAATGCCATTTCCTCCAGAAGAATGAGGCAGCGTGTCTGCACAGGGAGGGGATGTCCCTGGACACTGTCACTGAACGATAGCAACTGCTGCCCATTTCTTGACCAGGGCCATGGGGAGCAGAAAATGCGCCCACTTGGACTGGTGAAGCTTTGTGGTGTATTCCTGTCAGTGTATACCAGATAATCCCAGCATACTGTGTTCTGCACAACTGGAGCAGGAATGAGTAGGTGTGATAGATGCTGAGGAACTGGGAGAGCAGGTGCAATCTTACAAGGAAGAGGAAGAGGACATTGAGCAGGAGAAATATCTCCTTGTGCACTATAGGATGCAGCAATATCAGGCACTACGAGCCAGACAGGGTTTAATTGACACCCAGATCTAGGAGATGAGAGCTGCATGCTGTGACCATTCATTGATTGTCAAATATTTACTGTGTGACATGTAAGCTGTTCATTTCTGTTCCAAAAGGTAACTGCAGCTTCTGTTTGTTTGATTTCTCTTCACTTTTGGTGTTTGCAAATAAAATTGAATGTGTGAGGTGATCAAAGAATTTGCTGCACACGATGATCCCATTTTGGACAGTGATAAGGTGTTGGGCTAATCTAGGCATTGGGAGAGTGGAGCAATATCTTAGAGCGGGTTGTGAGATGGATTGTAACTAAAGACAGGCCAGCTGTGTGGCCTGGTGCTTAAACAGCGATAGGAGTAGGAATGTACACTTGTATGTGCAAGGATATGCCAGCTGTGCCACTCATGTGCTACAGGAACTGTTGCTTTGTGGCTGCTGTGCCACAAAGTGCCCCATAAAGTCCAACAGAAGATTGCCAATGCTTGGCCGAATACACACCTGGAGTTCCAAGATGGCACTGGTACCAAGGATGCCTGGATGTCCAGGGAAATCCCAGCTGTGATGAGTACTTCTGGTTATGATCAGTGGGAGAATCGGGCTAGCATCAGATGAGCAGGGCACTGTACGGACATGGTAGGTAGTTAATGCAGCGAGTTAGAGACGAGCACCTATTCGGTCGAGTCCCGTTGGAATTTTATGGGTTTCTATGAAATCCATGCTCATTCTTCAAAACTCCAGTGAATACAATCATAACTGACTCAATGTCTCCTCATACATCAGTACTGCCATCCCAGGAATCAATTTGGTAAACCTTCGCTGCGCTCCCTCTGCAGCAAGAACATCATTCCTCAGATAAGCAGACCAACACTGCACACAATATTCCAAGTATGGCCTAACTCATCCTGATGTAATCAGGATTCCTTCCCTGGGCTTCACCAGGGTGAATCATTCTCTGACCTTTGTTTCAAAGTCCTCTCTTCCATCTTTGCCCTCTGCCTGCTGACTCTGAGGTTGGATTCTGGCGCAGTTCCTTTCGGAATAATTGAATGGACTTCTTGTGGTAAGCCTCCCTTTGGGGATTCCATCGTCTCTAACTTTTCACAATGTCTGTTCCTTTGAACACGGGCTCCATTCTCACCAACCCACAGCTTGCTGGTTAACTCAAAAGAAGTCCATTTATTTTGTTTGGCATAGCAGCATCTCTTGTGGATTCTCTTTTCCCAACTCCTTCTGTTTGTCTGACTCTGAAGGCGGATTCTAGTGAAGCTCCTGACAGCAGGAAATGAGGAGGCATGGGAGCAGTTAACTGAGCAGAGGCAAATTGTTGGATTGTCAATAAAAGGATGAAGTTTGGAAAGTAAATTGGTGGCAGATTAAAGATTGACTGTGGTCCCTGAAGGCAAGTGGTGGGAACATTTATTTTAAGCATCACCATTTTATGCAAACTCATCTAAACATTTGAGCACTAGACATTACACTTTTACAATTAAGTCAACCATAAACGAGACTGAGATCAAAACTGTCAAAAGGCTGCCTGCAATGGGTGAGGTCCAATCTTCCTGGTGGATGTGGAGTGAGTAAAGGCTGTTTCATCTTTGGGAAGGTTTGTTGGGCCAAGGGAGAGAAAGCTCAGCTGTTGCATTGGGTTCAGGCGTTGACTGTCCAGGGAAGCTGGACATGGCTGACCAAGGAAGGGAGTTTGGCTCTTGACTGCCCTAAGATAGGCGTGGGACAGAGAGGGAGGAGACTGAACGCCAGAGAGAAGTCAATCTCTACTGAAGGCATCTCAAGCCTGACCAAAGCAGGATCAAGGCTATTTGAGGCCAGGTCAATGGTGATGGAAGGAGGATTGGGGTGATGGCATATCAACAGGAAAAGATCCAGGCTGTAAGGAGGGGGATGTGGTTTGATGATAGTGGAGGGAGGCAGCACTAGGTCGACAGGTAGTTAATCAAGGTTAATGGTGGATGCTTTGATTATCACTGAAGGCAGGGTAAGGATGATGGAAGGAAGATGAAGGTGATAGATGGAAGGTCAAAGGTGTTTGAGGGAGGGGCTGATGGCTTGCAGCTTCAGGGTCAAAGTGGGACTGACCTGAAGCACAGCAGCTGGATGTATTGAGCAGAAGCCAGCTTGAAGAGGGAGGTAGGCATGCTGGGTTGGAGTGAGACTAGGATGTGGTTGTGCAAAGCAGTGAGATTTCCAATAGCAACATTCCTCAAGCCAAGAAGAAGGGCTAACAGATTATGTGAACCAGACTGCTTTTGTCCACAGTTCACTTCTTCATGCTGTTTGGATGTGTGTCACATGCACCCAGTGCAGGGGCAGTGGAGGAGGCCAACAAGGAGAGGATGGCACGGACATACACATACTATCTGGAAGCACAACAAGAATCAGCAGCACAAGGTCATGTACCTTAAGCCTGGGGCCAGTGCAGTGCTGAACAAAGTTGAGTAACTGAATATACTGAACTGGGGCAACTACTGTGTGACCAGTAGGTGACAAGGGCATAACAGGGACAGAAGGAGCAGCAAAGAGAATTACAGAGATACTCTCTGTTGTTAGGAAGGTGAGAGCACGATGGGGATAGAAGGACTTGCAGAGAGTGCGAGAGAGTCACCAAGAGACTGGTAAAGCATCTCTGTAAGAAGTTATAGTGCTACAGGGAAGCAGGTAAGTGATCGGTTGGGGGAGTTACTTTACTCTTTTCTTTTGAAACTTGAATATTTATTTCAAATTCAGAGCTAGAAATAAGAATTTGAAATGGGATTACTGTAGTAGTAACAGAGAGAAACGGAGATAACTTTTTCAGTCTCGTGATTTGGTCTCTGGAAATCGGAATCACTTGACTTGAATGGTTAACTCAGCCTCTCTCTCTCCACAGATGCTGCCAGACCTGCTGAGTTTCCATCACCTCTTGATTTTATTTCAGATCTCCAGCATCCATGGTATTTTGCTTTTATTACTGTGGTGGTAAGTGAATCTTTTCATTTATTCAGAGAGTGGATTGTATTACCTGGTAGTAATGGCAGGGCAGCTTTCACCTCCAGAGTGCACATTCTGTCAGCATTGCGTGAGGCTTCTCATGTCCTAGATGGCCAGTTGTGCATCAACTGTCATCATTTGCAGCAGCCTGCCAGAGATGAGAGACTGCAGCATGTAACTCACGGGGGTGTAACTCACTGTGGCATTGCAGGAGGCCAAGGATGGACATGTCATCTGAGGAATGGGAGGGGGAGTTGAAATGGTTCGCGACTGGGAGGTGCAGTTGTTTGTTGCGAACTGAGCGCAGGTGTTCTGCAAAGCGGTCCCCAAGCCTCCGCTTGGTTTCCCCGATGTAGAGGAAGCCACAACGGGTACAGCGGATGCAGTATACCACATTGGCAGATGTGCAGGTGAACCTCTGCCTGATGTGGAAAGTCTTCTTGGGGTCTGGGATTGGGGTGAGGGAGGAGGATGTGAGGGCAGGTGTAGCACTTCCTGCGGTTACAAGGAAAAGTGCCGGGTGTGGTGGGGCTGGAGGGGAGTGTGGAGCGGACAAGGGAGTGGCGGAGGGAGTGGTCCCTCCGGAAAGCAGATAAGGGTGGGGAGGGGAAAATGTCTTTGGTGGTGGGGTCTGATTGCAGATGGCGGAAGTGTCGGAGGATGATGCGTTGGATCCAGAGGTTGGTGGGGTGGTATGTGAGGACGAGGGGGATTCTTTTTTGGTTATTGTTGCGGGGACGGGGCGTGAGGGATGTGTTCCGGGAAATGCGGGAGACACGGTCGAGGGCGTTCTCGACCACTGTGGGGGGGAAGTTGCGGTCCTTGAAGAATGAGGACATTTGAGATGTGCGGGATTGGAATGTCTCATCCTGGGAGCAGATGCAGCGGAGGCAAGGAATTGGGAATAGGGGATGGCATTTTTGCAGGAGGGTGGGTGGGAGGAGACGTATTCCAGGCAGCTGTGGGAGTCAGTGGGCTTGAAATGGACATCTGTCTCTAGGTGGTTGCCCGAGAAGGAGACAGAGAGGTCCAGGAAGGAGAGAGAAGTGTTGGAGATAGTCCAGGTGAACTTCAGGTTGGGGTGGTGCCACCCGAAGGCTGCAGGAACAGCAAATCATATTCAGCCTGGGAACCCTGCAGCCCAATGGCATCAATGTGGATTTCACAAGCTTCAAAATCTCCCCTCCCCCAACCGCATCCCAAAACCAGCCCAGCTCATCTCCACCTCCCTAACCTGTTTTTCCTCTCACCTCAAGCCACACCCCCATCTCCTATCTACTAACATCAACCCGCCCCCTTGACCTGTCCGTCCTCCCTGGACTGACCTATCTCCTCCCTACCCCGCTACCTACACTTACCTTTACTGGCTCCATCCCCGCCTCTTCGACTTGTCTGCCTCCTCTCCACCTATCCTCTCCTCTATCCATCCTCTATCCGCCTCCCTCTCTCTCCCTATTTATTTCAGAACCCTCTTCCCCTCCCCCATTTCTGATGAAGGGTTTAGGCCCGAAACGTCAAGTTTTCCTGCTCCTATGATGCTGCTTGACCTGCTGTGTTCATCCAGCCCCATGCTTGTTAGCACGGGAATGTAACCTGCATGTCTGTAACCATTCAGATTTGACACCAGAACAATTTCATACAGTCATTTATTCACAATTGCTGTCCAGTGTCTATGTCCAGATTACTCCCTGTGAAGTACGTCTGGAGCTATCCTCTGTATTCCCACACCAACAACGACAGTGGAGTGCTTTGAACGAACAACTATAGTTTTGCCATTGCTATCCACAAAGGCACTGCTATTCCACAATCCTGGCAAAGAATTAGAAGACATTATTGAAACCCTAACAGCTGAGAAAAATGGCTATAAGTCAGCTATAAAAACATTGATGTTTTACTTTAAACCAAAGGAAAATACAAAACATTAGATGATAAATTTTCAGACAGACCAAACGACAAGCCAATTAAACCAAATCAGCCAATACTGCACGTAGTTAAGGCAGCTAGCAGCCAAATGTAACTTGATATCTGAATTGATAAACCATCGAGGGGTTCTCTCTGACTATCTACTGCAAACATACCTTCACTGGTCAATATACATGTTGGAATTCCTACAGTTCCACACACTATAAGATTGGATTGCAACCATCAGCAAACTCATACATCAATTCAAAGCCATTTGTACATCCTGCAAACTTGTTGCTGAAAATAAGACACATTACGCCATCCTAAAGCAGAAAAATCGCCATTCTGATCAGATCATCCCATGCTGTATATCATGCAAACTCATGAAAGGCCCAAAGACTTTTTCAGATCAAAGGTTGGAGAAAGTGCCCAGTCTATCACTTGTTACCGCTGGGTAAATTATCCCAAATGTTTTAGCAACAAACTTTGAAGCTAGCTGTTTCACAATGCTGCTACACAGCAGCAAAATGTTCACCACTAAAAGAATGCTGCCGTCAAGCCAGAAAGACATTCTACCTATTACACAAATTATTCATGTGAATTTCAGTGCCATTGTGATGGTAGGTATGTGTGCCATATGTCCCAAAGACCGTAGAATCATGTCAAACAGCAACTCACTTCACTTGTTTGCAAGCAGCCAGTTACTGATTGTACTCAACCAGCACAGGCCTGGAAAAATCACAACAGAGTTCAACGTTAGACATAATTCTGCAATTAGACGACATTTACCAGATAATCCTGACTGTGCGAAGAATTATGCTAAAAACCAATTTACGGATTGTCAGTCATGTTGACAATATGGCACACTTACATGTACTAGAAGCTACCTAGACCAATGCACAGGGTCCTGTTGTTTGCAGACAGAAAGAACAAATATATGTATTCTGCCTCTTTCAAGTCAACAAATTACATGATGGTCATTCATTGTTGTTTCACAGGGCAATGTTCTAACCAATCAGAATAAATTCGCCTAGTCTAAAATTTGAACAAAACATGGCAATTAACTGCCAATCATCATCAATTAGTCTATTCTCCATCATAACATGTCTACCAATCAGATTCCACTTGGCAATAATCAGCATCTCCCATGTTACAGTATAAATGTTGGTTTTCCTCTAAAATTAGTATTCTTGTGAATTGTATTAACATGTGCAAGATGAAAAGCTTCACCAAAATATGTCTTTTTTCAGTAATGCTCGATTATAAGTTTGGCAAGCCAATTAGGTTGAAAGAGAAATAAAAATGCAGATCAACCAAAGATATCTTTCCAGCCAACTGGATACGAAAGCACTGGAAAGACAGAGCGAGAAAGTTATCAGGTGTAGTGGAGCTTCCAAAATCATTATTGTTCTTCAAATCCAGAATCACTAAAGTTGAGACTATTAAATATTGCCTGTCCAAATCAACACTTGTGAATATTCATCACTTACATGCCAAGAAACCAAAGCAACAGCAGTCTTTCGACACAATTTCAACAAGTCCAAACAATGGCTTTACAGTGGTGATGCTTACCCATGTTGGATAGAGTTTGAAGTGAAAGTCATCATAATCCCAAAGAATCATAATCTACTTTCTTTTGGAGAAAAATGACTGGTGGTAAGTTTAACCTGAGTATCACAATACCTCAGGAGTGCTTGAGATGGCAGGGCCTTCCTAAGTACCTCGGAGGATACAAGAACTGAACCCTCGTTGTTGATGTCATCCTGCATCACAAACTAGTTATCTGACCAATTGAATTAACTTATGCCTATACTGTACTGATCAAAAACAGTGCTATACCTGGGGATAACCTAACCACTTCATTTGTGTTTGTCATTCATTGGAAAAACCAAAGGTTTACAGATGTTGAGTCTTACCCAGTGCTCTCAGTTACGGTCTGCCTCTTTGCTCATTTTCTGTGGTTGTTGTATATTCAGACGCTCTGAGTATTCCTGAGTTCCTCTTTTCGTGATTATGTCTCAATCAGTGCTGCAAGATGTTTAGCTGCTCTCCCTGTTGTAGCTAAATATACGGGAGCTGTGAGTTTTAGGTGTATGTTTGTAGCAGTGTTCAGTCTGTGAGGGTGAAGTGAAGCATCTGGATACTGGACACGAGTCTTCACTGCTCGAGTTTGCTAGTGGTTGAGTAATGGTGGGGGGTTCGCCTGCATTAAGCAGTAGATGAAGTTAGTCATTCAGGGAACAGGAGATGGGATTCAAGGATGCATTCACTGACCTTGCTCATCTGTGTAAGGTCATTGAAATTTTTTTGAGGTCATTGCATTGAATTGATCTCCATGGCTATCAGCTGTCGTTGTTTTCACAACATATATTACGAGGACTTGTTGGGCCTCTCAGGGAACATAATCTCTCTCGTGTTTTTTACCTTCTGGATAAAGGTTTTCAACATCTCAGTGATCCTGGGATCCCTCACTCTCGGTTGCTCCTCCATTGCTATATATAATTCCTTCTGAGAAACACTTTTGGAGACAGTTCAACGAGCTGCTGATTATTGAATGCACTTTCCCTTGAAGAGGTCAGGTTGCCTTTAAGAAGGACTACCTAGCTATGTCTTGTACTAGCCACGTACTCCTGGATCCCCTGTTGAATTCTCAGCTGGTCAGCAACACATTAATATTGGACAGCACACCACAATTATGTTGATGAGCAGACAGCAAGAGGCTTGTTTGCTGCCTACATTCACTCAGCTAGATATGGGTGAACATGCAGAATGATCCCAGCATTAAAAGTGGTATATCCAATTTTCAGTCTAATTTTCATTTCATAGACCTCGGCAACATCGGTGTCAATGACAAACAAGCATCACTTGCACCCCATATTGCTAGAATGCAAATGCAAGGAAATATATCAATTCATACCTTCATTTGCCTGGAAAAGCAATATTTCCATTCACCATATCCCCTGTCCTGTGCTGCCTTGCTTATACCTACTCCAACAGGAGATCTACTGTCATGTTTACATGAGTATTTATGGAGCTTGTACAGTGTGTACCACACTCTTCACTGGTGATTGTCCACTTGCCTTTCTAAGTGTCATTACTGTGCCCTGGTCATCTCACACTCTCTGGTATTTGCCTTTCAAGTCATTGCCCTACTACTTTGTTAGGTTCTTGCATCTCCTTTGTGTTCTCAGCCTGTGTTTTCATTTGGCATGACTCCTCTGTCAAGATTCAGGGTTATGCCACTAGTCTGCCTAGCAAGTTATTAGGAATCGTGCGTGAAAGTTTTTGGAATACCACTTTCTCCGACCCAAGTCCCTTTTGATACGAGTTTGCAGCTTGGCAGTTGTACAAGAGCACTCACCCACACATATACCCTCATATCCAACCTTCCACAAATATGCAGACATTTGTGATGGCTTAAACAGGCCAGGGATTTGGCTTAATGAGATCCTCCCATGAATTTCACCACATAGAATTCTGACCCTCTGCACAGGACTCTCGTGTGTTGTCTACTTCCCTGTAACTTTGGGAGCAGAACAGGAAATGCTAAATGAGGTTAACAATATTAAGATGCAAAAGAAGCAATATTGGGATAGAAATGACAAACAGAAATTATTCACAGTACGAAATATTCAAAGGATGACTATAGAGGAAGTTGGCACTCTGGAGAAAAGAAGTGGTGGTGTAAGTAAAAATGAACAAATAATGCATTGCTTTACTTCATGATTGATCTCAGGAAGCATTCGCTGCAGGACCAGAACCCAGATGCTGTACATTGTTAGGAAACAATTAATGGTGCTTTAAAAGAATTCTATCACCACATGCCTTTAACTCATTTCAAACAATCTCCATTCAAATCAGAAAGGAAGTTATCAGAGAATGTATTTTCTTCTTTTTTACCTCCACTGTTAGAGGAATTTCCCTGTGGTTTTCTGTTATGTCTGCTGGCAGTTTATTAAAATTTTGCATTTATTTGTGCTGGTCATTTTCCAAGCCTCAATGGTTTTTCCTGAACCTGAAGAGTTTTGAAAATGTTATTTAAAACCTCCCCAATTTCTAACCCATTTCCTTCAAAACACACTTGGATGGATGTTGTCCAGATCTTTGCATTGTTTACTTAAAAAAGCATCTACCATTTTTTAACTCTTTCCTTTATTGTCTACATACTGTTGAGTCTCTTCTCAACCCTTGACATATAATTACTAACTTAAGTAAAATGCCTCATTTTATTTCATTCATTCGCAAGGTGTCATTGACTGGAGTCACATTTACTGCCCAACCCTAATAGCCCTTGAGAAGATGACAGTGAGTTGCCTCCTTTAACCACTGCCGTCCATTTGGTGTAAGTATACCTGCAATGCCGTTAGGGACAGAGGTCCAAGATTTTGACCAAGTGACACTAAAAGAACAGCATATATTTCCAAGTCTGAATGATGTGTGCCATGGTAGTGAATTTACAAGTGATGATGTTCTCATGTATTTGCTGCCCTGCCTTTATTGATGGTAGTGGCTGTGAAATTGGAAAGTGCTATCTATGGAACATTGGTGAATTTCTGCAGTCGTACGTGGTAGATGTAGATGGTACACACTGTTTCTACAGTGCATGGTGAAAGAGAGAGTAAATGTTTATGGATGTGGTGCCAATCAAGTAGGCTGTTTTGTTCAAGATGGTGTCAAGCTTCTTGAGTGGTTTTGGAGCTGCACCCATGGGCAGTATTCCATCACACTGCTGACTTGTGCCTTGTAGATGGTGGACAAGTTTTGGAGAGTCAGGAGATGAGATATTTGATGCTGAAATCCTAGTGTCTGACCTGCCCCTGTGGCCGAAGTATTTACTGGTCAATGGTAAACTTAAGAGATGTTGGTGGCAAGGGACTCAGCAATAGTAATGCAATTGAACTTCAAGCAGTGATGGTTTGATTCTCTTTGATTGATGATGGTCATTGTATGGCACTTGTGCAGTGCAAATGTTACTTGCCACTAATATTGTCCGGGTCTTAGGACGTATGGACCTGGTCTGCTTCAGTGTCTGAGCAGTCATGAATGGCGCTGAACATTGTGCAACCATCAGTGACCAAACTTCACTCCTGATCTTTATAATGGAGGGAAGGTCATAAGACCTTACCCTGGGGAACTCCTGCAGTGATATCCTAGGGCAAAGATGATTAACATTCAACAATCACAAATATCTTCCAATCAGCGGAGCATTTTTGCCTTAATTCCCACCGACTCTCAATTTGCCAAGGTATATGCAATCAATGGCACCATGAGCCTTGGGTAAACCTGAAATCCTCGTCATGTTTATTGCGTGCTCTATCTACTTCTCTGCTCTACTTTTCTGGAATAAGAGAGAATGAAATGTATTCATCTGTCTAGAAATAATGGACCAGAGGCCTGTGTATGTATCATGGATGTAAAGATGGAGCTGTTACAAATATCACCTGCCTCCAAGGAGTCAGATGCATAAAAGTTCATTGTCACGGTCACTTTCACCAATACTGGCAATACTATCCTCACTTTGATGTGACATTGCGATATGTGAAAGATTTCAGTGAGGGCTTCATTAGTCAAGGGTAGAAACGTGTATCCTACAGTTTGTTGCTGAGTCTGGGTCAAAGAATTGTTCCCTGAACACCCTTGCCAATTATGGCATCCGGTTGAGAGTTCTTCCCAATCATCTCCTCCTCCTTCTTCCATCAGCTGTTTTTTTTTTTTGGATTTCCAATAAAAAAATTACTGGCTTCTACTGAGATTATTATACCTCAATGTGACGCTTATAGTTGCGATGATGCCAATTTATGATCAGATGTATCCTGTCCATCACCACACTTTCAGACTGAGTTGAAATTGCCTCTAATTCATTTTCTAAATCATTTTTGAAGTTCAATTGATAGCAAACCTGATTTGAATATTGAGAATATCCAAATACAACAAATTTATAGCCACCTAAATGGTCCTTAGTTTTAGATTTTCACTAAAATGGACTAAATACATTATTCTGTAAAACAGCAGACTAGATACTACACTAATTCCCAATACTATACCACTCTGTTCCTAGCTTAAATCCTATTACTGTAAACCCTTATGGGTATGAAAAGGTTAATGGAAATTGAAGGTGAGAAAAATAAATCACCTAATCACTACTACCAATCAGGAACGTGACTAAGCACAGCTCTTACGATACTCCGTGTGTAATGGATCACGGTAAATGCCCCGAGCTTGCATTTTTACCTGCTCTGGTCACTGTCTCCTCCCAAGGCCTCTCTGGTTCCACTTCCCAGCTGCTGATCAAGGTAAGGCTGCTACCTGAAACTAGCAGTTGTGATGCCTGCACCAACTTCTCCCAGAATCCGCCTCAGTCACTTCTCACCATTGTCCTTTTGGGATCTTAAATGCAGTCATTTTGGTTCAGAACTCTTCTGGTTCTCATCTTCCTAAACTTTAGTTTCTTGCATCTCAGAACTTTTTCTCTCTTTTTCATTTGGTTATCACAAAGTCTAACTCACTCTTAATAGATCTTTCAGTTCGATCTTTCAGTTATCAAGAATTTTTAAACCCTTTTAGCCAGAACACAGAATTTCAACCAACTTCGGCTTGAACAAGTAGTTCCAAGCAGCCAACTTGTCCTTAACTAATCTGTTTGAAAACAGAACCACAGATGGGAATTTACTGTATCTAACTTGCTGTTCACCTTTTGTTTTACTATTATTTATCTCAGACAGCTTGGTCATCAGATTAGTTGCTGGAAGCAAGCTGATTTTTTCAAGAAATCATCTTCCAGAGACACCAAGTTGTAAAGAGATCATCACCCTAACGTAATATATTGTTTTCCTGACAAAAGTACATGAGCCAACAGGGGCCGTTATAGTGCCTGGAATAGGAAAAGTAACTCCATGTTGAAATGTAACAGGGACAATTCTCTCCTAAGAATAAAGCTTGTGTTAAATCTATCACTGGAGCAAAAGAACTAGGAACTGAATTCTGCCTGTAGCTCACTTCATACATAACCTAGAGGTTCTTTCGACAAATAAAGAAGTTAAGTACTAAAGGGTTCCATTTGGTTTAGGTACCTTGCTGTACGTAATCATTTCACATGACAGAAGATCTGCTTTCTCCCCAGTAGTTTTGTATCCAGATTCTAGAGTATTCAGCTGAATGAGCAGAACAAGATCTCGGAACTTTGAGCACTAGTTTTAAACATAAATGAGTTATGCCCATAACCACATATTTTAGGGCTTTCTTTGGGTATTTCAGTTGATTTAAGACTCAGATGGGTCAGTTTCACAGTAATGGCTTCATCAGGTTGAATTCAACATCAATATTCCAAGGTTCAAACTTTCCTTAGTTTCTTTGTTGTTCAAAGATAATTTTATTTTAAAGCTTTTAGATATCAAAATATATTTTATTTAATATACACCAATGATGGTGTAAATGCTGCAGTGTAAATTTTTAAGGAATTTAGTGTCAGGTTACTTACATGTGGACAACTGCACGCTCTAACAATTTTTTTTTCTGATAAAATCATTTCCAGCTGTATTACTAAACAGTGCCAGGTTATCATTTTTATATTCAGCAAGATTAAAAGAGAACATTGTTATATTACATTACCCAAAACACTGATCCATGAATAATCTTACATTGGTGATTATGCTGGTATTTCTTTGCAGAAACTTGAACTATAAGCGACCAGCATTATTACAGACGTAGTTTGGCTGCAATTTTCCAATTGTATACAAAGCTGAAACCCTTCCCAATTACAGATAAAAGGGGGGAAAGATAAACACTGCCCTGGAAGATGTTAATTGATTTCTCACTATCCCAATGGAATTGCAGAATCTTGAGTGAAATGCCACAGCACTATTAACCATTGATACTATTTCTGCTTTTTATCACCTACTTGTGGGATGTGGGTATTGCTGGTTGGCCAGCATTTATTGCCTAACCCTTGTTGCACTCAAGAAGGTGGTGGTGAGCTGCCTTCTTGAACTCCATGCGCTGTAGGTTGACACACCATTCCCTTAGGGAGGGAATCCCAGGATTTCCCTGGGAGTTCAACTGGTCTCCCACCCATACTAGGAAGTGTTGACCTCTTTCTACACTCAACAGCTTTTGTTTGCATTCTGAAGAGCGCATTTAGTCCACATGGAACATTTATTAGTCATCTAACAGCAATCAGCATCATAGAATCTCTACAGTGTGAAAGCAGGTCATGTGGCCCATCGAGTTCACACCATCCTTTCAAAGAGCATCCCACCCACCTACCTACTTACCCTATCCCTAGCTAATCCACCTAACCTGCTCATTCCTGGACACTATGGGCAATTTAGCATGTCCAATCCACTTAACTAGAACATCTTTGGACAGTAGGAGAAAACCAGAGGAAACACACACAGACACAGGCAGATTGAGCAAATTCCACAAAGATAGTTACCCAAGGCTGGAATTGAACCCAGGTCCTTGGCACTATGAAGTAACCACTGAATCTCTATGCCACCCATAATCATTGACTTAAAATGAATGTTCTCAAGCCCATATCAACTGCCAATGTTTAATTGCCTTCAGAGCAGTCTAGCACTCAACTGAATTCACTGGTGATCTATGGATGTGATGTGAAGTTGAAACAAGCAGGGATGGGTCATGCTGAGACCTCAAAGTAATTGGGCTGTGGCACTTTGAAGTCAAGTTGCAGTTTAAAATCTTTACAATGACTGCAACAAAATCTTTAAAATTTGAATCCGGAATATAGAAAGGGAAAATATCAATTCTTGCCCTTCATGACAGCTGTCAACCTTTGTCCTGATGAGCAGATTCACTAAAATGGGACAGTAATGTAAAAACAAAAATAAAACAGGAGTAAAAGTATAACAGAATTTATTGGTACGGTTGCCTTCCAAACTTTGCAAGGATCTCTTAAAGTAGATGTTGTGCAGTTGGACAGAATTTGTCACTGCACTGCTATGATCTCAGTAGCCTTAAATATGGTTAGGGGACAAAAGTATGAATTCAGGCAAGATGTAGCTGGCTATGTCAAGATTGCTGTACATGAAAACATCATTTTGTGAATATTATAGATAACAATAAAAATTATAGATATTACTGAATGCTGCTCAGATTTATTTGCATTAAACATACCTGAGGAAGTGTTATTCCTGTCAGCACCTTCTTGCAAAGTCTGACTTTAATATTCTGTGCATCAGAAAACCTTCTTATTAAGACAAGTTACTCATTCACTTTGCATGGCATCCAAATATGATTCTGCACAAGCCAATTTGCCACTTTTTTCAGAAAAAGAACCAATGATACCCCTACTGCTTAGTGTGGAGAAGCAAAGCTCATAAAATCAAGCCATGACCCTTGGCAATAGAGGAAAGGGAACAGCTGGAGACAAGCCAGCGTTCTTAACAATGGATAAAACCTCTTTATTAGTTATAGATGGCATTTTGCCCATTGCATAGACATCCTTTGCCGTGAGTGCTGTAGATACTAAGTTAAAATTTGCTGGGTTAGCCAAAATGATGACCTAATGATTAGGAAGGTCACTAATTTTAATGTGTTTTCCTCAAGGAATATTTATGCATTAGATGAAATGTTGTTACTCAGCAGTATGAACTGAACTGTTCCAGGAACTCTGAAAGACTGGAACAGTCTTTAGAAACAGGCAGAACAAATTATTCCTGCTCCTATAATGCTGCTTGACCTGCTGTGTTCATCCAGCCCCATGCTTGTTATCTCGGATTCTCCAGCATCTGCAGTACCTTTTATCTCAGAACGAATTAGGTGTCATGTGGACTATTCATCAAGTAAGAAGGTGTGCTTGATCACAAAATTGTGCTGTGTAAATATCATACAAGTGATTGGATGACACATAGAGTAGATTCTGCTATAACAGGATAGTTGCATTCCTGTTCTGTTTTGGGGCCACTGCTGTTTGTCATTTTTATAAATGACGTGGATGAGGGCATAGAAGGATGGGTTAGTAAATTTGCGGATGACACTAAAGTCGGTGGAGTTGTGGATAGTGCAGAAGAATGTTGCAGGTTACAGAGGGACATAGATAAGCTGCAGAGCTGGGCTGAGAGGTGGCAAATGGAGTTTAATGCAGAAAAGTGTGAGGTGATTCACTTTGGAAGGAGTAACAGGAATACAGAGTACTGGGCTAATGGTAAGTAAGATTCTTGGTAGTGTGGATGAGCAGAGAGATCTCGGTGTCCATGTGCATAGACCCCTGAAAGTTGTCACCCAGGTTGATAGGGTTGCTAAGAAGGCATACAGTGTGCTAGGTTTTATTGGTAGAGGGGTTGAGTTTCGGAGCCATGAGGTCAAGTTGCAGCTGTACAAAACTCTGGTGTGGCCATACTTGGAGTATTGCGTACAGTTCTGGTCGCCGCATTATAGGAAGGATGTGGAAACATTGGAAAGGGTGCAGAGGAGATTTACCAGGATGTTGCCTGGTATGGAGGGAAGGTCTTATGAAGAAATGCTGAGGGACTTGAGGCTGTTTTTGTTAGAGAGAAGAAGGTTAAGAGGTGACTTAATAGAAACATACAAGATGATCAGAGAATTAGATAAGGTGGACAGTGAAAGCCTTTTTCCTCGGATGGTGATGGCTAGCATGAGGGGACATAGCTTTAAATTGAGGGGTGATAGATATAGGACAGATGTCAGAAGTAGATTCTTTACTCAGAGAGTAGTAAGGGTGTGGAATGCCCTGCCTGCAACAGTAGTAGACTCGCCAACTTTGAGGGCATTTAAATGGTTGTTGGATAAACATATGGATGATAATGGAATAGTGTAGGTTAGATGGGTTTCAAATTGGTTTCACAGGTCGGCACAACATTGAGGGCCGAAGGGTCTGTACTGCGCTGTAATGTTCTATGTTCTATGTTCTATGTTCTGTGCAGCATCATATTATAGAAATCGCACTGGAGAAATAACGGGGCCTATGGGAAAAGTAGGGTTAGGGGCAGATCACCAAAAAAATCATGCAAAATTGCTCAAAAATAACTCAAAAACCTCACACACAGGATAGTGCAGTTTAAATAAATGTTTAATTCATATCTAATAATGAAACAAAGTAAATTTAACACCTTACCTTGGAAAAAGTGTCAAGATGACTCGATGGTGGAGGAGATTTTAAGGTTGCCCTGTTGTTAATGCATTATCATCATCATCATCATCATCATCACCTTCAGTTGCAGTTGTGGTTGCAAGGTTAGGGCAAAAAATAGTTAATCCAGAGGTGGACGCCTGTGGTTCATTGTCATCTGACTGTTTCTTGGGGGTTGACTTAAAAAAGGACATTCAGTTTTTGCTGCTTTGCCCTTTTTTATCGTTCATTAGGAAACTGTTCATAGGGTGCCAAATAAGATCTTATGCCACTAACTGCTACCCTGCTGCATTCTGCATTGCAATTGTTGTCCTCTAACAGCTGCAACTGCTTCTCAATCTCCCTCGGTATAGAAAACTAAAAAGAAGTGAAAAGTTCCCGTGGGGCTGCATCCTGGATTTCATTTTCTTCATCTCCAGCTTCCACTTGTAGATCATGTGTAAAGAGGCCTTCACAGTGGGACTCAAGCAGCTGGTCAACATCCTCACTCTCCACTTCTTCAAATCCAACCCGTTTTGCAAGATCAACACAATGTTCTTTGATTCTTGGGAGCTTCTCTGACGGATCAAAGGTTTTAAAGTCTTGGAAAAAATCTGGGAGAAGCTTCCGCCAAACTGCATGCAAGCAGTCTTTACTAACATCAGCCCAAGCCTCCACGATAATGTCAATTGCATTCTTGATGTTAAAGCTCTGCCAAAACTGAAGAACGCTGTCCTTATCCCCCTCAGTGGCTGCAATCAGCCTCTTAAATGTGCACCTTAAATAATAAGCTTTAAAAGCTGCTATTGCACCCTGCTCCGTGAGTTGAAGGAGAAAGGTTGTGTTTGGGGAGAGAAATTGCACTTCGATGTTTTCGGAAAGCTCACCAATGGTGAGTGGATGGCTTGACACATTATCCAGGACGTGGAGAATTTTGAAATCCGACTTTGTTTTCTAAAAAAAACTTCCAAAACATCAAAAATAAGTTCAGAAAAAACTTACCCCATCATCCAATCTCTTTTGCTTGATCTAAAGTCGACACCTAGAGTAGACTCAAGGTATCCTTTCAAGGCTTGTGGGTTGGCGGAGCTTAAGCTTTGAGTCTCCACTGGCATTGGCACCCAGCAACACAGTCATACGATCCTTTGCCATCTTAAAGCCAGCAGCATGAGCTTCATTCGTAGAAATGTAGGTTCTTGATGGCATTCGCTTCCAACATAAACCCATCTCATCCAAATTTGAAAATTGAATGGTAATTTCAGTGCAGACAATCTTGTTTATTGGACATTTTGGACTTTCCTCAATCTGTAATGAGATGATCACAGAAGACATTTTAAGTCACTATTTGTTCACTTTCAACATCATTTTAGCCCATGAAATAGGGGAGACAATGGCATAGTGGTATTATCGCTGGACTGTCAATCCAAAGACCCAGGAAATGTTCTGGGGACATGGCTTCAAATCCCATCGTGGTAGATGGTGGAATTTGAATAAAAATCTAGAGTTAAGTGTCTAATGATGACCATGAATCATTGTCGATTGTCGGGGAAAACCCATCTGGTTCACTAATGTCCTTTAGGGAAGGAAACAGCCATCATTACTTGGTCTGGCCTACATGTGACTCCAGACCCACAACAACATGGTTGACTCTTAACTGCCCTCTGGGTATTTAGGGATGGGCAATAAATGCTGGCCTAGCCAACAATGGTCTCCCGTGAATGAATAAAAAAAACTGCATAGCATAGAATGACAGCCTTATACCTTATGAAAACTACTTAAACCTTCAAGAATGTGAAAAATGAATACATGTTGCAATGGTTAAAATTGTCACCTGCCTTATATTAAAGTCTGAGGGGCAGAAATAGTGCATTTATTAGTTAAAATTGGAGCTGGCTCCTGCAACAGAAGAAATGCGTAGTTCTTCTCAATTACAAAAAATTGCTACATAAGGGATTTAACAACCTGCTGTTAGTTAGCGATTTTTGAAGTGTTTACTGAATTATTCTGAGTACCAAAGGGTTTAACTTTTCTGAATTTCATATCTAATTCGTTTGTTTTCTTAGGTCAGGTCTAGCCTCTGTATTTACTGTACTGCTGCATGCAAAAGATCTTGGTCTTGCATTGATGTTTTATACAGTACATCATCATGTCTCTTAGGAAATCCCAAGTCACATCTTATATCCTGAATACTTTGAGATGCCTTTATAACAACAGCAAACGCAAACAGCAGAATTCAACAAACTGCCAGGAATGACCAGAATTTGTGTTCAGTAGTAAGGAGACATGGGAAAAGGACACAAAGAAAACTCTGCTTTTCTGCATGACATGCCAATAATCTTTAATAAGTAGTTGAACAGACAAGTAGCCTTCATTTAATGAATCATTTGAAGGATGGAACTTCCAAAGAAGCAGAATTCCATGAGCATTGTACTGGCTGGGTTACATTCTCGCAAATTCCAGAATTGGCCTTTATTCCAAAACCTCCTGATTTAGAGGTCCTACTAAAGCTAGTAATAAGATTGTAGTTTGCAGGGACAATTTCATGCTAAGGGAGCAATGCAGTATGCCTAGATATGCATACAACAGACCTTACAAATACTTCCGAGGTCCAATCATTTTTCCTGGCACAAACTGGATTAAGTGTTAAGAAGTGGGGTGCATAGTGCAGTAACAGCCACTATAATTCTTTAAAAAGCCAAATGCACTTTCAGAAATTTTCTGTAACAAGAATTTATAAATTCTGCACTGAAGTCAATGGATGAGGATGAAGGTAAAACTGACCCTTATAAAAAGTTGCACATTACTGTGCACCTATACCTTCCTGCATTTTTTCCTGGCAAAATGCATCAGAGCGGAATCCAACACTGAGTGCCCACTTGAAGTTGATCTGTAACATTGAACGTTAGGTCACATCTATTAAAAAGAGGGGCATAATGGTTGCTAGAAATGCTGGAATGATTGGGAATAATGTGCAAGCACAACTGTGCAACTATTAACAATGGCTGACTGAAGGAAAGCACAGGGACCAAGATTTTCAGATGTTACACAGAAGGTATCGGTTGAAGATATGGGATGGAGGAGAGATGCACTGTAACCCAGAGAGACCAGAAGGCCTGCAGTTACATGTTCAGAAGGCAGAGGTATCTGAGGAGGTGAATGCCAGGTGTACAGCTGAACAAGTTGATATCAGTATAGCTCAAAGTCTAAAAGCCGAGGTACAAACCCCATTTCCACAACATGCTCCGTTAATCTCAGATTAATGCTATAATGCACAACATCATAGTCAATGATAAGTCAAAAAGTTGAATTTTTGAGGCCAATGCTTTCAGCAAAAGTCCATTGGGTTGTCTTTTACACAAGTAATATTTTTGTGCAGTTTAACACATCACCCAACGCATCTAAAATGTCTATCAAAAGAATCTACAGGGAAATGGGGAAAACAATGCCCACACCAGCTATTTGTTGACTCTCTCTCTCTCTCACTCTCTCTCTCTCTCTTTGTCTCTATTGTTATTAAGTTGCTATATGGGCTGGAGCTGCAGTTTCAAAGCGGTCTGAGGGTGGGAAAGAAAGGAAAAGGAAGAGTTGGAAAATGTCTTACTGAAGGCTTCCAGTCCTTCCAGACTTTAGTGCAAGGGATTGGAGTGAGTTTGTATTTATGCAGACCCAGTTAGCAAGGCCTGAGTCTTCCCTCCCTTATATTAAAGTTGAGAATTACAATGATGACAGAAAATACTGATGTTCTCCCATCTAGTTTGCTGTGGAAGTTGGTCCCTGCATCTTGATTCCACATTATTCTGATTTCTGTTGCTCCACATAAAAATCAAAACCATTCTTTCTGCATTCATTGACAAGTAGGAACTGAGAAAATTTGGTGAGAGCAGCCTTTTTAATGAACTTTTTTAATGATTGAGGAATTTAATGTGATGGTAGTGGTTACACTTCAGATCTGAAATTTTGCATTTTGATCCCTGAGAATGTAGGGTTAATTTTTACATGAAATATATGAAATTCTAGAACTAAAGTTGAGAAGTCATCTTTTATATGAGCATGTATGGTATCTACCAACAATTTGAGTCAATTGGGATTCATATTACCCTACTACATTTAACCTTATTTCCAGTCTCAAACTGACATCTTGTAACTATTCAAAAATGGCAGTGATATCTCCCGGATTGACATCCATTGGCGGTCTAGCTTTAGTTTAATACATTGCCTGAATGATAGCACCTCTGGCAGTGCAGCATTCCCTCAGACATGCTCTGAGATGTTGGGTTAGATACAAACAAACAAACAGATGAAGTAGGAACAGAATTAAATTATTGGGCCCTTAATCCTCCATTAAATAAGGTGCAGCTGACACATTTGTGTTTCAAATTCCACATACCCATCTACCTTCGATTCCCTGCTTAACAAGAATTTATACACGTCCACCTTAAAAATATTTAATGACCCTGCTTCTATTGCCTTCTGAGACAAAGTTCCAAATAAAAATTAATACTGCTGATAAAGTCATAGAGTTATACAGGACAGAAATGAACTCTTTGGTCCAACTCATCCATGCTGACCACATATCCTAAATTGACTGAGTCCCATTTGCCAGCATTTGGTCCATATCCCTCTGAACCCTTCCTTTTCATGTACCCATTCAGATACCTTTTAATGTTATAATTGCACTAGGATCCACCACTTCCTCTGGCAGCTCATTCCACACACACACCACCCTCTATGTGCAAAAGTTGCTCCTCAGATCCCTGTGAAATTTTTCCTCACTCACCTTAAAGCGATGACCTTAAAGGACTCCCCTGCCCTGGAAAAAAGATCTTGGGTATTCACCATGTCCCTCGCGATTTTATAATCTTCTATAAGGTCACTCCTCAGCCTCCAACGCTCCAGGGAAAACAGCCCTAGCATATTGAGCCTCTCCCTATAGCTCAAACCCACCAATCCCAGCAACCTCCTTGTTAATCTTTTCTGAACCCGTTCAAATTTAACAATATCTTTTCCATAGCAGGAGACTAGAATTAAATGCAATATTCCAAAACTAGCCTCACCAATGCCCTGCACAGCCATAACATGACGTCCTAACTCCTGTACTCAATGCAATGACCAATGATGGCAAGTGTACCAAATGCCTTCTTCACCAACCTGTCTACCTGTGACTCCACTTTCAAGGAACTATGCACCTACACCGCTAGGTCACTTTGTTCAGCAATGCTCCCCAGGGCCCTACCATTAACTGTATAAGTCCTGCCCAAGTTTGCCTTATCAAATTGCAACGCTTCACATTAATCAAATTAAACTCTGTCTGCCGCTCCTCGGCCTATTGGGCCATCTGGTCAAGATCTCGATGTGCTCTGAAATAATCTTCTTCACTGTCCACTACACCCCACAGTCAGCGGGAAATTGAGAAGCAAATATGTAAGGAGATTTCAGATATCTCTAAGAATAATAGGGTGGCCATGGCAGAGGATTTTAACTTTCCAAACATAGACTGGGACTACCATAGTGCTAAGAGCTTGGATGGAGAGGAGTTTGTTAAGTGTGTACAAGTACATTTCCTGATTCAGTGTGTGGATGCACCTACTAGAGAAGGAGCAAAACTTGACATACTGTTGGGAAATAAGGCAGGGCAGTTGACTGAGGTGTCAGTGGGGGAGTACTTTGGGGCCAATGATCATAATTCCATTAGTTTCAAAATAGTGATAGAAAAGGACACAGCAGATCTAAAAGTTAAAGTTCTAAATTGGAGGAAGGCCAATTTTGATGGTAGTAGACAAGAACTTTCAAAAGTTGATTGGGGGCGGATATTCGCAGGTAAAGGGACAGCTCGAAAGTGGGAAACCTTCAAAACTGAGATAACAAGAGTCCAAAGACAGTATGTTCCTGTAAGGGTGAAGAGCAAAGCTGGTAGGTGTAAGGAATGCTTAATGGCTAGACAAATTCAGGTTTTGGTCAAGAAAAAAAGTCAGCATATGTCAGGTAAAGACAGCTGGGATTGAGTGAATCCCGAGAAGAGTATAAAGGCAGTAGATGTATACTTAAAAGGGAAATCAGGAGGGCAAAAAGGAGGCATGAGATTGATTTGACAAATAGGATTAAGGAGAACCCAAAAGGATTCTCCAATTACATTAGGACAAAAAAGTAACTCGGGAGAGAATAGAGCCCCATAAAGATCAGCAAGGCCATGTATGTGTAGAACCGCAGGAGATTGGGTAGATACTAAATGAGTATTTTGCATCAATGTTTACTGTGAAGAAGGATATGGAAGCTAGAGAACTTAAGGAAATAAATACCGACATCTTGAAAAATGACCATATTACAGAGGAGGTGGTGCTGGATGCCTTAAAATGCATAAAGGTGGATAAATCCCTGGGACCTGATTAGGTGTACCCTAGAACTCCGTGGCAAGCAAGTGAAGAGATTGCTGGGCCCCTTGCTGATATATTTATACCATCGAAAGCCACAGATGACGCGCTGGAAGACTGGAAGTTGGCCACTATTTAAGAAATGCTGACCTTGGTGGTGGGCAAGTTATTGGAAGGGATCCTGAGGGACAGGATTTACAAATTCGAATGATTGGGGTGATATCCAGCATTTGATCGAGAATACCTTCTCAGCCTCTTATCTGTATTGGTTTCTTCCAAGGAATCTGTGGCAGATCGCCCGCATTAGATTTTAGGTCCTTCAGGGTTCCAGGTGTCTATGATTGATGGAATTTATGTTTCAGGTTCTACATCCTGGCAGACCAACCATTCACTCACACTCCAGCTATGGTTGAGGGCATTTGGTTGTAAGTGGGAATGGCTTGTTTGAACTTGGTGAAGACATCAGTGTGTATATGCTCAGTCTCGTTATTACTGGGGTCAAAGACCATAAAATCCATTTCTAAAAGGTCTGTTGGTAAACAAAGATCCCATGCTGGTGTAAAGTTGCTTTGCTACTTTAGCCATAGTACACCTCTCATTATAGTGACAGTAGCATCAATTTCAGCAGCCATCCTGGGCCAGTAACATTGCTTCTTGCTCACGGCTGTGTCTTTTCCATCACTTGCCGTCCTGCTTGATCATGACCTTCCGCCAACATATAACACTTGAGGCATTTGGGAAGAATGTGTTGCTTCACCTCTCATGAACCAGCTGATAGAGGATTCCTTCCTCTTCCCTGACCCTCTTCCAGCATATCAACAGTTTCCCTGCTTGCTGGAACATCCTCCTCAGTAGGCGCTGGACTGAGGTGTGTTGGGCCTTCCAGTAATGGCACAGTCTATTGATGCCCACGTCAACCAGCTCAATCTGTCTGATGTCCCTATTCAAGATAGTTGGCAGAGGTAAAACCTTATCTGGCTGGAAAAGAGAACAAAAAAAACCAAAAACGTTATGAATTCTGGAAATCTGAAACAAAAACAGACATTCCTGGAGAAACTCAATGGGTCTGGGAGCATCTGTGGGAAGAAAGCAGAAAAAAAAATCACTGAACTTGAAACATTAAATCTGCTCTCTCTCCACTGATGCTGTCAGACATGCTAAGTTTCTCCAGAACTTTCAGTTTTTGTCCATACCTGGCTCTACCTGCCAGGGTGCAGTTTGGATCTCACTCATAAATGTTCTGGTTACACTGTTGCACCTTAGTTTGGATGTCATGGGGAATCCGAGTCAGAATGCTGCCTTTGATTTGGCGCATGGGCATGGTATCAACCACAGGATCCTCCAGCCAAACAGGAGTAGATCTCTTTGCATGGTCAGTCTTCTGACTAAGGGCATCAGCATTTGCATTAATATTGCTCAACTTGTATTGGATCTGGAATCAAAAGTGCATGAGTTCAGCAACACATTGAGTTTCTGGTGCTTCCAGCTTGCCGGATGTTTGAAAGTAGCTGAGTGGGTTGTTGTTGGTAAACACTTCAAACTTTGAACTGATCAGAATGTCTTGGAACTTCTAAGAAATAGCTCACCACAAAGTTCACCTCATACAGGAATAATTCTCTCAGTTTCTTTTGTTCAGTGGAGACTCTGACTGGCGTTAATAACAATAAGTTCTCTCTAAGCTCCAGGGTTACCCAGTTGCACGGAGGGTCTGCACACACTCATTCGGTGTACAGATACATTGACTTCTGGTTTCGGAAGCCAAGCACATGGACTTCAGAGGACAGTGCAGTGGCTGGAAAAGTAAGAGGGAATAAAAGGCAGTGCCCAAGTCCCCACTTTCCTCTGCCCTTGAATCTGTGACAACACCATCCCTAGCCCAAGGATGCAAGGGAGATGGAAATCTGGGTAGTCAAGGCCATGAAATTATACAACCTTCTGTTTGAGGGCACAAAAACAGTCTTCATACACTGGATTTTCTGATGCTTAGTAAACTTATCACAGCTTGTATATTCCTTTCCAAGCACTCCTTCAGCATTCCCTGATCTCCTCAGCAAAGTGTGGAGTGGTGGAGCCAACGGTGAATAAACTTGCACAAACCTCCGATGGTAACCAGCTAGAACAAGGAATCCGAGCAGTTCCTTCTTCTCATATGTCAGACCCAGTCCTCTTCTGCTCAGATTTTCTCATCATCAAAATTAATCTCTTCCTTGGTAATGAAGTGCCCCACGTGCTGTACTTTTGTCTGTAAAAGCTGGCACTGCTCTAGTTTGACTTTCAAATTAAACCCATGGCAAGCGAGCTCAGAACAGTGTCTAGTCTTGCCAGTGTCTCGTCAAGTATTGAACCAAAGGTGAATACATTGTCCAGAAGCAGCAAGAGTGACTGGAAATTAAGGAAATTAAGGATTAAGTCAAAAGCTTTATCCATCTCAGACAGGAAGGTGGTAAGGGTATTAAGAATAAAATGGCATTCTTCTGTATTCATAAAGTTATCTGGTGCCCATTTGGAATGGCATCTTTTCAATGCCTTGTTAACAATAGGTAGCTGCTTATAGCTCTGGACCCAGTTGAGAATGCAGAAATATTTTTCACCCACTCAATCCTAGATAAAGAGTGAGCATCCTTCCAAGTCTTTGCATCACACATGGGTCATGTCTGTCTGGGTTTGACCTAAAGATCCAATTCCCTCCTAAACCTCCAACAATCCTGGGGCAGCCTCAGCTTCCTTCATGCCACCATTGACTCTTCCACCATCCACTCCATCTCAGTCAGGCACCTTCCAACCACTTCCACCTCAACTTGATGCCCATCTTGTGGAGTCATGCTGACTATGCCAGAAATATAAATGCGATTTGAAATCACAGACAGCCCAGATTTAACAATTATTGACTTGACTGGCATCAAGTAATTACAGAAAGGGAAATTAAGGAGAAACAAAGAACTCTTTACAGAATGTATATAGAACAAAGCCTGTGAGTTACACTGGGCTGAGGAATCCTTTGTCTATCTGCTTCCTGTACTCATCAGCTCTCTTTCTACCAAAGACACCTTTCTTTGGAGTGAGAATCCATTCAACTGCCCCAGCTTCCTTCCCTCACTATTGACACCTGCTGGTGAAGTACCTGCGAATTACTCAGAATTCTCCATCATCATTGCAACACGCAGATGGACGTCCCATTCTATAAAGCTCAAACTGAGTGGGAGGAAGCAATCCAAAATTAGTGAATGGAATAAAAATGTGCACGTAACTTTCTTTGCTTTCTCTTGGTCATGATCTGATTGAAGTTCTTCCAGCAGCTAAAGAGGATTTTAGTCAACAGAAAATGAACTGCATGCACAAAAGGAGGCAGTTAAAGCCTCTTTAAACCTGCATATCCTGGAATAGAAAATCAAAGGTTTAGATCATATAGATGAACTTAGAGCTAAAAGTAATCCCGAATTTATAGAGGATTAGAGAAAATCCATTGTTATTAAGTGTAATTTGGATAGTTAGTTGGTTGAAACATTTTTTTCAAAAAGTTGGTCTTTAATAAACATTCAGGCATGAGAGAAAATGGAGAACAGAGTATAAAAGAACTGAACAAAATGGTTCAGCATCAGTTCTTAAAAATGAAAAACTCAGTGAAATGTAATATTTGGTATTAAAGAAAAAGAAAGGAAATTGCAGAAAATAGAGGGTAAGAAGGAACTTGACGAGAATCTCCCCTGGGGTGACAGTTGTGCCCAGAAGTTCAATGGGTTTCCAGCAATGTTAACTGATGTTGACTGAGTTAACCGGACTAAATGGCATGATGGCTCAGTGGTTAGCACTGCTGCCTCACAGCACCAGGGACCTGGGTTTGTTTCCAGTGTCAGGCAACTATTTGTGTGGAGTTTGCATGCTCTCCCCAAGTCTGCATGGGTTTCCTTTGGGTGCTACGGTTTCTTCCTACAGTCCAAAGATGTGCAGACTAGGTGGATTGGCCATGCTAAATTGCCCATTGCGTCCAGTGATGTGCAGGCTAGATGGGTTAGCCATAGGGACTGCAAGGTTACTGGGGTAAAGAGTGGGCCTGGGTGGGATGCTCTGAGGGTCGGTGTGGACTTGATGAGCCAAATGGCCTTCTTCCACACTGTAGGGATCCTAAGAAATAATAAAATCTTTGTTTTTTCAATGAAAGCATTCAAAAGGAAATTACATGACTAGTTGAAGAGGGACAGTATTTCGGGCAGGCAAATGGCTCCACAAAAGATGTTTATTTGGAGAGCGAGAACGCAAACAATTCTGTGATCTTTCACAGATGCTATTTCAGGACCCCGACTGTAGGAGTTTAAAAGCCAAAACGTTAAGCCCTACAGTATTTCCAAGACAGAATGTTTAATTGTGAAATGTGACAAAAATAGAAAAAATGTTTACACTGTTGAAATTTGTTATATTTTAAATAGCGGATGGGTTCGGGGGAGGTGATGCTCTATTTGAACCAGAAGTAGTAACCATGAGGAAAATTTGCAGTTGATTTAAAGTGGTTCGTATATGCAATGAATTGCCAGAGGAAGTGATGGATGCAGGTACAGTTATGACATTTTGAAGGCATTTGGGCAGGTATATGAATAGGAAAAGTTTAGAGAGACATGGGACAAACGCAAGCAAATGGGACTAGTATAGTTTTGGAAACTTGGTCGGCAAGGACAAGTTGCACCAAAGGATCTGTCATCGAGTTGTACGAATCTATAAAATGTTTCGGGAATCTGCAATTTTCAAAAAAACTGTTTAAAAAGGAATACTATGAATTTGTAAAAATAGTAAAGGGATTTTTTAGATAATTAGAAAGTGCTAGCCTATATTTCTGAGAAACCATTGACCGTAAATCAATTTTAGAAAGAAGGAAGTTAGAGTGTGGAGGCCAAATGAAGAAAAAGGGAAGATTGAGTATAATTACAACATTTAAAAGGCATCTGAGTGGTTACACGAATAGGAAGGGTTATGGGCCAAATGCTGGCAAATAGGACTAGATTGGTTTAGGATATCTGGTCAACGTGGATGAGTTGCACCAAAGGGTCTATTTCCACGCTGTATAACTCTGTGACTCTATGAGAGGAGGTGGTCAGTAAGCCGAGCTGAAGAGCTGCATAACAGAGCGATCAGAAAATAAAGTTCGGACAGTTGCCATTGATTCCTTCAATTCCAAGAGATTGAACACCCAGAATGAGCTACACCATGGGAAGGAAATGGTGGTTCTGGTAGATTCCATGCTACCGTGGACCTAAGAGCTGGGAAGTGTCTGGAACGATGCGGCCATTGTGAAGAAGATTACAAGGGCAAAATCCTTCTTTACTAGAAAGCTGCTGCCTACGAAGAATCCATTAAAACCTTGAAGGAAATAATCCTTTCCAAGGAAAATCAAGCTTTAAAGAAGTTTGAAATTGGTGCCACACAGGCAGAATGGATGGCCTTAAAGATCAATAAGGGTGTATCTACCACTCCATTTGTAATTTATACTTCATACCAAAGAGAATTTGTCTGTTAATTTATATTTCATCCATATCATGTCAAAGGAAAGGCTGAAAAATCTTTGATAAGTTCTCTATTTTGGTGGGGTTAATTGATACACCACATCTTATGGTTTATGGACCCTCCTTGGGAACTGTAACCACAACAGTAGAGAAATGATAGCTTATATACAACATTGGTGTATCTCTGTTTAAAACACTATGTCTGGATTTATGTCAGTTCCATTCTTGTCATAGATTTTGAGGTCCTGGAGGCAATGTGAATGCTTCTTATATTTCGGAGTTGGCCCCATAATTTGCAGTATTAGTCATTGAAGTATAGACTTTAAAGAGTTCATGTTTTCCAAATAATGAAGTGATTTAATTTTAGTTGGGAGAGGCAGCAGAGAGCAAGTAATAATCAAGGAGTCAAAAAGATAGACGGGAATGTAGAGTACTTAGTTCAGCCATGATCACATTAGATGCTGTAGCAAGCTAAAGAGACTGAGTAACACCTAATTTATATGTTTGTATGTATTCTTTCAATGCAAATAGCTCGATCTAAATGAGAACACTGAGAAACATAAATTCAATGAACAAAAGCAAAGAATCAGGCTCACTGCCTGGAAATACCTTTTTACCATGTGAGTTATTAATTTCTTCTGTAGATTACCCAAACATGTGGTCAGTAAGGATGCAATACAATCTTTCAAAATTAAACTGGACGAGTTCGTGAGAGTCACAGGTGTGCCAAGTTATAAAAAGCAGATGAAGGAAAGCTGAGTTTATATTAATGAGTGACTGCAGCTTTCTAAGGAAGACTGTGAGGCAGGGCAGAGTTATTTTCTGGCTAGCAACTCTGATGGAAACATAGGATAGTATCAAAAAATGTAAAACTCAAACTTAGTGGCTTTTTTTTAAATTAATGAGTGAACTAAAGCAATTTATTTCCATGATTCCCATATGCAGTTTGTAATACCAAATAGAAAGTATTTTTAATTGGTCAGAAAGCTAAACCATTCAGGCACATTTTCTCAATTACATTCTAGTGCAAGCCTTGGCTTTTCTCAGGAGACTGACTTCAATCCTAATGTATTTTTTTCAACCCATCAGGGGATGTAGGCATCACTGTTTAGGCCATCACTTATCGCCCATTCCTGTCAGATTCATAGTCCGAGTTATCACAGGCAGGCAGGAAGGGAAAGATATACGTGGAAAATGTTGGAAAAATACAAGGAAGGTGCAGGTTCTGTCAAATTTAACAGTGGAATCTTCTTAGAATTTTATTACTTATTTGTTTTCTGACAGGCAGATGCCTGCTTGAGTATCGGGAGGGGAGCATAAGCAAGATGCCATGGAGGAGAGATGAGTGGGAAGTCAGACAGAAGTAAAGGAGAGGTCAGGGAGGAGAGGTCATGAAATGTCAGACAGGGTAATGAGTGGGAGGTCATTGTAGGAAGCACAAGATCAGGGGTGAGAAGTCAGCTAGTGGGGAGGACTTGAGAGGTCAGAGAAGGGCAAGGGAATTAGGGAGTCAGTGTTTGGATGGAAATTGTCTGAATGTGCTTCCTGGCTTGCTGTAGTCATGTGACCTCTGCCATGCTGGCAGTTACTGCAAGAAGCCATCATATGACAAATTCAATGAAATTCAATAAAATTCAACAGTTGGACTATTGTCTTGTGAGCTCTTAACAATCAGGGAGGAGGAGAGAGCGAGAGATCAGAAACAGCAACAGCTAGAGGCCAGTGTCAGGCATTGGAATGAGTGTTTAGGGAGAGTAGAAGGCGAGAGATTGGGAAAAGTAAGAGGTCAAGGAGGAGAGAGAGCAGGATTTAGGGAACAAAAGGGAACTTAGGAAGAGAATAGAGTCAAGAGGTTAAGAACGAAGAGAATGCAAAAGAAGGGAAGAAGTAGAAAGAGAAAGGTTAAGGGGAGGGAGTGACTGGGAGGGCCAGGAAAATTAAATGAGAAATCAAGTTGGTAGAGAATGGAACGTCAGAAAGAAGAACAAGAGTGACAGAGAAAGAACAGAACAAAAGATCAGGAAGGGAGAGACCAGGCTTTGACATGAGAGAATAAGTGATTAATGGGAAAGAGTAGGCGATGGTGAGTCAAGAGAGATGGTAATAGTGGAAAACAAACGTGTGGTTGTGAGAAGGGGAGAAGAGAGAGATGGTGAGAAGAACAAGTGAGACAGCAACTGGAGATTGAAAGAGAAGGGCAGAAAGCATTGTGAGAAATGATGAAAGTAGCAGGCTTGCTTCAAGGAGTTTGATGATACATTCCAGATCCTCTTGATCCAAAAGCAGTGCTGGAAATGTATTCAGCTGGTGGATCTAGTAGCCACTGCCTCCCTTTAGCTGCCAGATTTCCATAAGACCTGGGTAGTGCAAATCCTCCCAAGATTTGGGGCATGGAATCTCATGAAATATTATAATTACCAAACCACCTTTCCAGAGTGGGTTAGCTGGTTGATCCCACCAGTGTCAAAGGGACATCTGTATGCAGTTGGTTGTGACTGGCATCATCATCTATGCAAGCCTCCCCATTTGTGTACTCAACACAATTGGAGTGGCACGGTGGCTCAGTGGTTAGCACTGCTGTCTCACAGTGCCAGGGGCCTGGGTTTGATTTCACTCTTGGGTGACTGTCTGTGTGGGTTTCCTCCCACAGTCCAAAGATGCGCAGGTAAGGTGGATTGGCCATGCTAAATTGCCTGTAGTGTTCAGGGATGTGTAGCTTAGGTGGGTTATAGGGGGATGAGTCTGGGTGGGATGCTCTGAGGATCAGTGTGGACTAGTTGGGCCGAAGGACCTGTTTCCACTGATTCTATGAACACATTTTGACACTTAAACACTAAGCTGAAGCGCATCCTCCCAAAGAGCTATGCTTTTCTACCATTCTGTCCTTCTGCTTAAAACCTTCCCTGTGGACAATTGTTCTGCTATCTGGCCCAATAACATTTTTTTAAAATCAAGGAATGCTCCTTTGAAGCTCCATGAATGTTTTACCATATTAGCAGTGCTGCAGAAATGCAAGATATTGTTGTATGCACAATGTTTATTTTGAAAGCACAGGCACCAGAATGTGCAATCCACATAGTTCTGGCAGTAAACCCATGCAAACCCATTGGAAGCCTTTGGGCTGGTTTATTAAGGTTATAGGTGTACTCTCATACTCGGTGGTTAATTGAGGGACCAACTATCAGGAAGAGTCCAGATATCCACCTGTGCCCTTCTGACAAGGTCTCTTACCCTCTTCTCCCTGATCCCCACCCTGCAATCTCTTTCCTGCCTTGGCCTGGGTCTTCCTTAACCTGAGATTTTGATGGGGTGTAATGTGTGTCGTAGCGACTACATCCCACTGGCACTGCTAAGTACAGAAGCTACTGCCTTCTGATTGGCCAACAGTTCGGGCCAATCAAGACATCTGCTCCAGGGTCCTTGACATAGCAGCACGGTCACTCAGTGATTAGCACTGCCGCCTCACAGTGCCAGGGACCTAAGTTCAACTGTAGCCTGGGGTGACTGACTGTGGGGAGTTTGCACATTCTCCCTGTGTCTGCATGGGTTTCCACCGGGTGCTCCAGTTTCCTCCCAACATCCAAAGGTGTGCAGGTTAGGTGGATTGGCCATGCTACAAATTGCCCTGTAACATTGACGAAAGTGATGATTAGGTGGGTTAGCCATGAGATAAACCCCAACCAGGGTTATGGGACGGGTCTGGGTCAGATGCTCTTCGGAGATCGGTGCAGACTCAATGGGCCAAATGGCCTCTTTCTGTACTGTAGGGATTCTGTGATTGTGGGGGAAGATCCATTGCTGGTCTGTTATTTGCCTTAACAGTATAAGTTGTGGAGATGGGAGTAGGCCTTCAGAAAACGAAACATTTCAAGCATCTCCAGCAGCACAAAAGCACAGTATTATAGATGCCAGAGAGCTGAAATCAAAAGCAAAAGTAGCTGGAGAAACTCAGCAGGTCAGGCAGCATATGTGGAGAGACAATAACTTAATCTGTCAGGTCGGTGAACACTTAGCTAACTGAAATATTACTTCATCTTGCCTCCGCAGATGCTACCTGACCTGCTGAGTCCTTTTTTTTTGTTCTGAGCACAGATCTCTCATCAACTGTAGCCAGTGGCTTAGATCATCATTTCATGTGCAAGTACCGTGTGATGCTTTAAATAGCATTGCCTAGGAGACCCCTTTTGCTCTTAGTGCAATATTGCACAGTGTAACAACAGTATATATTTATATAGTACCAGGTATATAATAAAATGTCCCAAGGTGCTTCCCAGGAGCATTATGAAACAAAATATGACACCAAGTCTCGTAAAACAATCATAAATCAGATGATCAACATGCTGGGCAAAGAGGTAGATTCTAAGGAGTGTCTTTAAAAGAAGAAAGCAGAGAGCTGAAGAATCGAAGGTAAGGAATTTCAGAGCTTAGGGCCTTGGCAACTCATGGCATAGCCACCAATGACAGAACACTTTAAAATCAGGAATGCTCAAGGGGCAAAAGAGTAGAATTAGGTGTGTGCAGATATCTGTGTTGTGGAGGACATTACAAAGAGCCGGAAGAGAGGAGTCATTTGAAAACGTGGATGAGAAATTTAAAATTAAACAAAATCTCAAGCATGAGCAGGGGCGACAGGGACTTGTTTCAGGTTATGGCACAGGCAGCAGAGTTTTGAATGTCCTCCTCAAATTTCCAAAAGTTGTGGGAGACCAGCCAGAAGTGCACAAGTCTGGAGGTAACAAAGGTGTGGGATGTGTGTTTCAGTATCAGATGAGTTCCAGCGGGGTAGAGTGAAGTGGTGTTACAAATGTTGAAATAAGCAGTTTTAGCAATGTCACAAATATAACGTCAAAAGCTTGTCTCATAACACTAAAGTTGGGACCACATACGGTAAACTTCAAATTAGTGTTTAGAAGAGGAATTGAAGTTCTTAATAAGGGAATGAATGGAGTTTGGCATAGAGATTGAAATTCATGGTTTTAGTCTTCCCATTATTTAATTGAAACAAATGTCTGTGCAGCCTGCACTGGATATTTGAATACGTAGTCTGATAATTTAACGACAATAGGATGGTTGAGAGAGGTGGAGTCAGGTGTCATCACTGCATCTGTGAAAACTAACATTGTACTTTGGATGATGTTGCACAGGAGCATTATATGGATGAGAAATAGAAAGAGGCAAGAGAGAAAGTGGTATAATAACGATGTCACTGGAATGGTAAGAGAGACAGGTTTATGCTCTGAGAAAGTGAGATCAAATCCTGGAAGTGGGTGGAATTGAACCCAGTCAATACTGGTGACTATGACAACTACGATTTTTATTTTGATAAAAACAATATGGATCACCTGTCCATTAAGAAGGACATCTGCTGTCCCTACCTGATCTGGTCTACATGTAATCCATAGATCCGCAGTGATTGACTAAACAATACCCTCTAAAATCTTCACTCTGAGTGAAATTTGGAATAGGAACCAAATGTTAGCCTTGCCAGCAACAGTCGCATCCCAGGAAAGAATAAAGATGGGGAAAAAAAGAGGGCAGTGTGCAGGAGCAGGAAGACAAGCCCTTGCAAGTGACATTCTGGATGTGTGTGTGATGGCTATTGTTCTATTTCCGAGGGATGATGGGAATGCAACCTCATAATTTTGCTGTGGTCAGTTGAGGGACTAAAGGGATTTCTGGGAAGTGACAACTTCCTAAAGGACAGAGAAAACACTTGAACAAAGAAACTATGATTAAAATCAGCTGACATGGAGGAAAATTTGGACAACTGCTGTTTAGAGAGTATTAGCTCAAGACAGCAGGAGATAGCTCTCACAAAGATAGCTCAGAAAAGACACAGGGCAGATAGGAAAGTATCTAGAGAAAAAGATGAGTTCAGGGCTCAGGCAGAGGGGAGCTTGACAGAAAGATAGGACTTGTGGAAGAGAGAGATGGCAGGGGCAGCAGGTCAGGCAGTTTTGACCTTAATGCGAGCATATCACAGGCACATTATTCTGATTGCTGTATCTTGTATTATTAAAGAATCTGGTTAGAAAACAGGAAATGAAATGTTGAGGTGGTCAAAAATGGAAATGATGTCCTGCAAGAAGCACAGGACTCTAACTTAAATAAATCATCCCTTACCATACCATCGGCTTGTGCCTCAGCTACCAGTGCAAATTGCTACAGTAATACAAGTATGTGCATTCTGCCTACAGTATTTTCTAGGCTATTGATCACCAGTGCCATTACACAGGGAATTGTATGCATACTTAACTCAACTGCAATAAAGACCAAGATGAAAATCATAGGTGAAAATGAATAATGATCAAAGGGACAGAAAATATGGTTACAGATTACCGGATATACGATGTTATTTCAAAGTTTGCATCAGAAAAATGTCAATTCTTGAACAGAAGAGTAGCCTGTGTCACTATGTAAGAAGATCACCACAATCCTTGGATTGGTCACTGGTCCTTAAAATAGAAATGGCAGATAGGCTGAATACAATCATTTGGATTCACTATAGATTCATAGAATCATACAGCGCAGAAATAGACCCTTCAGTCCACCTCATCCATGCTGAACAGATTTCCCAAACAAAACTCATCCCATTTACTAACTTTTGGCCTATATCCCTCTAAACCTTTCCTATTTATGTACAAATCAAAATGTCTTTTAAATTTTGTAACTGTACCCACCTCTTCCTCTTCCTCTGGCAGTTCATTCCATATACGCGCCACCCTCTGTGTGAAAAAGATCCCTTTTAAATCTTTCCCCTCTCACCTTAAACCTATGCCCTCTAGTTTTGGTCTCCCCTATCCCCGGGCTATAGACCTTACCTATGCACCTTATCTATGCCTCTCATGATCTTGTAAACCTCTATAAAATCACCCTTCAATCTCCTACGCTCCAGCGATATGGGAGGATTTGCCTTAGGATGGTCTATGATGCCAATGGACTCTAGCCCACCTCCTGTAGCAAAGACTTCAAGCAATGAGGCTTTAAAGGCTTGTAGTTTTATTGGGATGAATGATTTAAAGGAATGTGACACCAATAACTCACTGTTTCCAGGCTGATAAAATGAGTGAACCAAGTTACTGGCTACCCAGTTGAAAGTGCGTGCTAATATCTACCTTGTTATTGAATTAAGTATGTCGATTTTATTACTATGAAACTCAAGCTCTATAATCAGTGTACCTTTCAAGATACTTTCATTTATGAATAAGACAATGGAACACAAATCCAGGAACAGCAGTAGGCATTCCAGGCTAAGGTACGGGGTTTAGTTCCTTGCCATCAGAATCATACTGGGGACACTTTTGGCATATCTGAGGCATTACAGATTGTGACACAAAATTTGCAGATGTCCAGTTCCTGTTTTATTGACATCATATGTCGGTCATGAATTCAAAATCTCCCCAGTGGTCTCTGACAGGTGCTGACCATGCTAAAGCTGCCTTGATCGAATTACATTGTGATTAAATAGGCCAGTGATAGCTAACAGATGCGTGCATCTGGCAAAAAAAAAGACAGTTACTCACTGGCTTCTTCTGAGTATCTTTAATGCTAAAGACAAGAAGCTGACTACCCAACTATGTGTTATTTATAAGGGTGGTCTTTAAGAAAAATGTGGCTTTTCCAAGAAAATTAGAACACAACACAAATGCATTTATAAATTAAACAGACATTATGATGAATTCAAAGAAATTTATAAATTAAACAAAGTAGTTCTGACGAATTTCTAGAAAACACTGGCTCTGCTTCAAGTGGAATATTGGATGGGATCCTGTTACTGCCCAGATTCAGCAGTGAGTGGGACTTCTGCTCAGAGGTGGCTCATACAATTACATAGTGACCAGCTGATTAGCTATGTGCAGTTGAGCAGCTTGGCTAATTGTGTTGTTAACAAACCCACCATTGCCTTGCAGTGGTCAAAGGTCAGGACTTAATATTTAAATGGAGGCCTAAAACATACCCACTCCCTGCCACACTAGATGCAATCTATCAAACTGCACCCTTCCTCTGTAACATCTCACCGATCTTCCATCACCCTCAAAACTCCCCCTATCACCCTCATCTTGCCTTCTGAAACCACTGAGACATCCATCAATATACTTGATCGACTATCTGCCTTCCTCGAGCTGCCCATGTCACAGTTAACCCTTGGATCCTCAGCCATAGGGGTCCCTCTGTCACTCTTGAACAGCCCACATTTAGCCTTGATCTCCCAGCTTCCCCACTGGCCCACCCACAATCAGCCTAGATCTCTCCTCTATCCTGTCTGTGCTACTTTCACTGTCTCCCATGACCCTTCTGTAGACCTTCCAGAATATGAATTCCCCACCTTCATTGGTCAGCCATGTCCCAATTTCATTGGACAACTGTCAGCTGAGCTTAATTGAACAGCTCGACCTCCTATCCCATGGTTCAACAAACTTTCCCCATTTAAGAAACATAGGTCGTTCTTATTTCCCCATGTGGCTTCATGACAATCTATGAGTTTGGGTTCAAAATAGACTGAAAAGGAGAAAAAAAAGTGAAGAACTGTATTCAGGCTTAGACTTCAAAATAACATTAATTATTATACATTAGAATTAAATATTGCTATGCATGGTAATCATACATAGTTACAGTGGGTAAGGACTAACCCATCTTCTTTGTTAGTCCATGCACACTTTCACAGATTACCAGTCCATGATAGCTTCAAAAGCATTTCCCATAGCCTGCACATTTAAAAGGTCTCTCTCCATCGTGAACTTGCTGAAATTTCAGAAGGTGGAATGAGTGAGTAAATCCCTTCCCATGCTTAGAGCACGCAAGAAGCCGGGCTCCAGTGTTACAGTGCCAATGAATTCCCAGTTGGGGCTGATATTTAAAATCCTACCCACAGTCCCCACATTTCCATGGTGACTCAATGTGAATGCTGATTTTTGACTGTATGATTCATGACTGATCACATCCTGACGAGTATCTCTATCAGAGCCTGAAGTTTATTTTTAATCTCCCGCTCTCATTCCAGAGTGTAGTGCGGTTAACTGTGCCCACACTATTCTATTTGTATCAAGTGATTTGCAGCTCTATGATATCATCACAAGTTGCTTCAGGGTCCGGAAGCCGTACACAGCACTATACACTCCAGATTCACCAGGAAGACTACTACCTCACTTGCTGCATCCCACCTTTTAACCAGTTATGGATCTGAAGGCATGTGTTAGCTGGTAACTAGATCATAAAAGTGCAACTCAATTTGATCATCAAAGGCCGTACCTTTGAATCCCCCCACAGCCACCAGACTATATTTTTGAAATGTATACTATAGCTAACTCATTGCCTTTCCACTCGCCGCACGCCCCAACATATTCCACAGAAATGGTAAGCAAGCAGGTGCTAAGTAGTGCCCACCCTGGCACCCAACTTGTTAAAAAGATAATCAATGAGCAATTGAGCTTGTTAACAAGCAAATTAGCTTGAATATCATGCTGCTAACCCCATAATGTGGTCCATGTGGGCAGACGGGCAGAAGTTATTTTCTTGATCCTTTAAACAAACTTTTCAAAAGGCTGGAAGGAAGAGGACTACATTTTTTATGGGTGCTCTGGGAGCAATGGAGCAATAGCCCACAAGCTGTTACCACCCATCCCTCCCCTTTTCACTTCCTGCATGGACATACAAGCCTATTCAGACTCCCTGAGCTCCTCAAGCTTTACCCAACCAAAATCTGGGATTTAACTGGATTTGAAGGTTTTTGCTGTATTCATCTTGAGACCTACTTGCAGTCCCAGCAGTGCCCACCATTTGGTTTTGGTACTGCTGTGATTGCTCTACCCAAGAATCAGCCACCAACTTACTTCCCACCCTTCACCCCACCATTAGGAAAATTAATTTTTTCCATGCACAATTAACTGGCCCTGGCCCTGGCCCTGGCCCTGGCCCTGGCCCACATTGATTCCTGTTCCTTGGAGCTTCATTAGATTGCACCTACAGTGTCTAATCCCTGGCATTACACTTTGGGAATGATGTGAAGGCTTTAGGAAGGGTGCTGAAAGGAGGGATGAAAATGGTGCCAGGAATGAGGAACTTCGGTGACTTGGATAGATTGGACGAGTTGGGATTGTCAAAGGATGAGAAATAAGTTGCCCTGCTATAGTGTCATCAGCAACAAACTGGCCCAAGGTTTGGCCCCAGCACACTGAAGCCCACAGCACCACGGCCACACTCACTCTCTGCAGCAGTTGGCTCACATAGAAAAGGTTAAACAAATCAAATAAGAGTCAAATAAGAGTCCAGGCTGGTGAACTGAACTGCATGTGTTATGAACAGTGTTCTGTCATTTCTGTCTGTATGTTCTTTACTGTCACTGATTTTTCAGGGGAAAATATTCTGACCTCTAGGCTATGATTATGTAAAAACTATAATCGCTGTTTAGCCCCCACATACATTCACAGATCTTCAAAGAGTCTTACATCATTCAAGAAAGAACAGCATTTATTTCAAGACACGTCAGAGGGGCATCCCTGTGAGATTGTGCTCAGTAAACAATTGGGATCGCCTCTGGCAATGACAGGTTCAGAAAGATTAGCGAATTCAAAGTGACTGTTGTTATCTCTTTTAAATCATGAAGGGGATTGATAGAGTTGATCCAGACGGACAGTTTATTTTGAAACCTGTCAGTCATGAACAATTAGAAATGTTATTCAATAAGTAACATAATCTTCTTCTTCAGTAGTCTTCCTGAAGACAGATCCAAATATAACACAGTGATCTCCTCCACGATTAAGACAGGGAGGCGAGTCCAGAAACCACCCCAGTTACAGCATGGAAAATTAAACTAATACATTATGACTGTTCCTGCCAAGAGGCAACTAGCTCCCCAAGGAGTCTGTGTTGCTATGATAACATACACTTCTACATATTGTATCCTAGAGCTATGGATCATTGTGGTAGAGGCTCCAATATTTTTCATCACATGGCTGACCAAGAATTTCTCCCACCCTTCCCACCTGCTTTCGATGTATATTAAAAGGATTTACAAGTTTATACATATTACATGTTCATCTATCTTTATCTACAGTGGCTGTGCCAGAATTTCCTGCTTCAAACATTTCACACAGCTCTTACGGTGTAGCGACAAGTTTCCAATTTAATGGGATGAAAGTTTGTTAAAAACTTTACTAGTGGAACAACTCAACTCATTAATATTCAGCTTTCTATCTTACCAAACACAGCAAACAAGCGAGACAGAGAGAATAGTCACCTTGGAAATCGGAGTGGGTATCTAACGACTTTGGCTGGTCACTTGCTCCTTTCTGGCTTTCTAATCTGAATCAAACAGACTAGCAAACAGGATGCCAAACAGGTGAGTTGAGGGCGACAGCCTTTGACATCAAAACTGCATTTGACCAAATGTGATATCAAGGGGCTCAAGCAAAGCCAGAGTGCACAGGAACCCTTTCTCCTAGGTCCACTGTGGGTGCTCAGTTGTCCACAGGCCAGCAGCTGCCATGTTGGACAGTAAGCAGAGAGTGGGACATTTTGTTAAAATAGTTAACAGCAGCTGGAGCCTTTAAAATCCAGGCCTTGTCTCTGGAGTGAGAAGAAAAGGATTTTTCTGGAGAAGAGCCCAGATTAGTAGCTGTCTAATCTCTCTGGCAGCTGATTTCTCCCAGGCAGCCTCCTGTACTTTTCAATTCCCAGGAACCAGTCCTACACTGTGTTCTGATCGACTGAAAGATTGGAATGAAATGAAGACACCATGAGAGCTGATTGGCATCTTGGCATCACAGAGTCTGTTTTCAGACCAGCAACACGTGTTAGAGACCCTGTTGGCCTGTCAGCATTTTGACATAGATCAGCACACCCTTTTTGTATGATGTCAGCCTTGGCCCAGGAGTAGGTGACTTACCTCTGAGTCGATTGTGTGTTCACAATTCGGGCCCCACTCCAGACACTGAAGGTGTCTAGGCTGATGTTTAAGTGCTGTACTGTTGGAGGAGCTGTCATACTGAGATGCTATCTGCCTTCTCATGTGAACGTAAGTGACCCCGTGTCACTTTCAGAAAAATTACTTTCCTTGTATCCTTTTCAGTTTGTATCCTAGTGACATGGTCAATCAGTTCATTACAATCTGTGAGACCTTGCTGTGTGTAAGTTGTCTGCCTAACCAAAAAATGTCAAAATATAGAAGATAAGAGCAGGAGTAGGCCATTCGACTCTGTTCTACCATTTAATATGGTCTCGGCTGATTGTTGAGTTCAACACCATAGTCCTGTCCTCCCTCCGCATCCCTTGCTCCCCTTAGCCACATTCGCTATATCTATCTCCTTCCTGAAAATACATAATATTCTGGCCTCAATCACCAAATTCCACAGGCTCACCACTCTTTGGGCGAAGATATTTCTCCTCATGTCAATCCTAAAAGGTTTACCCCTTATTCTTGAACAATGACCCTTGGTTCTGGACTCCCCCACTATCGGGAACATCCTTCCTGAATCTAACCTGTCCCGTTCTGTTTGAAGGTTTCTATGAGATCTCCTCTCATTCTTCCATAATCCAGTTAAAACAATCCTAACCAATCAATTTCTCCTCATACGGCAATCCTACCATCCCGTGAGTCAATTTGGTAAAACTTCACTGCACTGTCTCTACCTTTCCTCAGATAAGGAGACCAAAACTGCAAGCAATATTCCAGGTGTGGCCTCAGAAATGCCCTGTGTAATTGCAGCAAGACATCTCTGCTCCTGCATTCAAAACCTCTCACTACATGTTGCCTGCTGCACCCTCATGCTTAATTTCAGTGACTAGTGCACAAGGACAGCTCAGTCTCATTGAACATTCCCCTGTCTCAATTTACAGTCATTAAAATAATAATCTGCTCTCCTATTTTTGCTGCCAAAGTAGATAGCTTCACATTCATCCACATTAGAGTGCATCTGCCACACATCTACCCATTCACTTAGCTGTCGAAGAAAGAGAGCCCCTCAAAGGTAATTCACTTTGGGAATGCTGTGAGGATGTAAAAAACGCAATACAAATGCAATTTCTTTCTTTCCCAAGAAAGGTGGTTCCACCGCAGTCAACAGGCTCCCCTTCTCTTCATGACAATCCCCAGCCTTTATGTCCCAAGTTGCCACCATTCTCCGATGGAGTAAATAGAGACAGGGAAATGTTCAACAAGACTGAGCTGTCCTTGTGCACCAGTCACTGAAAGTAAGCATGAGGGTGCAGCGGGCAAAAAAGAAGTCAAGATGTATGTTGGCATCATGGCAAGAGAATCTTGCTGGTGGGAAGTGCCAATTAACACACACAGCATAAATCAAAAAGCACTTGCCACAATTTAGCAAATCATTTTCATTGCAGGCAGGCAACACTCCCTGAAGGCAGCTATGCTGCTAGGACATTATGTGAAACAAAGAGACTTTGGCATGTTTGTCCATAAATCTCTGAAGGCAGAAGGCCATGTTGGTAGGGTGGTGAAAAGGGCAAACAGGACAACTGCCTTTATCAATCGAGGCATAGATTACAAAAGCAGGGAAGTCATGCTGGATTTGTACAGAACTTTGGTGAGACCACAGCTAGAGTTCTAGGCACAACATTACAAGAAAGATGTGATTGCACTGCAGGAGGTGCAGAGGATATTCACCAGGACATTGGCTGGGAAGACTTATGTTACGATATGATAAAAATTTGGATAGGCTTGGGTTGTTTCATTGGAGCAGAGAAGACTGAGGAGTGATCTAAGTGAGGTGTACAAGATTATAAGGGGCATAGACAGAGTGGATAAGGAGCAGCTGATCCCCTTAGTTGACGGGTCAGTCACGAGGGGACGTGAGTTCAAGTGAGCGGCAGGAGGTTTAAGGGGAATGTGGGGATAAGCTTTCTTATCCAGAGATTGGTGACAGTCTGCAATGCACTGCCTGGGAGGGTAGTTGAGGCAAGTTGCCTCACATCCTTTAAAAAGTACCTGTATGAGCACTTGGCTTGACATAACATTCAAGGCCACGGGCCAACTGCTGGTAAATAGGATTAAGTTAAATGTTGTATTTTTCTCATGTAGGCACAGACTCGATGGGACACCAAAGGGCCTCTTCTGCATTGTATGGTTCTAAGATTCTATAATTCTCAGCTCCTGCAGAAAGCTAGCATGAGCATGATTTGTTGAGTAGCTTTCTACTGTGCATTAACCATTTCGACGATAGCTTGAACTGATTAAATTACTCATTCAGCACAATTAACACACCTTTTACCGAGTTTTTTAATGTGTATGTACTCTTTCACCTTTCTTTCTTTTGCCATCTTACCTAAAGCCACAAAGTTGGCTATAAGAGACTAAAGGGATGGAAAATGGTCATAATCCACGGCTGATGTGGAAAGTAATCGACTTCCAATACAGATCCCCATGCTTGGAAAAGTAATAGCGTAGGGTTGCCATGCATGCCCTTGAAGTATGAAGAGAGAACAAGTTATGATGTTAGCCAATGTCTAGCGATGATTTAGTGCCTAAACACTCCCAGATGGCATGGGTTCAGCTGCATAAGGGACATACCCAACAAAGCTCACCTTGACCTCTCACTGTTACAATTGATTGGGATCAGCAAGACTTTTCAGGGGAGCCATTAACAGTTCAAAACAAGTGAGAGTTGGGGTGAGGGAATGCCACAAGTACTATTTACCTGGTTTGGCTGAACAAGGTCAGAATTGAGACAAATTCAGGATTAGTACCAGTTTGGCAAAGGTAGGTGTCAGAAGCAAAGCTAGAATCATATCTATGGGTAAATATTAGAATGCACTTTCCAGAATCCAAGGAAATGCCGTCCCAGAAAATTTAATTGAGTTGTTGGATGCGATCAGTCATTGAGGCAGTGCATCACAGTGTGGCTTTGACAGAGTTGTGCCGCTATGTCCTTGAGAGAGAAGAATTGGCATCTCCTGTAAAGTTTTGATGAGATTTGATAATCCACCATATCACTACCCTATAACAAGAACATATCAGAACTGACAAGACTCCTACGACCACTGGGAATCATAGTAGCACACAAAATCACAGCCACACTATGACAAACAATCTCAACAACCAAAGACCCCATACCTATGACATGCAGGACCAATGTAGTTTGCAAAATACCTCACAATGACTGCAACAACCACTACATTGGCCAGACCAGAAGGAAACTCGCCATCAGGATACACAAACACCAGCGAGCAGCAAAACAACACAACAAACTTTCCCTCATCTCAGTGCATTCAGACAACGAAGGCCCTCAATTTAACTGGGATAACAAGACCATCTTAGCACAAGCCAATCTCAGACACACAAGGGAATTCCTAGAGGCCTGGTTTTCAACCCGTAATGCAATCAACAAGTTTGTGGAATTAAACCCCATATACAAACCCACGCAGAACAGAACCAGAAATGACACAACCCAACTTAATGGACCGGATCATATAGATACCAAGCGGAGTAAAAGAACATCAGAGGCCGCAGTGATGACGTTACCTAGAATGGTGACAAAATGTCTGTACGATAACTAGCCAGCTCGACAAGCAAGCCAACAACCACATCCACAACCCAAACTACGAATCTTCACAGGAACTAAGTTGTTTCAAAAATAGTTTTACTGAACCTCAGATATATTGTTCCACCACAAACCTTACAGCATTGTCTCATCAACACTTATTCAATAGTCAATCAAGGCGAATGGCTTGCACATCTGTCTGGCCTGATCCAATTTGACAGTGAATCTTGCAAGTTTCCTGGCTTAATATCTCAGTTCCACTGTCTTATTAACACCTATTCAATATCATCATCAAGGTAAAAGTATATCAGTCTGCCCCAATCCAATTCCCAGCATGCTGTTCAATTCATCAGTTTTCCCAGCAAGGGGTTCAGGTGGACAGTGGTGCTTGTAGCATCCCAAAAGTGCTGTTATTTTCTTTGAAAGGTCTATTCCACTATATACACCACGTGTCATCCAATGTCACCATGTCAGTGATTTCTTGAATTTGTTGTTATTCTCCTGACAGAAAGTAATGTTTCTACATTCTGTGTCATCTGCATCAATTTTGAAACTGTGCCTTGTTAACCCAACTGTGGGCCATTAACATAGACCAAGAAAAGCTGTGGTCCACGTAGTGACACTTGGAGATCCCTGCTGCATACCTTACTAAAATGCGAAAAAATGATCTTTAGCCTTATGATCTAACTAGTGGGCTGCTGAAATGCAGACTCAAATTGAATTTAATCACTGCTATATCTGTGTAAATCAGCCAGAGGAAGATTCAGGCAGGGAACACTAACCTGTTCAGTCCTATAACCTTGTTCACCTTTCCTCTGCTCCTGCTTTGATATGATGCGCCGAAAACTACACTTACATGTGGATGCTAAAACCCATCCACTGAAGGTATGTCAGATAATAGACAGCTCTGGCCAATCTTTCAATTAACATTTAAGTTGGCTGTTGGGCTATTCCTTCAGATTGTTTCATTTTTGAAAAGGAAAAGTCATATTCTGGATCATCAAATCTTCCAAAATGCACGTCAGGTTTTCCTAGAGAGTTTCACTAAATTATAATACATCAGGGGACAGTCTGGCAGGAAACTTCAGAAAATGGCAATGTCACCGTTGTTGGAGGCTGGATAACTGAAGTGAGGCTTTCCAGTTCAAATGGACCTCACTGTGGGAGGTGTGGTGGGGGGTTGGGGGTGTATTGGACAACAGTAACATGATAGATCATTGAGAGAAAGGTTCAGCTCAAGATGACATCAATGGGTTGTACAAGGAGCATGACAAAACACTTGGACCTCCACGCCATCACTACCCTCCTCACAGTAGGCAGATTCTGAATATTGCAATTAAATGGGGCAAAAAGAGTTTGGAAGGATGAGCTCTGAGAGATGTGACAGGATTGTAACTTAGATTTTTCATTTATATGTATAGTTTCCTTTTTAACTCAAAAGTTCTCATTTTCAGTGTGTACTAATTACCCACAAAAAACTTCAAAAATGGTAAAAAGATGTGTTCTCCATTTCTGACAGGGGTTAAAGCGACAAGCACAACTTGTTTACAGAGTTTCCACTAAACTTTGCTGTTTGACACTGACATGCTACTAATCTCAGTTGTGGAGATGCCGGTGTTGGACTGGGGTGAACAAGGTCAGAAATCTGTACAAATCTCAGAGCCTAGAAAGAGTCAAAACTTTCAGCAAACAAATAATTCTTTTCTGAAGATTGATTTGAGCTCTAAAGATTTAAGAAGTGTATTTTAATGCAGAGGATTCAAGGATCATGACTTAGCATTTTGCATGATTCATTCATTCTCTCTTTAATGGTGAATGTGGAAGTTAACTTTGTGGTTAAGCAAGACAGAAACATAAAGCAGATTCATAAACAAACAGATTCCATGCCAATTCTGAAGCAAACTGTTGACCTCGTTTGGGAAGTGTGGTCTTCTGACTGTATCAACAATCGAAGTAGTTCGAGTCCCAAGGCTCAATTTCTGATGCTGTGGACTGGAAGCAATCCTCGGAAGAGGAGGATGAGGAGGGGGAGGACAAGAACACTGGGGAAAGGAATCTCCCCTTGAGCATGATACAGCTCAGCTTCGATGGGTGCTGCAAGGTAAATAGGACCTGACTGACACTTGGTTCCAGTAGATGAAAGCCGGGTGCAGCAGAACATCATCGAATGTAAAACAGTCAGTGATTTTTTTAATGCCCGCATTTGAGTTCTATTGTGGGGTAAACAAAAGCTTCTGTTTGGTTTGATCCTGTTCACTTCTGCTAGTTGTCAATGAAAGCTCATTTTTGGGATTGTCCAATTGCTTGCCTGTACATGATGTTCCTCTACAAGCCTATGCCAAAATATGGGTGCCCTGTGGACAATGAGTGATAGAGAAGTGGTGACCTGGAGAGAGTGATTGGATGGAATGTAGCTAAGAACATATTAACTGTGTGGTGTGGTGGTTAAACAGTGAGAGAATGAGGATATGTGTGAAAGGGTGTGTTAGCCATGCTGGCTATGTGCTGTGAACAGCATGACCCCTTGTGGCTACTGTGCCATTACATTGTCAGTGACGGGCAATACCAGATTGCCAACACTTGGCTGGGTACATAGCGACCTTGGGGCTGGCACAAGTGATGTTGGAGTCTCAGCAGATATCCACTGAGTGGCAAATTGTTCCAGGAAAGGCATACGGTAAGATGGAGATTGAATCAAACATGATCAACACCATTGGAGCAGGGTGCATAGTTACTGAGGTGAATTTGGTAAGATACAGTAAGAGAACCTGCTTAGCATCACTGTGAAAAACCCTACAGCAAACTTGACGCAATTCACATGTAGCCAAAAAACATAAGATTGAACCTAATAACTGCATTTACATGTATATAAAAAGGAAAAGTAGCTAAAGTAAATGTTATTCTCTTAGAAACAGAAACAGCAGAAATTGTCATGTGCAATAAGGAATTGGGAGAGGGAGACATTGAACAAATATTTTCTATCTGTCTTCAAAGTAGAAGACACAAGTTACATACCAGATGTGAAGAAATTAAAGTAAATGATATCAGTAAAGGAAAAGCACTAGAGAAATTCAAGAAACTATAATCTAACAAATCCTCAGGTCCTGATGGGCTACAACCTGGGATTGTATGTTATTTTCATTAAAGTTTAAAAAGAGGAAATTCTGTCTATCAATTTCTTTCATCATGGGTTGTTTGGCAATTTTCTTTCTTTTTCAGCAATTGGTATCAATGGAGATCATACAATGTGATCTGTAATTATTTAGTGTAAGCTTTTTTTGAAGGAGAAAGGAAACATATAGAGTGAGATAATCAGGCATATCATATGAATCAATATCTGGCCTTGAGTCAGAACCTTGTGTATTCAAGTCCCTTACAAGAGATTTAGCAAAGTATTGTGGTGTCTTTCAGATGAGATGTTAAAAAGAAGCTTCAACTGCCCCCTTAGTGGAAGCAAAGAATTTCTAAGGAACTGTTTAGAAAAGAGCAGAAGGATTGCTTCCAGTCTGATCAATAATGACCTTTCAATCAAAACTACAAAAACACAAGAAGGGTCCAGACCTGAAATGTCAGCCTTCCTGCTCCTCTGATGCTGCTTGGCCTGCTGTGTTCATCCAGCTCTACACCTTGTTATCTCAGATTCTCCAGCATCAGCAGTTTCTACTATCTCTACAAAAACACATTGTTTTCTATGCTATTTGTGGGACCTGCTATGTGTTAATTGAATTGCTGTTTCCTATATTACAACAGCGACTACATTTCATTGGTTACGACAAAAAGCCCTACAAATGCAAGTTTTCTCACTCATTAGGGTTGGTCATTTATTTCTAATCATGTGTACGAGACATGTTACAATGTTGAAATGTTACAAAAGGAAGTGAAACTATAGCAATGAGTGAGTTAAAAATTTGAATTGCACTAAATGTTCTTAGCAATGGTAGGGAAATGGACAAGCAGAATGATAACTAATGCAATGTCGCCCACAAGGAATTAGAAATTGCTGCAGCAATGCCCTAGAACAACTTAAAAGCAGTATTAATGCTTGGCTCCATACAAGGATCCCAGGATAAAAAGCACTACATTGCTTAAAATGCAATCTTTAATTTTGAAACAAGTTAAACGTCATGTTTTCTGCATGCTAATTCAAGCTGAAAACAAATATTTTCTTTCATTTGAACACAACAGGAAGAAATCATTTTGAACAGGGTACAAAAAGATGAACATTGACAACATATTCATTTAAAAATATTACCTGATATCTGTAATGACTTTTTCATTATATAGAGTAGAATGTTGAAAGTACTTCTAAACTTTGATTGTAACGTATTGGCGTAGATTTTCTGCTCTTCGGATTGTTGGAGACTGGACTTAAAACCCAGGATGCATATTGGGAATTGCCAAAAAGTTTGACTTTACTTTGTTCTTGTAAAGTCTGCACCACTGACAGCTCCAGCATTTATTGGACATCCTAATTGCCTTGAGAAGGTGGTAGTGAGCTGCTGTCCATGTGGTATAGGTAGCCCGTTAGGGAGGGGGCTCCATGATTTTAATTCAATGATACTGAAGGAACAGTGATATCTTTCTGAGCTAGCATGGCGAGTAACTTGAAGGGTTACTCGCAAATGGTGGTTTTCCCATTTGTTGCCCTTGAGTTTGGAAGGTGCTATCTGAAGAGCCTTGGTGAATTTCTGCAGAGCATTTTGTTTCCGCAGATGCTGCTGCTAATAAGCATCAGTGGTGGAGGGAGTAAATGTTTGTGAATGTGGTGCCAATTAAGTGGGCTGTTTTACTGTAAATTGTATAAACTTACTTGAGTGTTGTTGTAGTTACACACAGCCATAAGTATTCTCTCACATTCCTGACTCAAGCTTTGTAGATGCTGGGCAGCCCTGATGAAGTCAAGAGATTTTCTAGCCTCTGCTCTACAGTTCTAATCATTGTATTTATATGGCCAATCTTCAGTTTCTGATCAGTAGTAATGCTCCGGATATTGATGGGTGGCAGAGGGAGTTGCGGGGGTGCTGGGTGGTATTCGCTGATGGCTGTGCCATTGAATGTCATGGGTCAATTGTTAGATTCTCTCTTGAAGAAGGTGGCCATTCTGCGGGTGTGAGCGTCACTTGCCACTCATCAGCCCAAACCTGATGCTGTTCAGGTTTTGCTGCAGTTTAACATGGATTTCTTCCTCTGGCTGCTGCATTGGAATGCTAATCCATTACAGAAAATATCCAGGTAGGTGTGCAACTTTCAATCTCAGCAACTCTGGTAAAGATGTTATTATCATTTACAAGGCCTGGGCTCAATGGCAAGCAGCGGAGACTGCAATTTTCAACTTCATTCATTAAAACAGTGAATTAAACTTGGCTCAGATAAAACCCACAAAAGATCAGATTTTTACACTGTAAAATCAAACCAACAACCAATAAAGACTGAAATATTAAAGATCAACAGCTCGGAACAATGCACAATCAGATACATACAAGTGTGCTGAAAAATTCTCACCATATTAAGATCACAAACTGCCCGTTTCTACAAAATGAAACATGCAAGACAACCATTCAGTGCTTGTCCTTCCGACAAATGCACTATAAACCACCCTCCAGAGAATTGCTAATAACAAAGCTACTTGACAAAAGGTCATTGGATAAATCTATGTAAATTTAAGGAATGGTTATGAGATTGGCTGATGGCAATGGGAACTTAAGGGAGTTACTCTTGGATCAGATTTAAAAGGACTAATAGAATGCTCCAGGGTTAGTATTGGAGTCACTGTCTCCAGCAGTGTACAGTCGGTGCTCAAACTCATGACGTTTGTAGGTCATTGTGAGTCAAGGGGGATATTTGATTCTGGGAACAGAGGATAAACAAATCGGAACGGAATACATAAATAATGTCTGAATCAGACAATCAGGAAGGCCTGCACATAAAAGGAAATAATAACATGGTGACAATTCCTGAGTGGTGCTGGGATAAGAATGGCTGAATGTGAATTAAATAGATGTTAAATATTTTTCATTTCAATATTTTAAAACTAAAGCCATTGGGGTGGATTTACATGTGCTAAGAAATTGAACATGAATGCTAGAATCATCAAAATTCAAGCTGTGGGATCAAAGGTTTCAAATTTCCTCCTGAGAAAAGAGCCCCACACAAGCTTCCGGTGTATAGGAAGAAGTTAGGTTATGATTTGGGTTGTATATGGACACAACAGGCCTGAAAAGAATGAGATCATCATTTATAGGCTTAGATAAAATTTGTATTTCACATCCCTCGGTATTTTCATCAATTCAAACAGCTTTTGAAAACCTTTGGAAAATCCACTAGGTGAGAGACTTAGGGGATTATTTGTCTGATAGGTTAAGCATATTTTTACTAGTGACAGGTATTAGTGTTCTGCCCTGAAATGATAAGTTAGCCAGGACATATCTGCTTGGAGTAAGTCAAAATGCATTAGAGTACTTTCCCATTGGATAAAGGACTACTGGTGCATTCAAAACTGAAAAGACTTCAAAACTTCCTACCAACACCTGAACATGAAATATCCACTGAGCTTTACCTTATAAAAAATTGCCTGCTGCTTAAAGTTAGCAAAAGAAAATATCCCTCTGTACTATTCCTTTGATTGGAATCTCCTTTCAAACAGAAAACAGTACATAGGCTTGACAATTTCAGTTGGCTCCATTGTTCAAGTTTTATTGTGATAGCTAAGCCTGTTATAAACATTTTGCTGCATCTTCAGAGCAGTTAGCTCAGCAGCGGGTATTTTTATCCAGTTTTTCTGGAGTTTGAGAGTGTTGTTTAATTGTTTTAAGAGGTTCCAATAGGAATATCTGTCTTTGGGGTTTCCGAATTGATATATGTTTGTTTTCACAAATTAATGGCCACATAACTTTTGCTTTCCATTTTGATTAGAGATTTTTTTCTGTGCAGCATGAATTTGACTGGCAATTTATTGTTAGAGATATAATTATTTTCTAGTGCATTTCAAAGGCTTCTTTGCAATTACATGTCCTCTGCAGTCTGTCCATTCTGGAGACTAAGAGTGGCTTGCATGGGGAGGAGATGTGGAGGGCACATGGAACATGGAGGGGGTTGGCATTATGCAGAGATATGGGAATGGTAGATAATAGAAGGCAAAAGTGATTATGAAGGAGTAGGAGGGGACATGGGGAGCAGGAGACAATGTATTGGGTATGAGTATATGAGGAAGCCTGGAGGAGGTATGGTAGATTTTTAGAGGCATGGGGAGTATGAAGTGCTTGGGGTTTGAGAGGGCATGGGCAAACTGGAGTATGGTGTATGGGGGCCTGGAAGGGATTTGAAGACATAAGAGGGCTACACAGAAGCATGTGGGTGTTTATTGAGTGATGTACACCATTTGCATCAACTTGGCAAAATTCTTTTGACAGCCTTTTCCAAATCTGCCACTTACAAGAGCAAGAGCAACAGGTATACGGGAACATTGATACCGACAAATCACCTTCAAAAGAACTCACCGTTCTGATTTACAAAGAAACTTAGAAACATAGAAGGTAGGAGCAGGAGAAGGCCATTCGGCCCTTCAAGCCTGCTCCACCTTTCTTCATGATCATGGCCAATCGTCCAAGTCAACAGCATAATTCCTGCTTTCTCCCCATAACCTTCGATCCCATTCACCCCAAGTGCTATATCTAGCTGTCTCTTGAATACATTCAATGTTTTGGCATCAGCTCCTTCCTGTGGTAATGAATTCCATAGGCTCACCACTCTTTGAGTGAAGAAATATCTCCTCATCTCCGTCCTAAATAATCTAACCTGAATCCTCATACTGTGACCCCTGGTTCTGGACAGACCCACCATCAGGAACATCCTCCCTGCATCTACCCTGTCTAGTCCTGTTAGAATTTTATACGTTTCTATGAGATGCCCTCTCATTTGTCTGAATTCCAGCAAAAACAATTCCAACCTAGTCAATCTCTCCTCATACATCAGACCCGCCATCCCTGGAATGAGCCTGGTAAACCTTCGCTGCACTCCCTTGAGAGCAAGAGCATCCTTCCTCAGAAAATGAGACCAAAACTGCATGCTTATTCCAGGTGTGGCCTCACGAAGGCCCTGTATAACTGTAACAAAATATCCCTGGTCCTGAACTCAAAAGTTCTCCCAATGAAGACCAACATATCATTTGCCTTCTTTACCACCTGCTGCATCTGCATGTTTACCTTCGGCAACTGGTGAATAAGGACACCCAGGTCCCACTGCACACTACTCTCCCAATTTACAGCCGTTCAGGTAGTAATCTGTCTTCTTGTTTTTGCTTCAGAAGTGAATAACCTCACATTTATCCGAATTATACTGCATCTGCCATTGATTTGCCCACTTACCCAACCTGTCAAGATCTTGCTGAAGGAAGGATCTCTGCATCCTCGTCACAGTTCATCCTCCCACCCAACTTGGTACCATCTGCAAACTTTGAGATGTTACATTTGGTTCTCTCCTCCAAATCATTAAAACATATGGTGAATAACTGGGGTCCCAGCACTGATCCCTGTAGCACCCCACTAGTTACTGCCTGCCAATTTGAAAAGGACCATTAATTCCTACTCTTTGTTTCCTCTCTGCCAATCAGTTTTCTATCCATCTCAATACGTTTCCACCAATCCCATGCACATTAATCTTGCACAATAATCTCTTATGCAGGACTTTGTCAAACGCTTTCTGAAAGCCCAAATATACTACATTGACTGGCTCCCCCCTGTCAACTCCACTGTTACATCTTCATAGAATTCCATCAGATTTGTCAAGCATAATTTCCACTTTGTAAATCCATGATGGCTCTGTCTGATCCTACCACTGCTTTCTAAATGCTCCACCATGAAGTCCTCAATAATGGATTCAAGAATTTTCCCCACTACCAATGTTAGGCTTACTGGTCTATCGTTTCCTATTTTTTTTAACCTCCTTTTTGAATATTGGAATGATATTAGCTACCCTCCAACCTGCAGAGACTGTTCCAAAGTCTGTAGAATCCTGGAAGATGACCACCAGTGCATCCATTATTTCTAGAGCCATTACCTTAATTATTCTGGAATGTATATTATCTGTTTTCAATCCCATCAATTTTCCCAACACCATTTCTCTACTAATATTGATGTCCCTCAATTCTTCCCTCTAAATAAATCTTGCATTCTCCAACATTCCTGGTATCTGATTTGTGTCCTTTTTTTGTGAAAGTAGAACCAAAGTATCTATTCCGTTGCTCAGCCATTTCTTTGTCCCCTATTACACATTCCCCTGTTTCTGTCTGTAGGGGACCAACATTTGTCTTCACCTATCTTTTTCACTTCACGTACCTATAGAAACTCTTAGTGTCAGTCATTATGTCCCCTGCAAGTTTACTTTTGTACTGTATTCTCTCCTTCTTAATCAATCCATTGGTCCTTCTTTGCTGAATTCTAAACTGCTCTCAATCCTCAGACATATTATTTTTCCTGTCCAATCTATATGTTTCTTCCTTGGATCCGATTCCATCTCTAAATTCCTTTGTAAACCATGGATTGTCCCTCTTACTCGTTTTTGCTTTTGTGCCAGACAGGAATAAACAGTTGTTGCTGATCCCCCATACATTCTTTGAATGCTTGCCATTGCCCATCCACTGTCATCCTTTTAAGTAACTCCCCACAATCTATCAAGGCCAACTCATGCCTCATGTCTTCATTGTTTCCTTTATTAAGATTCAGCATCCTCGTATCTGAATCAACTACTTCACTTACCATCTTGATAAAAAATTCTATCATGTTATGGTCGCTCTTCCCCAAGGGGTGTCGCACAGTTAGATTGACAATGATTCCCTTCTCATTACATAGCACCTAGTCTAAGATGGCCTGCTCTTTCATTGGTTCCTCCACATATTGGTCAAGAAAACCATCCCATATCCATTCCAGGAATTCCTCCTCCAAGGCATTGTGGCAAATTCGATTTGCCCAATCTATGTGCAGATTAAAATCACCCATTATCACTGATATTCCCTTATCACATGCATCTCTAATTTCCTGCTTAATGCCATTCCCAACATCACCACTGCGGTTTGGAAGCCTATATATGACACCCACAAATGCTTTTTGCCCCCTGGTATTTCTCGATTCTACCATACAGACTCCACATTGTCAGAATTAATATCTTTTCTCCCTATTGTGTTAATTTCCTCTTTAATCAGCAATGTCGCTCTGCCACCTTTTCCTTTTTGCCTGTCCTTCCTAAATACTGAATATCCTGGGACATTCAGTTCCCATCCCTGGTCACCCTGCAACCGTGTCTCCATAATCCTGACTACATTGTAGCCATTTACGTCCATCTGGGCAATCAGTTGATCCACTTTATTGCAAATGCTCTGCGCATTAAGACACAAATCCTTTAAACTTGTCTTTTTAACATTGTCTCACTCTTATTTTTCTCAATAGCCCTGTTTGAATTTTGTCCTTGGTTTCTCTGTTTACCATTTTTCTTTTTCCCTTTCCTACCTTTTAGTTTTGTCCTTGCTCCCTCCTTCTCTGATTCCTTGTATAGATTCCCAAAACTCCTTGCGTATTAGATAAGTAATTTTGAACTGTAACAGTGTCCTTTCACTATCACTGGGTCAGGATGTAGGAACTGTATCACAATGGGTGCACCTTTCCTAAATTGATGTAACAGTTCAAGAAGGTAGCTCAATGCCATCTTCTTGGGGACAATTTGAGATGGCCAGTAAATGTTGGCCTTGCCAGCACTTTTCCTGTTGCAAGATTTTTTTAAAATTTCAAATAGGTAAATTTCTGCTGTCAAGTTGCTACTTGCACTTGACAGCCTTGTATTTTTATAGGAGGATAATAGTTGTACTGGTGTACAAAGTGATGAGGTGCCAGGTTTAGTTTAATCAATCTTCAGTCTGTATCATTTGACTTGCTACTCAACTCTTAAAAATTAAGACTGCAAGGGGGAAGTCAGAGTCTTACTCAAACTTTGAAAATTGGGTTGTACACTGCAATATTATTTTGCTTGGTGAGCTAATTTATATCATTGTGCTTCAGCTCCAAGTAGCAATTATACCACTTTTTGTAACAAAATTTAAGTCACAAATTGAGAAAGGTCTACATGAGTCACCAAGTAGTCTACTCCTTTTGTGCACTCTAACCCATTAATCCCTTGAGCAGATGTTCTGCACACCTTTTTCCTATCCTCAAAGTTAATCTCAAAACTCAAACATATCAATTAATTCCCACAACCCAAGTTTAACCCTGACTGGTTACTAACCACAAATGGCGATTTTATTCCAGCAGCTCTAACTACCATGGCCTTGGAATATCTTGAGATTTGATTGTCTCTATAGTCTTTAATCCCATTTCTACAATTCCTCCAGGGAGACAAATAGCAAAGAATTTGTTGTTTTTACAATGAGAATTTTCCAAATGCAATCTGGGAACACAAGTTGATTTAGTACACATTGAGTAAGTGGTGGAACTTTTTATGCTGAATTTAGAATTTAGGTGACCTTTGATAAGGGATACAAGAGAAATTATGAATGTACAAATGTGCAAATCCTGGGTAGGACAAGGCATAGAATAAGAAATTAGATACAAATAGGAAGAGAGTACTTGTGTGCAATGCAGTGCTGAGTGAATAAACAACAATATTCAGAGATGAAATAAGTATTTAAAATGTGAAAGAAAATATTTTGTCTGTTGTAGCTATGCTGCTAGCTCTTATAGACTCATAGAGTCATACAGCACTGAAATTGGCTGTTCAGTCCAACCAATCCATGCCAACCATAATCCCAAACCAAACAAGTCCCACCCACCTGCGTCTGGCCCATATCCCTCTAAACATTTCTTATTAGTGTACGTATCCAAATGTCTTTTAAATATTGTAACTGTTTCTACGTCCAACACTTCCAATGGAAATTTATTCCACACACGAACCTCTCTCTGTGTAAAAAGTTGCCCTATGTCTTTTTTTTATAACTTTTCTCATCTCGTCTTAAAAATATGTCCACCCATCTTGAAAGCCCCCTCCCTGGGAAAAGACACATGCCATTCACCTTAGCTATTCCCCTCTTGATTTTATAAACCTCTCTAACGTCACCCATCAATCTCCTGCACTTCAGTGAAAAATGTCCTAGCCTATCCAGCCTCTCCTTATAATTCAAACCCTCCAATCAACAGAAGTTGTCTCCCTGAATCACTTCACCTTGCCCTTTCTCCTTTCCAACACTGCATAGATAACTATTGACTAACATAATTGTCTCTGCCTCAATTATACTGATAATTAAGTGATTCCATATTCAAGATAACCTCTTGTGTAAATATGTTCCATTCAACTTTATCCATTTTTTAATGATATTTTTAGTTTGCGTCTTCTTGTTCACAATTGATTAAACAGTAGAAACAATCTTTCTCTCTTCCTCAGAACTATATATAATTTGAAAAACACTATTATGTCCAGTCTATGAAAAAGAAATCACAGCCTTTCAGTTATTCTTCATAACCACGATCTCTCACTCACTGCGTATTTCAATGTTCATCCATCCATGTTCACCCAAGACGTATATCCGTCTTTGATGAATCCTTTCCCAAGCACTGTGTTTGGGACATGCGGTGCATGAAATTGTACATCAGGTATCTCAGGCTGATGCATTGGAAGGCCAGCTATGAAATGTGTGATTTCTGATCTCTTGTCATTTTTATACTAACTATTGCAAATATGCCTATTCACAACGGTATGCATCTAGATTTAATATGAGATTAACTAGTTAATATTTATTGTCACTATCTAGTAAAGAACAGGGGCTCATAACTTTTGTAATGATACAGAAAATTCCACTGCTTCCTCTTTTATAACAGAGACACATTTGGAACCTTGATTGCTATCAATAGCAACTTCACATTCTTAGTTATACCTGATCATTGCATGAGTATTAAACTTACAATGAATTACACAGAACTTCTAGCACAGAAATAGGTCATTTGGCCTTACAAATCTATGCCAGTATTTATGTCCTACATGAAAATCTTCCCATTCTATCTCAGCTAAAACTGATGGCATATCCTTCAATTCATTTTCTCCTTCAAGCATTTAGCTAACTTTAGTTTAAATACATCGGCACTATACTGCCGTTTGAGTCATTGAATTGTGTGATAAAGTGGTGATAAATAACCTGTAGCTGGAGTCAGCTAATGAAAGTCAAGAGTGAATATATTCTGAAATAATTCTTGTTCAATGTCCCAGGTAACACGGTGTCAGGCTCTAGAAATTCATCTGAACATCTCTCCACCTTTCCATTTTGCTTTTCTCCTTTAAGATGCGCTTTATAATCTACCTCCTGACCCAAAATTTTGGTCATTTATCTTATAATATCGTTGTGTGGCCCAATGTTAAATTTTTTTTTGGTAACATTCTTGTGAAATGCCCTGGGTATTTTGTTACATTAAAGGTACCATTAAAAGTTAAGCTGTTATTGCGATAAGGATAAATAAATGGAGAGAGGAGAAAAGATGGTAGATAGAGTTAGATGAATAAATCGATATGCAATGTGGACATGGCAGTATACAGATAGATTATTAAAAAGACAACTAAATCGGTAATAATTAGGTTAGCCCTGCAGTGTTCAGTTGCAAGTGTGCTATTTATAGCAGAGTTTTATCATGGAGAGAATTATTTGTCATAAATCTGTAGGTCCACTCCAGAAGTCTGTTCTGCTCCAAGTACATCCTCATCCCACAGCTATTCACCCAATTCACAAGTATGTCTTTAGCAACTGCACTAGAATTTCTAGGAATGAATTTGTAAAAAAAGTTGGCTCAGTTTTAAAATGATACAGAATTGAAGGCCACCAAAAACACATTCAAAATCACACTGAAGTATCTGTCAAAAATTACTTAAAATCAAATGAAAACAACACAGCTCTTCAGAATATTACAACCTAGTGGCTGGAATCTTACACTTTTTTGGATAAGTGCAAGTTGTTTCAAGTTTGGAGGAGTTAACCCATTGTGAGGCTAAGTGAGTTTTCTCGCTGTAAGTTACCAAACTCTTTGCAGGCCAAGTGACAAGTATCACATTTGTAGCTCTGACCCAGCTTACAACACACTGTTCCCAGAAGAACTTGCCACTTACAGCACATCTGCCAAAAGATTGTATTGAAGATGGCTGAGCCCGCAGTGCACCTCAAGGAGCAGTGGCATCTGCCTTGCCTGTGACTGGTGACTGGACAATGATGGCTGCCAATGGCAATTGGCACCGAAGTTCTCCAACAACGACCAGAAGGTCCCAGTTGACAGGATGGTGCTCAGCAGGGCCGTCTGCTTCCTGGAGGATAGACAGAGGGGGCTGTACCACCACATGATATCTACCTGTTCAGCGATCGCTACGCAGGTCAGTGCTCTGTCCAGGCTTCAGAACACTGTTTAGCAAGCCTGAAAGAAAGGTCCATGACCTTCTCTGTGCTATCAGAGTGAGTGCCACACTCTACTCTCTGCAAGCTCTCTCGATCTCTGCTTCTGTGCTCATCTCACACCAAGGCTTCTGCTATGACATCTCACCTGTTGCATGCAACATTTTCCCTCACTCGCTCCCTCACCCTGAGTCTCCCACAAGACTAACCCTACATTCCCTCCACACTGTCTCCTGAACACTCCTGTGTCTCTGTATGCACCAGCCCTAAGAGCTGTGCCATCCACGTGTGTGTAACCCATTCATCCCCATTCCAGCATAAAACATCCCACTACAGGGCAGAGTGAACATGACTCAGTGGGGCTGAGGAGGAGGGGATTCCAGATGTCAGAGCCCTTACCACGCCCCACAAGAGAAAGAGATGCTCACCATGGCTGGAAAGGACAGGGACAGGTATTGTGGGGCAGAGCCAATGAGTCCCTGCAATGATAAAAATTGCTGGTAACAGCACTGCAATGCTAACATTCACTGAGTGGTCAGTGAGCTGCTTCAGACACTGTTCCCAACCATCAGCCACAATGCATTCTGCCTTTTGCCTCTTATAGTCACGGTGCGCTGAGTACTTTAGCCAAGAGGCAGTTATCCCTCCCCTCAAAGGAGACATCCTCAACCTCAGAGGAAGGGCAAGACCAGAGCGTGGAGGAACCATCAGCAAAGCTGACTACTGGATGTCCACTGGCAATGACACTGAAACTTCAGTCAACTCACTGGACGAAGACAGTATAGGACAGGATGCTGTTGAAAACCTCACACATTCAGTAACTCGGATGGGTGAAGGTGAAATGCCCCAACCCACTGTTCACCTGGAAGAGTGGCAATATCCCAAGCAAATGGTCAGGCCCTTGCAGGAGAGGACCCTGTGGTCCTGACCAATTAGCTGGCAAGAATTTACAATGCTATCAATCTCCTCGCTGAGAAGCTGAATGGAGGCAGCTAGCAGCCAGCAGACACTTTCGTGTCTGCCATGCGGAGACTGTCAGGATTCACTGCACAGCTGCACATATCTGAACTCCATCACCCCAGGCTTTGGACCTCAGGACAAGCCAGAGCGAGGGGAACAGACAGTCTTGGACACAGCCCTGCCCTCACAGGGAGAGAGGCCAGCGCCAGGTGGCACCCAGTGAAAGAGGAACAACAGACAGGTCCCATGGCAGTAACTTAGGACACGGTAGAATTGACTGGGCCCTGCTCCTCCACCCTGCCTGCCCCCACTCCAATCCTTGGAAGCTCAAGTTAGGAAGGGTCACCCTGATTCAGGCAAAAAGATCCTCAGCACGCCTGGCCTATCCAGAATAAAAATGCTGCAGGGGTCACCCTGTCAAAACTCCAGAGCCAATGGGAGAGAGCAGGCATCCTCTACCCCATCTGTAGAAGAGGGGAGCTCATTGTGGCCAGAAGGAGGGTGAGGAAAAGAAAGTATTCGTGAGGGGCCGTAGGGTCCATGGCTGACACTTATGTACATGGTTTGAGTTTGAGATAAAGCTTTGTTTTTAGACCATAAGACCATAAGACCATAAGACACAGGAGTGGAAGTAAGGCCGTTCGGCCCATCGAGTCCACTCCGCCATTCAATCATGGCCGATGGGCATTTCAACTCCACTTACCCACACTCTCCCCGTAGCCCTTGATTCCTTGCGAGATCAAGAATTTATCAATCTCTGCCTTGAAGACATTCAACGTCCCGGCCTCCACTGCTCTCCGTGGCAATGAATTCCACAGGCCCACCACTCTCTGGCTGAAGAAATGTCTCCTCATTTCCGTTCTAAATTGACCCCCTCTAATTCTAAGGCTGTGCCCACGGGTCCTAATCTCCCCACCTAATGGAAACAACTTCCCAGCGTCCACCCTTTCTAAGCCATGCATTATCTTGTAAGTTTCTATTAGATCTCCCCTCAACCTTCTAAACTCTGATGAATACAATCCCAGGATCCTCAGCCGTTCATCGTATGTTAGGCCTACCATGCCAGGGATCATCCGTGTGAATCTCCGCTAGACACGCTCCAGTGCCAGTATGTCCTTCCTGAGGTGCGGGGTCCAAAATTGGACACAGTATTCTAAATGGGGCCTAACTAGAGCTTTATAAAGTCTCAGAAGCACATCGCTGCTTTTATATTCCAACCCTCTTGAGATACATGACAACATTCCATTTGCTTTCTTAATCACGGACTCAACCTGCAAGTTAACTTTTAAAGAATCCTGGACTAGCACTCCAGGATTCATGTGGTTGGCTGTAGCCCTGCTTAAGGCCGAGATAAGTGTAAGAGGCCTGCAATTTGGATGCACTGCACAGAGGTGGGTGTTTACACTGACCACTAATGACAAGGGTAACCAATGGAGTATACGGTATTTGTTCAGTCTGAATTCTTCGGCCCCTGCCTTTCAACATTGCCCACTGATTGCTGGCTGTGTGCATGGGAATGTGTATCTCAGGCACTTCACCAGCAGTGACAGTGCCAGGGAAATGAAACACACAGAGAGAGTCAATGCTCTGCAACAACCAAGGAGTACACAGGCAGCATGCTTGTGTTAGCAATCTTTCATGTGTGCAGCACCAATATTCTTCCGCTGTAAATGCCCAGTGACCAGTTATAGATGCAGCTCCTTCCCTCACACCTCAGACCCCTTACCCCTCCCATTGTGAGTGATTCACAGTCATCCTCCTGGACATTATGCAATGTGCTTCATGATGGAAATGACAGTGAGTGGTTCTCTGCCACAGCTTTTCAGATTCCCAAAACCTCCTTCTGCCCACTCAGTGCTCCTTCCATCAATACTGCAGGCTTCAAATGTCCTTAGGTCATCACCCAAGCAAGATAAATGTGCCTACAGAGACAACAAGGTGTAGACTGGATGAACACAGCAGGCCAAGCAGCATCAGAGGAGCAGGAAAACTGACGTTTCGGGGCGAGACCCTTCTTCAGAAATGGGGGAGGGAAAGGGGTTTCTGAAATAAATAGGGAGAGAGGGGGAGGCGGATAGACGATGGATAAAGGAGAAGATAGGTGGAGAGAAGACAGACAGGTCAAAGATGCTGGGTTGGAGCCAGTAAAGGTGAGTGTAGGTGGGGAGTTAGGGAGGGGATAGGTCGCTCCAGGGAGGACGGACAAGTTAAGGAGGCGGGATGACGTTAATGGGTAGGAGATGGGGGTGGGGCTTGAGGTGGGAGGAGTGGATAGGTGAGAGGAAGGACAGGTTAGGGAGACAGGGACAAGATGGGCTGGTATTGGGATGCAGTAAGAGGAGGGGAGATTTTGAAGCTTGTGAAGTCCACATTGATACCATTGGGCTGCAGGGTTCCCGAGCGAAATATGAGACGCTGTTCCTGCAGCTTTCGGGTGGCATCCTTATGGCAATGCAGAAGGCCCAGGATGGACATGTCATCGATGGAGTGGGAGGGGGAGTAGAAATGGTTCACGACTGGGAGGTGTAGTTGTTTGTTGCGAACCGAGTGTAGGTTTTCCACAAAGCGGTCCCCAAGCCTCCGCTTGGTTTCCCCAATGTAGAGGAGGCCACAACGGGAACAGCGGATACAGTATACCACATTAGCAGATGTGCAGGTGAACATCTGCTTGATGTGGAAGGTCTTCTTAGGTCCTGAGATGGGGGTGAGGGGGGAGGCGTAGGGGCCGGTGTAGCACTTCCTGCGGTTGCAGGGAAAAGTGCTGGGTGTTGAGGGGCTGGAGGGGAGTGTGGACAAGGGAGTCATGGAGAGAGTGGTCCCTCTGGAAAGCAGATAAAGGTGGGGAGGGAAAAATGTCTTTGGTGGTAGGGTTGGATTGCAGATGGCGGAAAAGTCGAAGGGTGATGAGTTGGATTCGGAGGTTGGTGGGGTGGTACGTGCGGATGAGGGGGATTCATTTTTGGTTGTTACTGCAGGGAGGAGGTGTCAGGGATGAATTGCGGGAAATGCAAGAGACACGGTCGAGGGCGTTTTCGACCACTGTGGAGGGGAAGTTGCGGTCCTTGAATAACGAGGACATCTGGGAGTGGAATGCCTCATCTCGGGAGCAGATGCGGCAAAGGCGAAGGAATTGGGAATAGGGGATGGCATTTTTGCAGGAAGATGGGTGAGAGGAGGTGTATTCTAGGTAGTTGTGGGAGTCGGCAGGCTTGAAATGGATATCGGTTTCCAGGTGGATGCCAGAGATGGAGACAGAGAGGTCCAGGAAGGAGAGAGAGGTATCAGAGATGGTCCAGGTGAACTTAAGGTTGGGGTGGAAGGTGTTAGTGAAGTGGATGAACTGTTTGAGCTCCTCATGGGAGCACGAGGTGGCGCCGATATGGTCACCGATGTAACGGAGAAAGAGGTGAGGGATAGGGCCAGTGTAACTTTGGAAAAGGGATTGTTCCACATATCTTCCAAAGAGGCAGGCATAGCTTGGGCCCATGTGGGTACCCATGGCCACCCCCTTTGTCTGTATTGAAGGAGAAGTTGTTAAAGGTGTGGACGAGTTCAGCTAAGCGGATGAGTGGAGGGGGACTGGTTGGGCCTGCGGGACGGGAAGAAGCAGAGGTCCTTTAGGCCATCTGCATGGGGATTGCAAGTGTACAGGGACTGGATGTTCATGGGTAAAGATGAGGTGTTGGGGACCAGGGAATCAGACGTTTTGGAGGAGGTGGAGGGTGTGGGTAGTGTCACGGACCTAGGTGGGGAGTTTCTGGGCCAAGGGGGAGAAAATGGAGTCGAGATAAGTGGAGATGAGTTCGGTGGGGCAGGAGCAGGCAGAGACAATGGGTCGACCAGGGCATTCAGATTTGTGGATTTTGGGAAGGAGATAGAAACGGGCGATGTGGGGTTGGGGAACGATGAGTTTGGAGGCTGTGGGTGGGAGGTTACCTGAAGTGATGAGGTTGTGGATGTTCTGGGAGATGATGGTTTGGTGGTCGGGTGTGGGGGTCATGATCAAGGAGACGGTAGGAGGAGGTGTCGGAGAGTTGGCGCCTGGCCTCAGTGATGCAGAGGTCAGAGTGCCATACTACAACTGCACCTCCCTTGTCTGCGGGTTTGATGGTGAGGTTAGGGTTGGAGTGGAGGGCTGCACGTCCTGTGGGGGAGAGGTTGGAGTGGGTGAGAGGGGTGGAGAGGTTGAGACGATTGATGTCTTGATGGCAGTTAGAGATGAAGAGGTCGAGGGAGGGTAGGAGGCCATGGGATGGTATCCAGGAGGAGGGGGTGTGTTGGAGGCGGGAGAAGGGGTCAGTAGAGGGAGGGTTAGGCTCACGGTTAAAGAAGTAAGTGCGGAGGCGGAGGCGGCAGAAAAACTGTTCAACATCCAAACATGAGTTGTATTCGTCGATGTTTGGGTGGAGGGGGACAAAGGTGAGCCCTTTACTGAGAACTGACCATTCGTCCTCAGTGAGGGGGAGGTCTAGGGGGATGGCGAAGACTCAGCAGGGCTGGGTGCTATTGTCTCCTCTGGAGCTGTTGGCTGTGGAGGTGGTGGGCGGAGTGACGTCGGCAGTGGGCGGAGCAACATAGGCCAGTAAATCTTGGATGTTGGTGGCAATGGCGTCCTCGATGTCTGTGGTGTTGGCCTCAGAAACGGAGGCGGCATCAGCAGCGTAGTCGATGGCGTTGGCTGTACCGGAAGTGGCATACCGGGCGGCGGCGGATGTAACGTCATCCGTGGGTGCTCCAAAGGTGGCCACATGGCCAATGGCGGCGGGCACGTGGTGGGGAAGGTCCTGGGCAGGGTGGCAGGCACCAGTGAGTTTAAAGTACTTTCGGCTTGTCGTGCTCTCTGATGCTGCTTGGCCTGCTGTGCTCATCCGGCTCTACACCTCGTTATCTCAGATTCTCCAGCATCGGCAGTTCCTACTATAAATGTGCCTACACCTGCCTCACTTCCACCACCTGTCCAATCCCAACTGACTTTCCTACATCCTTCTGCCCTGCTTTCATTCTTAGATGTATGATATACCGTTTGCCTCCTGTATCCGGGATAAATTCCTGATCTTTCCCACGGGTTCCATCAAAAAAGCCATTTCCAGATGTTAAGCAACTAACACCCTAAGAATATTTAAGCTAAGAAGTGACTTTAGCCATGGAGAAAACAAAAGATAAAACCAGTTTGAGTTCTCATTGCAGCTAGTCTTCAAATCCCAGATGGCCATCAGAATGGGATGACACGTCCTGGGGAATGCTCTTTAATTGATTAGTCAAAGGTGCCTTTAGAGCATGTCAACAAACAACAGCGTTGCTTGTGTCCATTGGTATGTCTGAGGTCTTGACTTTTCTGACCTTCTTTACAACCTTCTGTTGTGTGAGAGAGACAGCACCCAAGGCTTTGCACATTGCAGAAATTATGTTGTTTATACAGCTGCAATTAGTTTTTTTAAAAATTGTCCCAAGCGCCAAAACAGTAAATGTTCTTGCTGAGCAACGGCTTAGGAAGCATGCATCCCCAAAAGAGTCCCATTTTGCAATAAATAAACTTCAATAACTGAACATCCAAAAACACTGTTCTTTCACAATGACCGACTGACCACCTCCTTGCCCTCTGCGTCTTTTCGGGTCATGTTATTCAGGAAATGCTGAGATGAATGAGTACCAACAGAATGAACAAACTTTACACAGTGTACCTCAACTAGATGCCATTATATTAAGCCTGAGTTGGCTATTGTCACAATTACTTTTCTGTTTGTATTGCACTCAAAGCACTCAAAGTTGTTCGTTCTTCAGCACCTAAGTAATTATAAAAGTATTTGAATTTGTGCCTAAAGTGTTATGAACTGAGAACAAAAATGAAATGTAGAAAACTGCAGTAAAAGAATCCTAAACTTTCTAAAACTGTCATTCAGTTACAATATCCTGCAACTTTATTTTTTCACTGTGTGACAAATACTTGGTGTCAGAGTGAGGCCTAGTTCCATTCATTCGCAAAAGCTGGTGGTTTCCAAAATAATTAATACATGCAAAATGTGCAAATGTTATGCATAAAAGCAATTCACATGTCAACACAGTAAACGTGCAAAAGGTTACAAATAAATAGTTTATATTCATTCACAGGAGGTGGTCTTCATTGATTGGGGCAGCATTTATGACACATCCATAGTTGCCCTTGAGGAGCTGGCAAAGAGCTGCCTTCTGACATTGCTGCAGTCAATTTGGTGCACTATACACACAATGCTGCTAGGGATTAAGTTCCAGGTTTTTGACCCAGCAACGCCGACAGAACGACAATATATTTCCAAGTCATAATGGCGAGTTGCTTGGAGAAGAACTTGTAGGTGGTGTTCTCATGTAACAACTGCCCATTGGTTGTGGGTTTGGAAGGAGCGGCCTGAGCAATCTTCGGGAACTTCTGCAATGCACCTTATAGATAGTACACACTGCTGCTTCTGAATATTGATGATGGAAGGAGATAATATCTGTGCATGTGGTGCCAAACAGAGTGAGCTGCTTTGCCCTGGATGGTGTCAGGCTTCCTGAGAACAGTTGCAGCTGCACTCAACTAGACAAGTGAAACGCAACACTCTTGACTTTCTGTCTTACAGCACTGTTGATGTTGTCATCCATCACTTTATTGCTGATGAGAGTAAATCAATGGAGCTGTAACCGGCCAGGTTGGATTTGTCCTGCTCTTCGTGTATAGGACATATCTGGGCAATTTTCCACATTGCCGGGTAGATGCCACTGTTATGGCTGTACAGGAGCAACTTGGCTAGGGGTGCGGCAAATTCTGGAGAAATCAGTAATCTGTCTGTCATGATGAATGCAAGATGAAAAAGTTCAATAGCATTTTTTTAATTTCAGCAATACTCACGCTTCTAATCTACTGCTCCTGTGTATAGTCAATCTCAGTGTCAAATAAGGCTCAGCAGTGACCAGGCCTGAAGTGACTTTCAACTCATCAAAGCTGCTATCCCCGTAGAAGGCCAAACAAGCGGCATAGATGCCTCCAAATTCTCAGCAATTTGTAGACACACTCTTTGCAGGACATTAGCTCAGAGGAACAGTGGTCAATGTTCAAACAGACTGAACTATTCTAAGTAATGCTCAACCACATTAGTTCCATTGGCTGCATTATTACACTCAAAAATTAGCGCAAAACAGAGAAAAAATTAACCTACATTGTTCAAACTAAGAAAAGAAAGTACGTCTTCCTTGACATTTAATTGTTATTTTCCTAAACTGTTTCAAAGATTTAACACCAAGTACAAAACCAGGCTTAAAACATGGCATTTTGATACTCAATTTATTTCCAAATCCATTCTGTTAAGTCCTGTCAGGCTCTTACTTACTTCAATAAGATCACCACTCATTCTTCTAATCTCCAAAGGTAGAGCCAAAACTGTTCAACATTTCTTCATCAGGTAAACCTTTCATCTCAGCCATAGAAAAAATACAATTGTTTCTCATGAAGTTATATCCTTTTTCAAATAAGGAGACCAACATTGGAAACAGTAGTCTAGAACTAGTCTCACCAATGCACTGTGGAAACATTAACAACATCAAAATATCAGCAAGTTCCCTTTAAGCAAAACATTATCCAGCCTTGCAACTACATCATTCCTTCATTGTCACTTGGTCACAATCCTGTAACTCTTTCCTCTAATAGCGCTATGGGTGAACGAAGATTACAGAGACAATGCTTCTTCAAGATGGCATCTCACAACTAACTTATCAAAGATAATTAGAGATGGATATCAACTGCTGGCCCTGTCAACAATTCTCATGTCGATGAACACATTATAAAAAACTGAATTTTCTTTTTGGGGGACATGCGGGTCATGCCAAGTTTGGTGGAAAGATTGTGGCTTTGAGGCTGACGGCGTCTTCTCACTGTATCATACCAATCTCACCGCATACATTGGCGTTTCAGTTTTAAGGGTGAATATCACATCTGACATCCGCCCCACTTTAACACACGTCTTTCGCAGCAACTCGCCACTCACTGGAGACCAGCATCCCTGGTGCAGGCACTATATTTTAAAATGCTACTGCATGCCCAGACATGCAATGTCAGTCAAAACTTTCAAAAGATGGACATGGCCCCACAGCTCCTACTGGACTCAGCCCCACAGCTCCTACTGGACACGGTCCCACAGCTCCTACTGGACTCAGCCCCACAGCTCCTACTGGACACAGTCCCACAGCTCCTACTGGACGTGGTTCCACAGCTTCTACTGGACACCGTCCCACAGCTCCTACTGGACATGGCCCCACAGCTCCTACTGGACACAGCCCCACAGCTCCTACTGGACATGGCCCCACAGCTCCTACTGGACTCAGCCCCACAGCTCCTACTGGACATGGCCCCACAGCTCCTACTGGACACGGTCCCACAGCTCCTACTGGACTCAGCCCCACAGCTCCTACTGGACACGGCCCCACAGCTCCTACTGAACACGGCCCCACAGCTCCGACTGGATGTGGTTCCACAGCTCCTACTGGACACAGTCCCGCAGCTCCTATTGGACATGATGGTGCACAGCAGAAGTTCCTCCTGCCCCAGGACCTGCAGTGAAAACCACAACACTAGACTATGCCAGCCTGCAGTCTGAAAGGAATATCTAACACTACTGGAAGAAGGTCAATGTCCTTCTTGACTCTACCAGCATAAGTGCCACCATCTTCTCTCTGATACCTCACAGTCACTTTAGCACTGCCACCTTCCACCCAGGCTCACTCTCACTATTGCCTGCAACGTCTTTGCCACCCCCACCACAACCGGTGATACCAAAAACCCTGCATGCCTACTGTGCTGCCTATGCACTTGCTCAAGACACCTCCACATCTGCACCAACAGTAATGCTGTGGCACCCACTTTCATCTTCCACAACACCTGATTCTCTGTCATTTCAGGAGCAAAACAACCATCATGCAACAGAAAGAGTCAAGATGGATGATGTGATGTCCTCCAGTTGACTCCTCACCCCTTATCAAAGGCCTGACTCTGACCACCTTTGGCAGGGACTTGTCAATGTCAAGCCGCACATATTAAAGGGGGTGTTACGCAGCCTGCATGATAACATGTTTCTCTCTTCCATTTCTACAGGAATTAACCACGATTTCAGTGTTTTTCAAGAATTCAATTTGTATCATATCTATGCCAAAATCTATCAAAAGATGAAATACCAAGTCTAATGAAATCTAGTTTAATGTTATTTATTACTAGTCATGGATTACCAAGAATAGAATATCTAGCAACTTCTAAATATAAAATATCCATCAACATTTAAAGCGAGGTTTTACCATAAAGCCCTGAGCACGTAACATATCTTCTCACAGACATCTCATTTTTTGAAAATTGTTATCTTTAGTGTTTCTTATACTTCTGAAATTTTGGGCAAAGGGTTTTATTTTGTACTTTTTAGATCTTTCTGGCTTTGCAAATGTATGTGTTAACCCTCTACATAGATACTTTCAAGTGATGTTGTATCATTTAACATGATTCTTGGATTATTCCTTAAAGATTCTTTGACGAAGTTGAGATTTACCTACTTGATTTGTTTGTGATGTTTTTAACACTTCTCTGGAGACTTCTTTAATCTCTCCCTTATGTTTTCAATCTTAAAAAAATCCTGTAAACGCTTATCTGTCAAAAAGATGTTTCATTTCTGTTTTTGTGACTGTAGTTTGATGTTGATATCTGATGGTATTTATGTGAAAATGGTTGGTTGCCATCTTATAACAGTTCGTTGCTTCATGTTTTATGTTTCCAGTAACTCTCATGAGCTTAACATCTTATTTTCACACCATTTCTCTTTCCAGACTGTCATCTCAGAGATTAAATTGTTACTTGTACCTCTCTGTATTGTGAACTATACTATTAATTAATGGCATTGTTGTGTTTTCTTCATGCCTCCTTTTAGGTAAATCCTAATTTCAAATTGGACCTTACAGGCTTTACCTGTTAGCTGCAAATGGAGTCTTCAATTATTAACTCGTTCTACATGAATCTTTATTTTTAATGTTTTTAATATTTATGTGTGTCCTGCCTAATTACTTATATCTCTTTCTCAATCAAAGCTACATAACTAATCAGGACTCATTACATGTTATCCACTGATGCCTTTGAACCTAGAGGGCCCAGGCTTGCTGAGAATCTGCTGCCCAGATACAGTTTGTACTGCAACAGTGTTTAGGAGCACAGGCAAGGAGAGAGAGGTTGAAGAGCAGGCACTTCTAAAGTATCCTTGGATAAATCATCCGAGATACCTGTAGGTTGCTCCTTCCCCCAGTAAGTGCCTGCTAGTGCCATCCTGACTCCCTGAGAGGAGGAGGAACCTGGAATGAGATCAAAATCCCTCATCCTCCTCTCACCTTGTTAGTGCTGAGTACCGATGACTGAAGTGATGGAATGCAGATCCAGGTTTATGTTCAGCAGGCACTGAGAATTCTGTCTGATGTGGGCTTCCATAGCCAGTTACCAACCTGTTCAGGGAGGCAGCAAGGTGTACGCATGCTGGAGCCAGCCCTTATAGGTGGAGCCCTCCACCCTTTGTTCCAGCTTGCTAACTGTGTCTGGCATACCTGCGTAATATCCCTGAGCCTGTCTCTGCAGGTTGATAAAGTCATAAATGTCCAATAACTGGGGATCATCTGCTATCTGGGGCTGAGCAGGGAGGAAAAGCCAGGGAACTATAGACTGGTGAGCCTGACATCGGTGGTGGGCAAGTTGTTGGAGGGAGTCCTAAGGGAGAGGATTTACATGTATTTGCAGCAAGGACTGATTTGTCAGTCAGTGTGGCTTGGGAAATTGTGTCTCATGCAGAACAGTGGATGTGATCTATATGGACTTCAGTAAGGTGTTCAATAAGGTTCCCCATGGTAGACTGTTAGTAAGGTTAAATCACATGGAATACAGGGAGAACTAACTAATTGGATACAGAACTGGCTCAAAGATAGGAGGCAGAGGGTGGTGGTGGAGGGCTGCTTTTCAGACTGGAGGCCTGTGACCAGCGGAGTGCCGCAAGGATTTGGGCTGGGTCATTTATATAAATGATTTGGAATTCAACATAGGAGGTATGGTTAGTAAGTTTGCAGATGATACCAAAATTGGACGTGTACAGGAAAGCAAAGAAGATCATCTCTGTGTACAGCGGGATGTTGATCAGATGGGCTAATGGACCAAGGAGCGGCAGATGGAGTTCAATTTCGCTAAACGTGAGATGCCATATTTTGGAAAGACAAATCAGGGCAGGGTTTATACACGTAATAGAAAGGTCCTGGGGAGTGATGCTGAACAAAGAGACCTGGGAGTGGAGGTTCATATTTCCTTGAAAGTGGAATCACAGGTGGATAGGATAGTGAAGAAGGTGTTTGGTTTGCTTGCCTTTATTGCTCAGTGCATTGAGTAAAGGAGTTGGGAGGTCATGTTGCGGTTGTACAGGACATTGGTTAGGCTGCTAATGGAATACTGCATGCAATTCTGGTCTCCCTGCTATAGGAAGGATGTTGTGAAACTTGAAAGGTTTCAGCAAAGGTTTACAAGGATGTTGCCAGGGTTGGAGGGTTTGAACTATAAGGAGAGACTAAATGGACTGAGGTTATTTTCCCTGGAGCATCGGAGGCTGAGGGGTGACCTTACAGAGGCTTATAAAAGGGGCTTGAATAGTATAAATAGACAAGGTCTTTTCTCCAGGGTGAGGGAGTCCAAGATGAGAGGACATAGGTTCACAGTGAGAGGGGAATAGTTTAAAAGGGAATTAAGGGGCAACGTTTTCATGCAAAGGGTGGTGAATGTATGGAATGAGCTGCCAGAGAAGGTGGTGGAGACTGGTACAATTACAACATTTAAAAGGCATTTGGATGAGTTTATGAATAGGAAGGTTTTAGAGGGATATTGGCCAAATGTTGGCAAATGGGACTAGATTTATTTAGGACATTCAGTCAGCATGGAAGAGTTGGACCAAGAGGTCTGTTTCTTTGCTTATAACTCTATGACTCTATGATTCTATGACCTGGTCTCTGACAGCTCTCTGAGTGTCTGAAACCTGGAACTCTTCTTTCTGGACCAGTTATGGAGATGTGCCAGTGATGTGCTCATTGGACTGTGCTGTAGAATCTAATCTATACAGAGAGCCCTCTAAGGTGAAAGTCTCTGAGCTGGTGGAAGATGTGGGTGACCCTCTTGCCAATGTGTCATCTGAGGGATCAGTGGCATCTCCTCAAAGATGGAGGCGAAGCTGGCACAGAACTCCTCTTAGCAGAAATTTCCTGACTCCTGCTAGTACTTGCTTAAAACGTAAGAGGGAATTTGTTGCAGAAGATAAATAAATGCTTATGTAGATAGTGAATAAGTGGTAAAATAGGGAAACAGCAGAGCACAGCATAATGAATCTCATAGGGTTGGTTTCTCACTGCCTCCTCTTCATTCCCAGAGGATGATTCTGTTTTTCTCCAGCCAAATCCAATATTTTCTACTCATAGAGATCCTAATGTCTGTCACCAATGTCCCTCCATTTCAGTAGTGTTGAATGGCTCAGCTTAGTTACGGGCCAGTCTTCCCTGTGATGAGACAAAGGGAGGAGTCGAGTATGGTGGAAGCAAATGCAATAGGAGTTATGATGATGCATGGGGAGGAGAGGTGGTAAGTGCCACCACTGAGACAGTAGGAAGTGCAAAGGGCAGGAAAGATTCGTAGTTGGGAGGATGAAGCTGAGAACCAAGGGGTGGACATGATGCATGTAATAGTGAGAGTTGGAATACATGATCCTTAATGAGATGTGTGCTCATGGCAGAGTATGCGCTGTACCTGAAAAAGTGTGAAGTAATAAAGGGAACATAGTCACGCTAACCCTTCCAGAGCGCAGCAGATAATTGACCTTCTTTCTCCTTTTGATTCAGGACACAGCACCTACCCATGCTGCTACTCATGTCCAGGTTGTCTGGGCCTATTGGTGTGGTCTCCTTAGTGGTCCATAGGCAAAAGTACTGCCAAACACACTTTCCACCAGCAAATCCCTGTCCTGGAAGCAGGGAGCTAGCTTGCCTTCCTCTACAACATCTTCAAATTTCAGGGCAAAACACTACAGTTTGGAACAGCGGTTCCTGGCTTGCAGTGTCTGAAATGTGTGCAACTGGACATCAAGTATGGCACCAGATATGTTTAAGCTTGAAGGTCCCAGAAGTGGTGGCATTCCTGCCTCTCTGGCAGCAAATCGCTGAGAAATGGTGAAAAGCAGACGAATGTATCCGAAAGTTCTTCTGACTCAGGGCAGACCAGACAGTTTGAAATACATTAGTCACCACAATTCAGTGGCAAATGGGAAAATCCAGTCCGCTATCTTGTATAAGTTAAAGCATTAAACAAAGGCATTGGGCCACTATCAAAGCAATCCTCAGCATTAGCTTCCCAGTGACATGCCAAAACATATAGATTGCTCAATCTAGTTCAGGGTTTGTTAACTTGGAGCTCCTTGAAGTGGAACAAATATTTACACTAAAATAGGAGTCACTTTACAGATTCTCTGAATCCTGCTGGCAATGTGTAGTCCTTTGACTGGAACATTTTCAAATAATATATATTTGCTCATCATATAAAAAATAAAATGAGCGATGATGCTCCAAAATTCCAAATTTGAGCTGAGCCAAAATTAGAAAAGGCAACAAAACTCAAATGTTGAAACTGGAATTGTTTGCTCTAAAAGATATTCAATTGTTTATGCGGGGTTTAAACTATCTACTCTAGATGGATTAGATTTATGTTTATGTTTCTCTTAAACAGTTATTGTTTACTGAATTGAAATGAAGAGTCATTATTTCAACTCCATTCTAGTTTTAGAAATGCTGCTATATTTGTGGTGATCATCTCTGACAATCTGTTTCTTTTGTCTTGGCTATGTGTGTAGCTGAGATTGCATACAAAGCATATATGTCTATGAAAAGTTCACAGGGTTTGTGTTCAAGAGGTGAATTTGAGTAGAAAAATTGGGATTTATTACGAAAAATCACAAGACCTCAAAGGCTCTGCTTTGTTTCCACAATTCCTGGGAAAGAACTAATGGAGATGATATAGCTACATTGCACATTTTTTGAGTAACTAATACCTGAAAAACTGAAAGGTTCGTGGAGCATCATCTGTTATTTTGTTGGATAGCCTGTCAGGGTGTAAAACAAAACATAACTGACAAAGGTGTGGAAAAGCAGAAATAAATTCTTTTTGGTTTTATTCATTTTCTGGAAGTTAGTAAGGTTACATCTCTGGTGATAGTCTGGAAATTGAGACCCACCAGTCCACGAACCATATCAAAAGTGTAAATGCCTTATCACCAAAAACAGTCAATTCATTTCTCTTTATTTCTATTTACTAGAATAAAAGCAATTTTCACCAGACTTCTCAACAAACTTAAAAAAACCACTTTTATTACAGACGAATGTAATCTTCAAACAAATGCCGACTGATTATCACTTGAGCTAGTATGTGAATTAAAACATATCCCATTGAACAAAAAAAAAACTGCAGATGCTGGAAATCAGAAACAAAAACAGAAATTGCTATAAAAACTCAGCACATCTGACAACATTTGTGGAAAGAAGGCAGAGTTAACTTTTCAGGTCCAGTGCCGCTTCTTCAGAATGGCAGAACTGTTCTGAAGAAGGGTCACTAGACCTGAAACCTGCTTTCAATCCATAGATGCTGCTAGACCTGCTGAGCTTTTCTCAACAATTTCTGATTTTGTTTATATCCCATTGAATTCCGAGCATAAGCAGAAACGGCAAAGACATACACAACTCTGCACAGCAATTATGATTGAAAAATTGTGGAAGATCTTTGCGGAGCAAGAGTCCAAACTAAAATGGCAGAAGAAGATGACTTACTCACAGTTCCAACATTTCTTGGCGATGAGTTCACATTACTGTCAGTCACAGAATGATGGAAATCTCATTCCAGTTTTCAGTTTCAACTGATAAACAGTTATTGATAACATTTTGTTCAAACTATGTCACCGAGAAAGGTATAGACGGTGTTACTTTCAACTCCAGGGTCAGGCTTTGACCCTTACAGACTGAGCAAGACAGTACTACATCCTTGTAAATTTCTCCAGTAACTGCCCACAACTTCTAGGTGCTTACTGAAGAAAACACCCATTACCTCAATCCAGAGACTGCTGTGAGATGACAGCAGCAGAGATCCATTCGGACTTCTCATGTCAATTTGCTCAAAACAAAAGCAATAAAAATCCATTTTATCTCTCTCTAAAACTTTGCCAGAAGTTTTCCAAAACCATTTCGTTTTCGTAAATAGCAAATGGACCATAATCTCCTTTAACTTCTTAACTTTGCAGACCCAAGCAATTACACGCAATTTTTGCAACTCAGTCATATCGAAATGTTCATTTTCCAGTTCTCATAATCCGTAAATATGTGTTCCTCGAATAACAATGCTTACTGAAAAAAAACTGTGTTTTGTCTTTAGAGCACTAATTTTTAGTCCTACGCAATCTTTGATTGAAATGTATATTTTTTTACACGATGCTGTCTATCTGCACCTAATGGAAGTGAACAGTGTTAACAATGTCTATATCACTTACTTGCAGGCAGTAAGTCCCAAAGGGCTGGGCCAGTTTAACTAGATCAATGACACAGGGATGTTTGCTTTATGTCTGAAGCATGTCAATTTCGAAGGATCCTCTTTCTGCAGTTTTGTCTGTGCCTCTCTTGCCCTGCTATGGTTAGACCTCTGATAATGACTGGCTTAGAAGTAGTTAAAACCTATAGCTGGGCCTCCTCACTGCTTCGAGATTTGCCAGCATCAGCTGACGCTGAGGGAAATGCTTTAACTTATAGCATCTGCAGAATGGAAAACTTTTGAAGACTGATTACTTGACAAAAAAGGGAAACTTAGCAGCGTTTCTTTGCAATGTAACTTAACATTGACCTTTCCTCAATCTAAATTGACAAACCCTTATCCCCTTGTTTGCTTGTTGAGGAGCAACGCAGGAAGGAGGGATTGATAGTTTGGAGGTTTTTTGAGGTAGATGTCCAAAAGAGATATTAGCCCTTCTCCCTCCTAGATGCAAATTTTGTGAAGTTTTCAGTAAATACTTCTGGTCCATAGAGATTGTCAGAGGCTGTGCCAATTACACCAAGAAAACTTACAGCCAAGAACATCTGCGCCTTGGCATTTCTGCCAATGTTTGTGAATGTTAATAACACACTCAATATGCATGTCACTACCTCATTTCTGTCACAAGAGACCTGGTAGTGTTATTCAGGGTATAAATTGGGCAGATATTTAGATCTGACAAACTTGTCAGGAGGACTGGAGCATTAGTACATGGCAGCAAGGCAATGATGTGATGCAACCATAGCATTGCTGAGTTCCTGGAAATGTATTCTCCAAAAGCGCATGCTCATGTAGCAATAAAATCCCTTACATTGAACAATCACAACTTTCTTCATGTAAAAGGCAATTGCTCACCAAATACGGAAATAAAAGAATATTCTCCATCAATACCAGATTTGCTGCAAGTTGCCAAGATGTCTTTGTCCTCACAAATTTTGCCCTGCTTTTGTTTTGCAAAAAAGATGGTCAAGCAGTTGATTGTGTGCAGGTAATCCTTCTTACAGTTGATAATGATTTCTTCACAAGCTGAAGAGCATTGTCATAGAATCCCTACAATGCAGAAAGAGGCCATTCAGCCCACTGATCCCGCACCGACCTTATAAAACATCCTACCCAATCCACATAACCCCCCATTTACCATGCCTAATTCATCTAGCCTGCACATCCTTGGACACTAAGGGGCAATTTAGCATGGCCAATCCACCTACCCTGCACATGTTTGGAGTGTGGGAGGAAACCGGAGCACCCTGAAGAAAGAAACGCAGACACAGGGAGAACATGCAAACTATACAGACAGTCACCCGAGGGTGGAATTGAGCCTGAGTCTCTGGTTTTGTGAGACAGCAGTGCTAACTACTGAGCCACAGTGCTGGCCCCAAAATTCCCATTGCCTGACCAGTAATTGATCCCAGACCACGGCAGTGAAAGGACCGGATCCTAACCACTAGACCATCAGGGCAGCTAGTGCTTGTTAAGCACTTGACTCTCCTTAGAGGAGATGAAAAGAATCAAAGGCTGTGAGAATCAATGATAGACATATTTTGGCGTAATCTACACAATTTCTCCATCCAAACAAATCTCATCATGCAAATTCCTCCAAAATTTGATAAGGCAGAGCATGGAATCAATCAACAATGCACAGCCACCATCTTCCATGTGGCACACGGAATACTTTTTAAGATTTCTCTCCATAGCGATGCTGCAATCTCTCACTATTTCCAGGGATATCAGAAGTACAAACTTATTTAAAATGTTGTGTTCTTCTTTTCCACATCTTTCTTACATTCTTCTTGGTCCCTCTGCCCGTTCTTTCTTTGGGACATATTTATCAAAAGCACTTCAAAATCTCACTAGTCCTCTAATGCAGTTACCTGGCAGTAAAGGTGTTAAATTGGGAGAAGGCGAACTACAACAATATCAGGCAGGACCTGGAGACTGTTGATTGGAGGCAGCTGTTTGAAGGAAAATCTACATTAGGCATGTGGGAGCATTTCAAATAACAGCTGTTAAGAGTTGAGGAGCAGCACATTCCTGTGAGAATGAAGGAGAGGTATGGCAAGTTATGTGAACCTTGGATGACCAGGGATGTTATGACCTTGGTCAAAAAGAAAAAGGAAGCATACGGAAGGTCTAGGAGGCTGGGAATTGACAAAGCCCAAGAAGTAAATAAGGAAAGTAGGAAAGGACTTAAGCAAGGAATTAGAGGGCTAAAAGGGGCCATGAAAAGTCATTAGCAAACAAGATTAAGGAGAATCCAAAGTCTTTCTATACATGTGTAAAAAAACAAGAGGGTAGCAAGAGAAGGGGTTGGCCCACTCAAGGACAAGGGAGGGAATCTATGTGTGGAGCTAGAACAGACAGGTGAGGGCTTAAACGAACACTTTATATCCATATTCACCAAAGAGAAGGAATTGGTGGAGAATGATCTCAGGGAAGGGAGTGTCAAATTTCGAAGCCAAGTTACTATGAAAAAGGAAGAGGTGCTGTGCGTCTTAAAAAGAATTAAGGTAGTTAAGTCCCCATGTCCTGATGGGATCTATCCCAAAAAATTAAGGGAGGCAAGAGAACAAATTGCTGGAGCATTGACAGACATCTTTGCATTCTCTTTGGCCTCAGGTGAGGTCCCAGAGGACTGGAGATTAGCCAATGTTGTCCCATTGTTTAAAAAGGGTAAGAGGGATAGTCCAGGAAATTACAGGCCTGTGAGCCTCACGTCAGTGGTCAGGAGATTATTGGAAAAGTTTCTCAGGGAAAAGATCTATAAGCATTTAGAAGCAAAAGAACTGATTCACAATAAACAACTTGGTTTTGTGCGGTGCAGTTCATGCCTTGCTAACTTGATCAAGTTTTTTGAGGAGGTGATGAAGATGATTGATGAGTGAAAAGCTGTTGATGTTGTCCACATGGACTTCAGTGAAGCCTTTGACAAGGTCCCTCATGGCAGACTGATACAAAAGGTGAAGTCACATGGTATCAGGGGTGAGTTGGCAAAATGGATACAGAACTGGCTTGCAGGAGACAGAGGGTAACAGTGAAAGGATGCTTTTCAGATTGGACAGCTGTGACTAGTGGTGTTCCACAGGTATCAGTGCTGAGACCTCTGCTGTTCGTGGTCTACTTAAATGATTTGAAGGAAAATGTAGCTGGTCTAATTAGTAAGTTTGCAGATGATACAAAGATAGGTGGAGTTGAAGATTGTGATAGGATTGCCAAAGGATACAGCAGGATCTAGATCAGTTGGAGGCATGGGCAGAAAAATGGCAGATGGAGTTTAATCAGGACAGATGTGAGGTGATGCATTTTGGAAGGTCAAGTACATGTGGAAATTATACAGTGTATGGCAGAACCCTTTGGAGAAAGATCTGGGTGTGATGTCCATGGATTACTGAAGGTGACAGCACAAGTAGATAAGTTAGTAAAAAAGGCCTATGGCATGTTTGTCTTCACTGGAAGGAGCTTTGAGTATAAGGATAGACAAGTTATGCTGCAGCTTTATAGAACTTTAGGTACGCCACACTTGGAATATTGCATACAGTTCTGGTCACCAGACCACCAGAAGAATGTTGATGCTTTGAAGAGGATACAGAAAAAGGTTTACCAGGATGTTGCTTGGTACGGGGCATTTTAGCTATGAAGAAAGGTTGGATAGACTGTGTCTGTTTTCACTGGTATGCAGGAGTTTGAGGGGCCACCTGACAAAAGTTCATAAGATTGTGAATGACATGGGTAGAGTGGAAAGTATGGGGCTTTTTTCCCAGGGTGGAGGGAATACAGGCTCAAGGTATGAGGGGAGAAGTTTAAAAGAGATGTGCGAGGCATATTTTTCACACAAAGGGTGGTGAGTGTTTAGAACGCATTGCCAGAGGAGGTGGCGGAAGCAGACACGACAGCAGCTTTCAACAAGCACCTGGATGAGTACATGAATAGAAAGGGAACAGAGCGAATATGGATTCTGTAAGTGAAGACAGGTTTAGTGGTATAAAAGGTCATCAGTTCTATTGTACAATAAATAGCACAGATCTCAAAAATGATGAATGATGGGCAGCACGGTGGCTCAGTGGTTAGCACTGCTGCCTCACAGTGCCAGGGACACGGGTTTGATTCCACCCTTGGGTGACTGTGTGGAGTTTGCACGTTCTCCCCGTGTCTGCATAGTCTTCCTCTGGGTGCTCTGGTTTCCTCCCACAGTCCAAAGATGTGCAGGTTAGACTGATTGACCATACTACAAAGCCTGTCATATTCAGGGATGTGTAGATTAGGTGGGGTATAGAGCAATGGATCTGGATGGGATGCTCTAAGTGTCGGTATGGACTTGTTGGGCTGAAGGGCCTGTTTCCACACTGTAGGGATTCTATGAAATGCAGTTGTACATTTATACTGCTTCAGAAATAGGAGGAACTGCAGATGCTGGAGAATTTGAGATAACAAGGTGTAGAGCTGGATGAACACAGCAGGCCAAGCAGCATCAGAAGAGCAGGAAGGCTGACATTTTGGGCCTAGACCCTTCTTCAGAAATTCTGAAGAAAGGTCTAGGCCCGAAACGTCAGCCTTCCTGCTCCTGTCATGCTGCTTGGTCTGCTGTGTTCATCCAGCTCTACACCTTATTATCTCTGTACATTTATACTTTTAGTTTATCATGTCTATGTGTCATCTACTATAACTTGCTCTCATTTCATAAGTAGCAGTCATTAAAAGACATTACATGAAACTTCATGCTAGAATTTGTCAGCTGAAACTAAACCTGCGGATTTTCAGAGCTTTATAAGAACCAGCTACTGTAAGAAAAGCAAAGAAAAATTAAAGCAGCAGCCTACAATTTGAATTACTGGGTGAGTAAGAATGGCCATGAATTTTTCTAATCCCTAGTGCTGTGAAAATGAAGGACAATATGAAATAGAACTAGAATTTGTTCCAGTCTCAGTGGACGAACTGTGAGGTAGGTATAAAATTTATTAAGAAACCTGAATAAATGAGAGCAGCAGTGCTATTATCAAACTGGGGAAAGCGTGCTAAAAGCTACGCTGCATCCTAAATCTCGCTGAAGAGCAAAAAAATCAGACCAGGACAAATTTGAACACCTTGAAGGCAAAGTTTAAACTCTCTACTAAAATAAAACTGCAGAAATGTCAGGAAAAAGATCAAGGTCAAAGCATAGAGTGTAAATGTTGCAAGGGATATCTCAATAAGGAAAAGAAAATATGCCCAATGTGGAAAAAGTAGAAGTGCACAAAGCTAAATTACTTTGCATGCAAGTATTTAGCTAGAAGGAAGCAAAGCAAGCCTCTAAGGATGGCTGCTGGGGCGATGTTAGACAATGATTATGCTGAAATAATTAATGTCATACAACAGGTAGGCACCATCATGTCGAAGGTTGATAAACAGTTAGAGACTGTTAGAATGATAGATGCAGAAGGAGAGCCTCAAGTGAATATGAAATACCAGATACACACCAGCACTTGGTGCAACAACATGTATTTCACAAACCTGTGCAATGCAGCTCAAGATGCTGGCCCAGGAATGAATTCAAAGGTAAGGTTGTCATTAAATGATGGAGCGATAATCATTCCAAGAGGACATATGAACCTGAGAGCCCAATGCAGTTGGAGTTCCAGATAATATACATTCATTAAAATCCACTCATCTCAGCTGAAGCATGTTCCAAGCTTGGACTAGTAACCCTACATGTACAGAGAGGTCTGCAGAATTTCACAGGCCACTAAGACATTGATTGTTAAACAATTCCTCGAAGGTTATAAAAATGTTCTTACAAATGCAGGTCAGGTGGATTGACCATGCTAAATTGTCCATAGTGTACAGGATGTGTAAATTAGGTAGATTAGCTATGGGGAATACAGGGTTACAGGGATACGGTAGGGGTGTAGGGCTAAGATGCTCTTTCAAGGAGCGGTGTGAACTCGATAGGTCAAATGGCCTGCTTCAGCACTGTAAGGATTCTATGATTCAATGAGATCTTGGCTGCCTTCCAGGTGTATGTCACTTTGAAGTAGGTAAGGGTATGAGGCCAACTCAGTGCCTGTTGAGAAAAGTTCCAGTTACCCTCAAGTATAGCCTAAAAGACAAGACAAAGGAACCGGTTCCAAAAAAATGTAAATAAGAATGTGGGGAAACCATGGTTACTACTAAGAGTGAGGTATTGCGTGAAGTAGCAAAGTATAGTCACATACTGTGTTCTACAGCAAAGTAATGAAACAAACTGTAGCCGTATGTCATATATCCAAATGGAATGGTAAGTATACAAGCATTGTGGGATTTAATTGCATCCATGTGGATATTTAGTCTAAGGTGGATAGAAGAGGTGACCTCCTATCGGCAGGGGTGTACTGTCTGGAATGTAGTTGAAGAAGGTACATTGTGAAGGTTCAAGGATACTTGATAAGGGAGTCCTGTAAACATCATGAGATGGCCTAAAATTGCCCATCAACTAATCGTGCCATCACATGATAACCCGGATTGGATGAATAATAACACAACAGCCAAGGTGGGCTGAAAGTAAACAGATAAAAAGCACATAAAAACCGAAAGAACTGCGGATGCTGTAAATCAGGAACAAAAACAAAGTTGCTGGAAAAGCTCAGCAGGTCTGGCAGCATCTGTGAAGGAAAAAACAGACTTAACACTTCGGGTCTGGTGACCCAGTTCTGAGGAAGGGTTACCAGACCCGAAACTTTAACTCTGTTTTTTCCTTAACAGTTGCTGCCAGACCCGCTGTGATAAAAATCACATGTTTTCCTTTGTCAGTGGAGTGGTTGTCTGGACTTCCCAGCAGTTTTGGACGGATTGGATCAGATCAAATGATTCTTTCATCATTCGATTTTCCCTTCTTAGTTGACAGCTAAAGAAAAAATAAGCATAAGAAAGCAGAAGAGGCTGTCATCAGAAAACCGCAGAAGAAAACATGTGATAGGAAAAAGTAACAGAACAAGAGAAAAGGCCACATTTGAAGACGTTTGAAAAATTACAAAAGCCGTATTATGACGGTGAAAGGATTTTAACCCAGATCCTGGCAAGTTGAGAGGTGTAGCAGAGATGTAGTGATTAACATATGAAAACAGTGCAACAATTTATTGGATTTGTGACCCCTCCATCAAACTCCTTCCCTGTGATAGTAGGAATTGCTGATGCTGGAGTCTGAGATAACAAGGTGTGGAGGTGGATGAACACAGCTGGCCAGGCAGCATCAGAGGAGCAGGAAAGCTGATGTTTCGGGTCTGGACCCTTCTTCAGAAATGGGGGAGGGAAAGGGGGCTCTGAAATAAATAGAGAGGGGGGGTGCGCAATGATAGAAGGTGGATAGACAAGCAGATGGATAGAGAGAAGATGGACAGGTCAAGTAGGCGGGAATGAAGCCAGTAAAGGTGAGTGTAGGTAGGGAGTTGGGATGGGAGTTGGTCAGTGAGGAGGGAGGGGCGGGCAGGTGGGAGGGAAGACGGACAGGTCAAGGAGGCAGGGATGAGACTAGTAGTTAGGGAGTTGGGTTGGGGGTTGGTCAGTGAGGAGGGAGGGGCGGATAGGTGGGAGAAAAATCGGACAGGTCAAGGAGGCGGGGACAAGAGGGGTCGGTCTTGAGATGAGGTCAGGGGTTGGAGAGATTCTGAAGCTTGTAAAGTCCACATTGAGACCATTGGGCTGCAGGGTTCCCAGGCAGAATATGAGGTGCTGTTCCTCCAGCCTTCAGGTGTCATCGTTGTGGCACTGGAGAAGGCCCAGGATGGACATGTCATCCAAGGTGTTGGAGAGGGAGATGAAGTACTTCACGACCTGGAGGTGTTGTCGTTTGTCACGAACCGAGCGTAGGTGTTCCACAAAGCGTTCTCCAAGCCTCCGCTTGGTTTACCCAATGTAGAGGAGGCCACATTGAGAACAGCGGATACAATATACCACATTATCAGATGTGCAGGTGAATGTCTGTTTAACATGGAATTTTTTTTGGGGCCTGGGATGGGTGTGAGGGGGAAGTGTAGGGGCAGGTGTAGCACTTCCTGCAGTTGCAAGAAAAGGTGCCGGGGGTGGTGGGGCTGGTGGGGAGTGTGGAGGGGATGAGGGAGTCGTGGAGAGCTTGGTCCCTCAGGAAAGCAGATAAGGGTGGGGAGGGAAATATATCCTTGATAGTGGGGTCAGATTGCAGGTGGCGGAAGTGGCAGAGAATGATGCGTTGAATCTGGAGGTTGATGGGGTGATACGTGAGGACAAGGGGAATTCTGTCTTTGTTGTTACTGCGGGGAAGGGGTGTGAGGGCTGAGGTGCGGGAAACGTGAGAGATGCGGTCAAGGGCGTTTTCAACCACTGTGGAGGGGAAATTGCAGTCCTTGAAAAACGAGGACACCTGGGATGTCCGGGAGTGGAACGTCTCGTCTTGGGAGCAGATGCAGTGGAGGTGAAGGAATTGGGAATAGGAGATAGCATTCTTGCAGGAAGGTGGGTGTATGGAGGTGTATTCTGGGTAGCTGTGGGAGTTGGTAGGCTTGAAATGGATATCGGTTTCCAGGTGGTTACCAGAGATGGAGACAGAGGGGCCCAGGAAGGAGATGGAGGTATCAGAGATGGTCCAGGTGAACTTAAGGTTGGGGTGGAAGGCGTTAGTAAAGTGGATGAACCTTTCGAGCTCCTTGTGGGAGCACAAGGCGGCGCTGATACAGTCATCGAAGTAACAGAGGAAGAGGTGGGGGATAGGGCCAGTGTAGCTGCAGAAGAGGGTTTGTTCCACGTATTCTACAAAGAGGCAGGCATAGCTTCTTCCCTTATGTGTCATCGGGTTGTTTATGTTTAGTCAGGTTCACTGTTAAAGATGTACCGTAGTATTGGAGCAAAGAGCAAAGAGCAACTTTCACTCAAATCAAAGAACCAGCAACAACAGTTCAGTACACTTTCAATGTCATCAACCCAGGAAAGACATTGCATGTGAAAGATAAGTGTGTTGCTTTGACTAAACACTCGCCATTGAGGCTGGAGTATAAGAATGCAAGGTGCTGATGTGACCATTTATGGAGTACTGCGAGCAGTTTCGGTGCTCTTATTTAAAGAAAGATATCCTTTCACTGGAGGCAGTTCAGAGAAGGCTTACTGGATGATTCCCGATTAGGAAGGATTGTCTTATGAGCAAAGGCTAAACAGTTGGGACTCTACTCATTGGAATTTTGAAGAATGAGAGATGATCTTAATGAAAGAAATAGAATTCTTAAGGGGTTTGACAGGGTAAATGCTGAGGATGTTTTCCCTCACGGTTGAATCTAAGACAAGACAGCATAATCTTAGAAATATAAAGGGGCACCTATTTAAGACTGAGATGAGGAGGAATTTCTTCTCACAAGTGAAATTGAGTCTTTGGAACTCCCTGCCACAGAGAGCTGTGGGGGTAGAGTCCTTGTGGACATTTAAGGCTGAGGTAGATAAATTCTTGATCAGGAGGGGTATCAAGGATTATAGGGAAAATACAAGAAAATGGGTGTGAGGAGCGTCAGATCAGCCTTGATCCTACTGAATGGCAGCGTAGGCTTGAGGGGCTGAATGGCCAACTCCTGGTCCTATTTCCTCGCATCATTTGGAATAACACACCATAGAGAAGATACATGAACCATGAATGGTCAGATCCCAGATGAAAGTCTAACACAGTCTCATATATACGCCAGTAACAGATCTGAATGCTTTAGAGATTATGGATGAAATGCATGTGCAGTGACTGATGAAAGTGGGACTGACTGGAATTAACATATAGTTTTGTTCATGATTCATCATTTTCATCATCATTTGTTCATCATTTTCTTTGCTGACCACCTATATTGGACCAATTGTAACTGCAAATTATAGTGCATGAATTTTAGTTTCTTTTTAAAACGGAAGCTGTGGGGGCATTTGGGGAAAGATATTTATACATTGTATACTTTTGGCTTACCAAAGTCATATAATTTGCTTCCTCTTTAAAAGTAGTGACTATTAAACCACATTAATTGAAATAATAATCATGTTTTCTTCTAAAATGAGGCTATGATAGAAGTACTCCCCACAGAGAAATTACAATCTGCATGAGCTTAGAATATTTTTCTATTTTGATGACTTATGGACACCAATATGTTCTGAAGTACCCATCAGCTGCAAAATAGATTTGAGGTGTACCTCGGAGTAAAGTGCTCAACATCAGGTACCAATCTAAATATAAAAAGAAATCATAGCATCTGTGGAAGTAAAAATAGGGTTAATAGGCAGGATTTTTCGCCCAAGGTGGGTGGGAAATGGCATCAGGGTTACCAAATCACAAATGACTGATAACGAATTATACCTCTTTAAAATAAAAAAAAATTTCAGGTCAATTGTCAGACGCTAACTCAAATTCTCCAGTTGGCCTTTGGGCCTCCCATTCATTGGTGGCATCAAGAAACAGTCCAGCTGCTGGAGGCAGTCTCCACCTCTATAATGGTGGGCCAGTTGTGAAAGGCACATTGATGTTAAAAACATTGGAGAATGGGCGTCTCTATCTTCAGGCACACCTACGTTCTCTTTTAACCTGTTGCTTCTTTGGTACTGGATGATATTGCACATGGATCTGAAAGGCTCATAAGCACCGCCCATTATGCTGATGTTATATGGACTTATGAGCATAGTAGCTTCGGATCTCAAAGGAGTGAGACTGGTACTCATCAAAGTCTCTGTAACAAGGTCTATCATCTCAATGTAACCTCTATCTAATTGCTACCGTGCAATAAACTATATGCATTTGATGATAAGAGGCTCTTCTAGTTAAACCAGGGAGCTATTTTCCTCGACCACACTAAACCATGCAGGGCTTCCATTTAAAGAAGATGGCTGCTGCCATCTTCATCTTTAACAGCAGATAATACAGCTGGGTGAACTGGCATGGCGCGTTCAACAAAGGGCTGGCTTTTGACCTTCCAATTTCAAGAAGCTCTCTGAAGAAGATGGTGTTCATTTGTTGATTTAGGAAAATTGCTGCCTACTGACTGCCCTGCACATAGTGTAGGCCTCTGACTCACCCCATTTGACCCTGACATTATTGTCCCAAATCAATACTACTTCAGCTAAAAGATCAAGAGCAAAATAATGTACAAGTGGGAGAAGGCAAATGGTTTACAAAGGGCTGGATACGTTTTACAGGGGAAAGTGTGAATTTCATTGAGTTTTATTGAGCATTCCCGCTATAAGACCCAGCAAGATTTCTTGCCAGATCTTAACAAATGTGCTTCATTAACTAGCCACCCAGCCCTGATCGTATCCCTCATGTCTGATTCTATCTCCGTGTTACCACATGCTTATCCCAGAATGACTCTCCGTGCACCAGATATCCACCGAATGACCACTATCCCTATAGCCCATATCATCTTTAAAAGCTCTCTGTGCACACGGACAAGCACTGTCAGGGGCTGCTTTAAATGGTTCTTGATATTTGCCCTACACATGGCAGGCAGGGTTAAGTATCTGCCCCACATTGCATACGGGAACCTGGAGATCCTGCTGAGCAGGTGGTGCAGATGTGGGGCAGTGGAGGCCACAACAGCACAACATGCCAGCATGCTCCAGAGTTACCACCCAGGTCAATGCAGTCTCAGCCATGTGGAGGAAGGGCCGGCAGCATGGGATTAACGTCCTTCTGCACTCAGCCAGCAGAGGGTGCTGCATGTATGGAATGAGCTGCCAGAGGAAGTGGTGGAGTCTGGTACAATTGCAAGATTTAAAAGGCATCTGGATGGGTATATGAATAGGAAGAGATTAGAGGGCTATGCACCAAATGCTGGCAAATGAGAATAGAGTAATTTAGGATATCTGGTCGGCATGGATGAGTTGGACCGAAGGCACTGTTTCCATGCTGTATGACTATGACTCTATAACTCTAAGTGCCAACATCTTTTCTGATAACTCACACTTACTATATCTCTGCTACTATTCCCACCTCCCACCAAGGCTCATCCCCTACCACACGCACTATTGCCTGCAACATCTTTCCTCACTTACTCTCATCCACCCAAACTCGCGTCATTACTAATCCTGAATGCTCTCTGCACTGCCTAATCATTCAGTTGAAACACCTCCCCACCTGCACCAAAGCTAACAATCGCTTTCATCTCTCTTAATACCTGCTTCTTTCTCTTTCTCGGAAGAAAGGAACCCTCAGCAGGGCAGACAGAGTCAACAAGATGGTGGGTTGTGCAATATTCTGCTCCAGCACTTTGTCTTGTCCTGCCTGCATCACCTCTAGTGGGCTGTACTCGTGGAGCATCACATCATGCCTGTAAAAGGGCCATGTCCAATTATTAGCCCTAAGAACCTTATATAGAAAAATCTTTAATGATATGAGAGCTTAGAAAGGAAACAATTGAATTGGAATGTAGTATGTGCAGTCAACTGTAACCCACAATAATCTTGGCATGTCAATGTCTGAAATGATTTCAAGTAGCAAATTGCTATGACGCGTGCTGATCAAGATAGAAAGATCACAGGATAAAGTTTGTTATTGAACTTATGATTGAAATATTGGGGTTAATTCTGCCCCCAACAGAAAAGTCCTTTTTGAGGCCACTGAGTTTAAAAAGGCTGCTCCCCAAGGTCTTGGCTGTAGCAAGGACTCAAGTGTCTTCCATGTGTTTTGATGATCAGATTCAGAAGTAGTACTCAAAATGTGGTCTAATCTGAGGCTTTGTACAGTTTAAGTGTGACTCATTGTGATTTGTGTTTTCTAGTGTACCACAGCATTCAATTTTTGCCTTTGATTTTTGGTTTGTAGTAATTATTCAAATTACATTAAGCTTACAAACATCCTTAGCTCTTTTCCAATCTCATTCATATCTACTTCTGTCCCATTCATAATGCTGCACCTTCCTTGCTCATTTTTGCATTAGATGCGTCTCTTTACACAATTCCACATTATGCGTTACCTCTCATTGCTGAAGCCACTTAAACATCTTGTCTAACTCAGTTTTGAGTTCTTGTGAGAAATAGCAAGAACTGCAAGATGCTGAAGTCAGAGATAACACAGTGTGAAGCTGGAGGAACACAGCAGGCCAGGCAGCATCGTAATGGAAATGTCATCAAATGTTAAGGGACAATGATTAGATTGTCATTGTGTGGCTTTTGTACAGCACAAATGTTACTTGCCACTTGTCAGCCCAAGCCTGGATTTTGCCCCATGGTGCTGCATTTGAACACGGACTGTTTCAGTGTCTAAGGAGTTGCAAATGGTGCTGAACATTGTACAATCATCGGTGAACATCCCCACTTCTGACCTTACAATGGAGGGAAGACCACAGATGAAGCAGCTGAAAGTGGTTAAGCCTAGGACACTACCCTAAGGAACTCCTGGAGCAGAGATGACTGACCTCCAACAATCACAACCATCTCCCTATGCGCTGGGAGTGACTCCAGCCAGCAGAAGGTTGTTTCCCGAATCCCATTGATTCCAGTTTTGCTAGGGCTCCTTGATGCCACACTCTACAAATGTGGCTTTGATGTCAAGGGCTGTCACTTTCACCTCACTTCTGGCATTCAACTCTTTTGGCCATGTTTGAACCAGGGCTGTAATGAGGTCAGGAGCTGAATGGCCCTGGTGGAACCCAAACTGGGCGTCACTGAGCAGGTTATTGCTGAGCAGGTGCTGCTAGTCAACCCTGCTTTTGGCACTTTCTATCACTTTTCTGATGATTGAGAGTAGACTGATGGGGCGGTATTTAGCTGGGTTAGATTTGTCCTATTTTTGTGTACAAGACGTATCTGGGCAATTTTCCACATTGTCGGGTAGATGCCAGTATCATAACCGTACTCGAAGGGCTTGGCTAGGACAGCAGGAAGTTCTGGAGCACAAAGCTTCATTACTATTGCTGGAATATTGTCAAGGCCCATAGAATTAGACCTTATATACACATCACAGCAAAGAAAAAAACGGAAATGAGGTCATCAACTGACCTGATCATCAGGCTGCACTGATGATGTTACCCAGCAGGGTAATGAAAGGCCTGCAAACTACTGAACCAGTTCGGCAAGTGAACCAACCACACATTAGCCTTTTCATGACCCCACCCCCGAGCACCAAACCATCATCTCCCAAACCATCCACAACCTCATCACCTCAGGTGACCTCCCACCCACCGCCTCCAACCTCATCGTTCCCCAACCCCGCACCGCCCGCTTCTATCTCCTCCCCAAAATCCACAAACCTGAATGCCCTGGTCGACCCATTGTCTCCGCCTGCTCCTGCCCCACCGAACTCATCTCCACCTACCTAGACTCCATTTTCACCCCCTTGGTCCAGGAACTCCCTACCTACGTCCGTGACACCACCCACGCCCTCCACCTCCTCCAGAACTTCCAATTCCCAGGTCCCCAACACCTCATTTTAACTATGGACGTCCAGTCCCTATATACCTGTATTCCCCATGCCGATGGCCTAAAGGCCCTCCGCTTCTTCCTGTCCCGCAGAACGGACCAATCCCCCTCCACCGA
>JAHRHZ010000263.1:29986650-29996701 GCA_024137785.1 Ginglymostoma cirratum | reverse complement strand
CTATCCATCCTCTATCCGCCTCCCCCTCTCTCCCTATTTATTTCAGAACCCTCTTCCCCTCCCCCATTTCTGATGAAGGGTTTAGGCCCGAAACGTCAAGTTTTCCTGCTCCTATGATGCTGCTTGACCTGCTGTGTTCATCCAGCCCCATGCTTGTTATCTCGGATTCTCCAGCATCTGCAGTACCTTTTATCTCTGATACAATTTTAGCCTTTTCAATATCCAGTTTATCCAACCATTTCTTGATATCACATGGAGTGAATTGATTTGGCTAAAGACTGACATCTGTGACACAGGAACATAGGAACATTGTAGGCCATTCAGCCCCTCAAGCCTGTTTCCCAATTCAATGAGATCATTGCTGATCATTGGCCTAACTCCATATACCTGTTTTAGTTGATATCCCCTAATAACATTGCTTAACAAAAAACTCTCTATCCCAGATTTAAACTTAACAACTGAGCTAATGCTGGAGATTGCCGGAGGAGGCCAAGATGGATCATCCACTTGACACTTCTGGGAGACTACTATTGAAATTGCTTTGACCTTATCTTTTGCATTGATCTGCCGGGCCCCCTATCATTGAGGATGAAGATATTTGTGGAGCCTCTTCCTGCTGTGAGTGGTTTAATTATCCATTACCATTCATGACTGGATGTGGCAGGATTGCAGAGCTTAGGTCTGATCTGCTGATTGTTCCCTGTTCCTGCTTTCTCCCCATACCTTTCGATCCCTTTAGCCCTAAGAACAATATTTAACTCCTTTGTGAAAACATTCAATGTTTTGAACTCAGCCACTTCCTTTGCCAGAGAATCCCACAGGCTCAGCATTCTCTGAGATCTTCCCTCATCTCAGCCCTAAATGGCCAAACCCATACTGTTAGAATGTGACCTCTGGTTCTGGACTCCCCAGTCATCAGAAACATTCTTCGTCTGTTTACCCTGTCCATTCCTGTTATAATTTTACTGGTTTCTATGAGATCCTCACTCAATCCATTAAACTGCAGTGAATGCAGTCCTAAGCAATCCAGTATCTCTTCAGGCATCAGTCTTGCCATCCAAGAAATCAGTCTGGGAAACCTCATTGCATTCCGTCCACCACCAGAACATCCTTCCTCAGCTAAGGAGCTGAGGACTGCTCATAATAGTTCAGGTGTGGTCTTACCAAGGTCTGTGTAACTATAGCAAGCCATCCCTACTCATGTACTTGAATCCTCTTGCTATGAAAGACAACATATCATTTGCCTTCTTCACTGACTGCTGCACCTGCCTGCTTATTTCCAGTGATGGGTATACATGGACACTCAGGTCTCATTGCACCTCCCCCTTTCCCAATCTATTGCCATTACGATAATAATCGATGTACCTTACCATCCAAAAGTATCCTTCTCTCCGATTGCTCCATCAGGGTAGGTCTGAAGATGCACTGTCTTGGTGGCTGTTTTGAATCTCAGCCATACTTCAAAACCATCATTCATGTCTCGAGCAGCACATTTGCTCATTTCAATAACTGCAGCATTAGCATCTTACTCCCGCTATCACTGAAGCCCTTTCTATATAGCAAGATATGATTATCCCAAGTGCTGCACTTCACCAGTTTCAATTTGCCTGAAAATTAGCTGGTTTTAGAATCAACCGTTATGCATCTGTAATATATTACTTTGTGAACTAACCTAAAATTGAGTAATTCTCATTTCCTCCTCCCCCCACCTACTGTAAGAAGTTTAACTTCATGACTACAACCCTTACAATTCACCATACTTCTGCTCATTGTGTCACCTACAAATGTTGATGTTGTGCTCTGTACTCAGGCATCTAGATCATTAATGTAGGTCTAGAAAAGTAATGGTCCTCATTATGGCTCCTGGGAATTCCACAATGTACTTTCCTTCAGTCTGAAAAAAGAACATGTTTCCTAACACTCTTGTCCCTTTTCTACCATGACATTCTCTTTTATTATATGGGTTTCAACATTGCTGCCAAGCTTATTATTTATCCTGGATTCTCATTTCAGACATTCTCCCCGCCTGTACATTTTGCTGTTTTTCTTACATGTGTAACATATGTGGATAATTATGTTTCTCCTCTTTTTCCATAGTCTTCAAGATGTCTTCAAATTAACAATATAAAGAGGGATTTTTGTGTCTGAACGGCAGTAATTCTATGGAACATTAGCAGCTTGAAATTCTGGTTAGGCCCATTAATGGGCCAGTTGATTGAACTTTGGGTGGAGCTTGATGTTACTGGCATTCCGCTGTTGCGCATTAGGTAAAGGCTCGTTACCTACATCAAGGAGGTAAATCTGGGAGAGGTCCTGCGGTATCCCAGGAATTATGCCCAGCACGTTCTTGCAATATCTCAACAGAACTCTTGCCAGCTGTCAACTGGAATGATGCCTTCTGAAGGGCCTAAAATTTTACAAGGTAATTGATTCCAGAGGGGACCAATTAAGCATAAATTCCTTCCACGAAGAATACCTTTGGAACTACATAGAATTACAACATTTTTAGCCTTTGGCCCCTGAGAAAGTCTTAATTGCACCTTCAAGTAACTTTCAGATATTTGCCATTACAAGAGTCTGCCCTTCCTGATTTATATAGATCTTTTTGTTTTCACAATTTGGAAAGAGATCTACAACTTCAGGTATGGAAGCCTTATGGTTGGTTGAAATTTTGGCTCCACACTCATTTTAGGTAAACCTGTTATAATATTTTTACCATACAAATAATTAAAACTCTAGCTGAATTTAGCTTCATTGGTATGTTTAAAGTAGTTACACTATTGGAATGAGTTATCATGAAAAATGGATGTGAATATCCAATACAGTTGCTAAGGTTAGTTTCCTAACTGAAGTTATATGCTCTCAAATCTAAGTTAATATAGTCTAATATGTTAAAATATTTAAACTGCTGTTTGTGATTGGTTATTTTCAAATTTGCGTGCTTGTTTAAAAAATCACTTTTGAAGAAGAGTCATATTGAACTCGAAATGTTATTTCTCATTCTCTGTCCTCAGATATTGCTAGACCTATTGAGTTTCTTTAGCTCTTTGTGTTTTTATTTCCAATTTCCATTCCCAATGAGGACCAAATGGCTGGGTGCCGTAGTTCAGATGTGTGCATCTTTCCAGCACACTCTGAAAGTGCTGGATCTGGCTTTCTATGGCAGCTGCCAGCCTGCCCCTGAGCAGACAGACTGTTAAATGAGCTGCTGCACTGCTGCAGCTTCTGGTCAGTGAGGGCCATTGGGTCCCACATAGCTATCTGCCACTATTGGCACCATAGGGTCCTCGTCTACAATTTCATCGTGATGGTCATGGGCATGACAGCACGACCTGCGAGATAATTGAGGGAAAAGATTGAGACAGAAAGATTTTTAATCAGTAAGGGAATCAAGGATAACGGGGAACAGAAGAAATGTGGACTGGAGGATTATCAGATCTGCCATGATCTCAATAGTGGCAGAGCAGACTCGATGAGCTGAATGGCCTACTGCTGTTGGTATGTCTTATGGTCTTCTGGCCAATGATTAGAAGTGGTACATAATGAATGACACCGACAGTGATGTTACTGCGAGATTTTCACTGGAATGAAGAGTGGCACAACCTCAGTTGGTGGGACATGGATATTTCAGCACACCCTCAGAAGAAAAACCAATCTTCTGCAAAATTTCCCCTCATGCTTCCTCATCTCTTTTTTTCTTTCAATTCATTGCTTAAAATGTAACACCTTGATGAAAAAACTCAGTCAATTCTGTATTCAATTGTTCAGTCTGATTTTATGTTCTCTGTGCTGTGTGCCTTGAGAATGCGGTAGAAGAGGAGGAACAGAAAGGAAGCTTGTGACTGAATACATCTTAAAAACTTAATAATAAACTCCTCTTCACAAGTAGAACCTAGTGCATGTTATCTCGACACATATCCCACGTATAAAACACTATAATTACCAGTTTCCTTTTTGGTGTGGTGTCAGTTTTCTATTGATACCCACTGCCTTTGGATCCTTCACTATTTAAAGGTACTCTTTCTGATTGCAAGGTGCTGTTGCTGCAAGTGTGGGCCCCTCTACTCTTTGGAAATGTAGAAAAGCCTGTAAAGAATCTCAAAGTGATTGTGCGGCAGCTTCTTTCTGAACTGAAATGGCAAAGCTTTCTTACTGTAACATACAGTGCAATAACTCCATGATGCGGCCAAATTGTTTCCTGCTCAAAATCCTTTTAAAGTTTAACAATCAGACTCATTAATAGACAGTCTGACTTACTGAGGAAGTGGAAACTATTACTACTGCACCACAACATATGGTTTAATAGAATTATTAAACTCTCCATCTTCAGCAGGAATGTCTTCGCCTGCTTTAGGAATAGGTGTTCCTGTTATATCAACACGGTAATAATAGCTGGTGATGATTTTGCTTCATCTCATTGGGTAACAAATGGAAAAGGGAAAATGCAACTGAGGAGTTTGATTCTCTTTTTTATTCCCATTGAAAATAAAAGCTCTTTATTAAAAGCATAGTCTTAATGGAGCCCCCTCACTACTCTTACAAAGGTTGGAATAGCTCTACATCTTACATTTCACATAATTTCTTTTATTGGCTTTACTGAAAGAAGCAAGATAAACACTTACAAATACAACATTCCAATTAGTTGTAAGAAAGAGAGAAACAATAAATAAGAAAAGAGAATATTTATAGAGTTATAGAGTCATACAGCATGGAAACAGAACCTTCGGTCCAGCCAGTCCATGCCAAACATAATCCCGAACTAAACTAGTCCCACCTGCCTGCTCCTGGCTCATATTCCTCTAAACCTTTCCTACTCATATATCCATCCAAATGTCTTTTAAATGTTGTAATTGTACCCACATCCACCACTTCATCAGGAAGTTCATTCCACACGTGAACCATCCTCTGTATTTAAAAAACTGCCTCTTATATCTTTTTTAAATCTCTCTCCTCTCACGTTAAAAATATGCCCGAGTCTACGGGAAAATTCACCATCTTAGGGAAAAGACAACTACCATCAACTCTATCTATACCTCTCGTAATTTTATAAACTTCTATCAGGTCAACTCTCAACCTCCTATGCTCCAGTGAAAAAAGTCCCAGCCTATCCAGCCTTTCCTTATATCTCAAACCTTCAATATCCAGCAATATCCTGGTAAATCTCTTCTGAACCCTCTCCAGCAAGACAACTTCCTTCTTATAATTGGGCGACCAGAAATGGACATGGTATTCCAGAAGAGACCTCACCAATGTTCTGTATGTCTCAACATACTGTCCCAACTCCTATACTCAAAGGACTGAGCAATGAAGGCAAACGTGCCAAATGCCTTTTTAACCATCCTGTCCATATGTGATGCAAACTTTAAAGAGTTATATACCTGTAACCCTATGTCCCTCTGTTCTACAACACTATCCAAGGCCTTACCATTCATTGTGTAAGCCCTGACCTTGTTTGTTGTATCAAAATGTATGACCTCGCATTTATCCAGATTGAACTCCATCTGCCATTTTTCAGCCCGTTGACCCATTTGATCAAAATCCCTTTGTAATCTTAGAAAACCTTCTTCACTGTCCACAATGCCACCAATTTTGGTGTCATCTGCAAATTTATTAACCATGCTTTCTATATTGCCATCCAAATTGTTTATATAAATGACAAACAAAAGAGGAACGAGAACCAATCCCTCTGGAACACCACTGGTCACAGGCCTCCAGTCCAAAAAACAGCCCTGCACCATTTCTCTCTGTCTCCAGCCGTTAACCAATTACGTGTTCAATTGGCAATCTCACCCTGAATCCCATGTGATCTAACTTTACAAATTACTTTACCATGCAGAGTCTTGTCAAGTGCTTTATGAAATCCAAATAACAATGTCTACTGCTCTGCCATCATCAACCTTTTTCGTAACTTCCTTAAAAATCTCAATCAAGTTTGTGAGACGCAACTTTCCTCGTACAAAACCATGCCGATTATCCTTAGGAGCAGGAAGGCTGACGTTTCGGGCCTAGACCCTTCTTCAGAAATGGGGGAGGGGAAAGGGGTTCTGAAATAAATAGGGGGAGGGGGGAGGCGGATAGAAGATGGATAGAGGAGAAGATAGGTGGAGAGGAGACAGACAGGTCAAAGAGGCGGGGATGGAGCCAGTAAAAGTGAGTGTAGGTGGGGAGTTAGGGAGGAGATAGGTCAGTTCAGGGAGGACGGACAGGTCAATGGGGCAGGATGAGGTCAGGAGGTAGGAGATGGGGGTGGGGCTTGAGGTGGGAGGAGGGGTTAGGTGGGAGGAAGGACAGGTTAGGGAGGCGGGGACAAGCTGGGCTGGTTTTGGGACGCGGTTAGGGGAGGGAAGATTTTGAAGCTTGTGAAATCCACATTGATACCATTGGGCTGCAGGGTTCCCAAGTGGAATATGAGTTGCTGTTCCTACAACCTTCGGGTGGCATCGTTGTGGCACTGCAGGAGGCCCAGGATGGACATATCGTCTGAGGAATGGAAGGGGGAGTTGAAATGGTTCGCGACTGGGAGGTGCAGTTGTTTAGTGTGAACCAAGCTTGGGGATGCAAAGCGGTCCCCAAGCCTCTGCTTGGTTTCCCCGATGTAGAGGAGGCCACAACAGGAACAGCGGATGCAGTATACTACATTAGCAGATGTACAGGTGAACATCTGCTTGATGTGGAAAGTCTTCTTGGGGCCTGGGATGGGGGTGAGGGGGGAGGCGAAGGAGCAGGTGTAGCACTTCCTGCAGTTGCAGGGAAAAGTGCCGGGTGTGGTGGGGCTGGAGGGGAGTGTGGAGCGGACAAGGGAGTCACGGAGAGAGTGGTCCCTCTGGAAAGCAGATAAGGGTGGGGAGGGAAAAATGTCTTTGGTGGTGGGGTCAGATTGCAGATGGCGGAAGTGTCGGAGGATGATGCGTTGGATCCGGAGGTTGGTGGAGTGGTACGTGAGGATGAGGGGCATTCTGTTTTGGTTGTTATTGCGGGGACGGGGTGTGAGGGATGATTTGCGGGAAATGCGGGAGACCCGGCCGAGGGCGTTCTCGACCACTGAGGGGGCGAAGTTGCGGTCCTTGAAAAACGAGGGCGCCTGAGATGTACAGGAGTGGAATGCCTCATCCTGGGAGCAGATGCGGTGGAGGCAAAGGATTTGGGAATAGGGGATAGCATTCTTGCAGGAAGGTGGGTGGGAGGAGGTGTATTCTAGGTAGCCGTGGGAGTCGGTGGACTTGAAATGTATATCGGTTTCTAGGTGGTTGCCCGAGATGGAGACAGAGAGGTCCAGGAAGGAGAGAGATGTATTAGAGATGGTCCTGGTGGACTTAAGGTTGGAGTGGAAGGTGTTGGTGAAGTGGATGAACTGTTCAAGCTCCTCATTGGAGCACGAGGCGGCGCCAATACAGTCATCAATGTAACGTAGGAAGAGGTAGGGTTTAGGGCCAGTGTAGGTACGGAAGAGGGATTGATCCACGTAACCTACAAAGAGGCAGGCATAGCTTGGGCCCATGCGGGTACCCATGGCCACCCCCTTTGTCTGTAGGAAGTGGGACATAATCCCTCTTCCGTACCTACACTGGCCCTAATCCCCACCTCTTCCTCCGTTACATTGATGACTGCATCGGCGCCGCCTCGTGCTCCCACGAGGAGCTCGAACAGTTCATCAACTTCACCAACACCTTCCTCCCCAACCTTATATTCGCGTGGACTATCTCCAACACTTCTCTCTCCTTCCTGGACCTCTCTGTCTTCATCTCTGGCAACCACCTAGAGACCGATATCCATTTCAAGCCTACCGACTCCCACAGCTACCTAGAATACACCTCCTCCCACCCACCTTCTCACAAAAATGCCATCCCTTATTGCCAAATCCTTCGCCGCCACCGCATCTGCACCCAGGATGAGGCATTCCACTTTCGTACTTCTCAGATGTCCTTGTTTTTCAAGGACTGCAACATCCCCCCCACCAGAGGTCAAGAACACCCTCGACTGTGTCTCCCGCATTTCCCGCAACTCATCCCTCACCCCTCCCTCCCCCAATAACAACCAAAACAGAATCCCCCCTTGTCCTCACGTACCACCCCATCAACCTCCGGATCCAACGCATCATCCTCCAACACTTCCACCATCTGCAATCCGACCCCACCACCAAAGACATTTTTCCCTCCCCACCCTCATCTGCTTTCCAGAGGGACCACTCTCTCCGTGGGTCCCTTGTCCGCTCCACATCCCCTCCAGCCCCACCACACCCGGCACTTTTCCCTGCAACTGCAGGAAGTGCTACACCTGCCCCCACACCTCCTCCCTCAACCCCATCCCAGGCCCCAAGAAGACTTTCCACATCAAGCAGATGTTCACCTGTACATCTGCCAATGTGGTATACTGCATCTGCTGTACCCGTTGTGGCTTCCTCTACATCGGGGAAACCAAGCGGAGGCTTGGGGACCGCTTTGCAGAACACCTACGCTCGGTTCACACTAAATAACTGCACATCCCAGCCGCGAACCATTTCAACTCCCCCTTCCATTGCTCGGATGATATGTCCATCCTGGGCCTCCTGCAGTGCCGCAACGATGCCACCCGAAGGTTGCAGGAACAGCAAGGACAGAAGCTTCAAAATCTCCCCTCCCCCTACCACCTCCCAAAACCAGCCCAGCTTGTCCCCACCTCCCTAACTTGTCCTTCCTCCCACCTATCCCCTCCTCCTACCTCAAGCCCCACCCCCATCTCCTACCTACTGACCTCATCCTGCCCCATTAACCTGTCCGTCCTCCCTGGACTGACCTATCTCCTCCCTAACTCCCCACCTACACTCACCTTTACTGGCTCCATCCCTGCCTCTTTGACCTGTCTGTCTCCTCTCCACCTATCTTCTCCTCTATCTGTCTTCTATCCACCTCCACCTCTCTCCCTATTTATTTCAGAACCCCCTTCCCCTCCCCAATTTCTGAAGAAGGGTCTAGGCCCGAAACGTCAGCCTTCCTGCTCCTCTGATACTGCCTGACCTGCTGTGTTCATCCAGCTCCACACCTTGTTATCTCATATTCTCCAGCATCTGCAGTTCCTACTATCTCCGATTATCCTTAATCAATTTTTTCCTCTCTAAATGTCCATAAATCCAATCTTTTATATTTTGGAAACAGAGATTATGATGTACGTCAAGGACATTTTTATTAGGGAACTAAATAATCCCCGGATTCTTTGAAGCATGATTTAAGATAATATCCAGCAGTTAGTATGTGACACTAATATACCGCATTGTATCAGAATTGCTCAATGGAAATCTTAGCAGTTCAAAATGAGAAAACTGTGAGCCAGAGCCCTTTTCAAGGAGACTGCGTGCATATTCTAGATTCATACTTCTTTTAAAAAAATTTGTCAGTGCGAGCTTGATGTCCCTGACTATGCCAGCATTTATAGCCCATCCCACATGGCCCTGGAGAAGGCAAAGGAGAGCTGCTTTCATGAATTGCTGATGTCATTGGGCCATCACAACCCAGTGTTTTTAAGGAGAAAATTCCGGGTTTTTGACCCAGTGACATCATTTTCTTCTCTGCAGCCTCATATTCACAGAGCCACCACACACTCTAACTCTGCCACTGCACATAATTCTCACATGACTCTTGAACTACAATGCTCTGTTGCATGCAGCATGTCTACTCAATATCTACCCACCTCATCCTGCCAAAGAACTAATCTTTCCTTCCCTCTTAACTTCCAACTCACTAAATGGGGACACCTCAACACCTCTCCTGCATGTGATCATCATTAACTGTTCTTCAATCCATTCCATCATACTCAATTCTTCCCTTTATTGCAGAATTGACAAATTGGGCTGAAAAGTCCAAGGCTGGAAGGGGACAGCCTCAGCCCCCTCATGCTGGAAGGGGAGAAGATTTGCAAATTAGCTGCCGAAGAGTTTCATGTGCTTCCTCCTTCAGCTCAGAGACTTTTAGCTCAGTAAGTATGCTTCCTAGATTTAAATCATAATCTGGTGAGCATATCAGTGATACATTTTCACAGTTGGTCAAGGAAGAAAGTGCCTACTCAGAGGACTGTTAGA